>SJOL01003587.1:161941-212171 GCA_004794785.1 Opisthorchis felineus | reverse complement strand
TCGGGATGGCCAGCCTCGTGTCGTCGTCCCACGTAGTTGCGTCCAGCAGACCATCACAGCATTCCACCGAGATTTGGAATGCTGGACATGCTGGACAGAAGAAAACGGAAGCACACATTAGACGGCACTACTGGTGGTTTCTGCCGCACCAAGATGTCGTGGATTTCTGCCGGCACTGTTCTGTGTGTGCGAAAACGAAGGCCCCGCTATAACACTCAGAGCGCTGCTACAACCGATCCCCGTGCAAGGATCAAACCATCGAGTGGGTATTGACGTCATTGGACCTCTACTGGAGACCAGAAATGGGAACCGTTTCATCGTCGTCATGGTTGACTACCTAACTAAATGGTGTAAAGCTGAGCCAGTGAAGCAGCAGGATTCCAGCACGATTGCGTCAGCGATAATCTCTGAATGGGTATCGCGCTATGGGGTACCGGTCATTTTACACTCGGATCAGGGGCCATCTTTGGAGAGCTACTCACTGCGGGAAATGTGTACACCCCTGGAGATCCACAAAGCAAGGACAACACCGTACCATCCAGAAGGAAGTGGTCTGGTGGAACGCACCAAAAAGACCATAACGAAAATACTAACTACCATCGTGGATCGCTATGAAGGAGAACGGTGGGATGAACACATCCCACTGTGCATGCTGGCCTATCGGGCAGCTATACACGAGTCGACAGGTTATACGCCGGCATTTCTACGGCTCGGCCATGACCTTCGACTATCTTCAGACGCAGACACGCCTGTGGCCCCTGCAGACCTTGTTGGCAGTGACGAGTACGTCCGATCGCTCCGCGAACGTCTATTCGCTGCACTGCGGTTCGCCCGTGAAAATATTGGACATGCCCAGCAACACCAGAAGACTGTCTACGACCGCAGATCAAACGGGCCCGTGTATGAAGTAGGTCACTATGTGTTCTTACATCACCCGAAAGCACCCCCGGGTGCACCCGCAAAATTCCACCAGACGTGGCAAGGACCTTATGTTATTGTTATGAAGAGACCGAACAATACATATGTCATTCGTAACCCTTCCCAGCCACATACGGATGTATAATGCGTACATTACAACCATTTAAAGCCCTGTCCATCACCCCGTCCTGACGTCCAGCCGTCAACGTCCCACTACCTTCCACCTGTCAGCCATACGGTTGAGATCAGCATACCTGACACAAGCACTTTTTGAGCACTAAGGACAGTGCTCACGCTCGGGAGGGGGCACTGTAACGCAATTGAAACTAGACTGAGATGCTTACACGTGTTCATCATATGACCTAATACATGTGCATCTCTCTTTCCCTCCATTACAGGTACACCCGACCAAACCCATTGACTGTTTCCATACGATGTTGTTTAACCTGTGTACACATCCGGTTTCGGTTTTGTTTTCAAAACACGTGTGTTGTTGTCACGCTCCGGTCTTCTCCCCTGTGTCACCCAGCCTCTGCGAATGTGTGCTTCGTGTGCCGTGTAGATTCGATAATACCAATTTCCATATCTACACATTTCAGAACCGACGTGTGTCGTCACTACATCCCCGCGAGCATCGAATACCGCTGACTTCCTGACATCCCACGCTACAGAGTATGACTCCCTATATTGGCCTGCATTTTCTGTGGTCCGTTACTCAATATTATCCGAATGTGAAGCAATAGGAACTGATTGCATCAAAATTAGCAATGTTGGGGAGAGTTTCATAATTCATGATTCATGATTCGGCACAGAAGTACTCAAAATAGACCACTCTCTCAATAAGTGATGGACACTTGTTGGGTGATTTTTATTTGCTGAACCTGGATTTTGGTGTAAATTTGGGATGGGTGGTATTTTTTCTTTTATACGGTTGAGTTACATGGTTCGCGTCACTGAGTGCCATAAATGTAGGAGTCATGATCCTGATTTTTATTGCCCGTCAAAAATGGGCGGCTACTAATATCGTCTTGTAGCGATTCTTCGGGTGATGTTGATACAAGATTATGAAATGGCTTGCAAAACACTTTGGCACTCTTGTTTGATTAGTTGCCCGTTCTATAGGTCATTATAACGAATCTCATGCTTTGTAAATTGTTAAGGTAAAATTTACTCCCACCGATATGATCAGTTGTGTCGAATAACTAGACGCGATAAGCGTGAAAACTACGCATCTAAGTTTTCCGTCAGTCCAAATCAACGTACACTTGTAAGCGGTGCATGGTTTGAAATCTGAAACGGATGAAACACACCCCTAGATGACCTCAGCTGGAGTTCCTTCCCGTTCTCCAAACCTCCCACGAAAAATGTTCTCCACACTGACCATCAGCCAGCTGTGTAGCATCTGCGATAGCATCACTCTAAAGCTTGCCTACAGCTTGCTGAATTTGCCTTCTATCCAACCGTGTCTGCCTCCTACACAAATGGTTTACGACATCACCCAGACATGTCTCCGTGAGTTCAAACTGCTTATTAATCACTCTATGGTTAACTGTCTACCTATGTCCGCACACCGAAGATGCTATTTCTGCTGCGTGCATATGCTTGTGAGGCAACTGTTAGATGTGTTGGCAAGTTGTGCCTGTGCACACCAGATTGGCGGCATCTGCCGTGCTTTAGCCTCAGTAGTAAAAGAGCACTTATTGGCTCGCTCCAATTGGCGTGACGTAAACTAGCCTTCTGAATTGCATTTTCCGTTTTCTCGCGACAAGAACAAAACGGACCCGGGAAACTTGGGCGAAAGCCTCGACCATGTGCAATAATCCGTGAATCCGTGAATTTAAAGGAAGCTCGCTTTTCACTAGCACCCCGTTACTTATGTGAGAAGGATTAATCTGTAATGTGGGTCGAATATGACTGGAATGGGGCGGCGATTCACCCCGATGAATCACCGAGGTTGATAATGTGTTGAAATCGGCTTGCATACCGTATGTTGGTGAAATCAACTAAGGTATTGGTGAAAACACTGGTAGATTGGTGAATAATGGCATCTAATTTTTTAAGATAACAAGGTCCCCAAGGTGTCGTGGAACAAAGACACCAAAGCACAAATTACAATGCATTTCGCCGCTTTACGGGTAGCTTGAGTCGTGTCCAAGTAAATATTTTCTCGTTAAATATCCACTGTAACTGTTAACCCCAGGTCGAATGCAGGATGAACCTTCTCCAAGCAGTACCTGCACTGCTACATCATAACTGCCATTTTTGCTTGCCACTTAGTTAGAATGTTGAACGCCGGTGCATTGAACGACAGGTCTCATCCCTCTACTCATCGTGACAGTCTAATCAGCTCTTGACCTTTGTTTCATTCACTGATGGCACTCATCGAAACAACAATATGCCGTCAATAATTTCCTCACGAAAACCCTATTGACCTTGCGAAAGAGCCTCGTGTTACTCAACTATTCAAAGTCCCCAACTTGAATAACTTTCCACACACCCCAGACATAAAGTGTGTCAAATATTCAATGATCATACGTTACAAAAAGCTTGAAACTGAACTTGTCCACAAAGCTATTCGTTCGGTAAACATGGTGCCATCGAAACAATAATAACGTGTTGAATTTGCGAAGGTCAGACGTTGAGCATCTCCAGCAAGTGGCTCTAAGATGTGTCAGGATATCAAGCCGAATTCCAAAGTAAACACCCAAACTAGCGAACGGTATCAGAAGTTCAAAAGCAAACCGCACATTTCATGGCTAAATCCAGCACATAAAAGCGTACATTTTTAGAGCATGGAAAAAACTAACATATAGGGGAACATATTTTACACTGGCCCACGAAGACCAGCATGACCTTCCCTAATAACCTAATAATAATAATAATAACCTAATAACCCTCAGCTTGCAACATACAGACAGAGGGAGGCAAACGGCACAATTTGCTTTTTTAAAACACGCTTGTTCTGATTGTTGCAATACACCTAAAGAATTACACCACTAAGATCTCTTTGGTTCTGTCAGCGATCAACCCGCCTAATCTAAAGGCTTTCAGGTAGTTTTTGTCAGAGGAATGCACCTGAGCACTTTAACTGGCAGATATCACGTAGAAAGAGCATAACCTGGAGACCGACAGATAGTATTGCTTAGACAGACTCCGACCAACTCAAAGTGTCCTAAGCACCGTAAGAAATTGACCGAAGCAACGTGCATCACCAGGTCTTATAAGGCTGTTTACAGACAGTGTTGCGGAATATAGGTAATTCGGGTGCTTTGCTTGGTTGTTTACAGTCTACGGCACAGATTATGGAATTAGCTCTACCCTCCTCAAACGAAGCTGATATGCTTTCATACAGAGAGAAACCTTAGACGAGTTAGTCCGGCTCACTGAGACCGAATATATAACAAAAATCTGGGATTCATTTCGAACCCTGTGCTTAGCACGTATCCCAGTTGGACCACAGTCCGAAGTTATATGTCGTTTTAAGGTAGTCCCGGGAACTACAGCAGAGCCAGCTCTGTGCGGCTCGGCAGGAGGGTTAAGTGTCCGGGCTTAAAGGAAAGGCTCTGTTGAATTTATTACCGCCACAAGAAGTTCTTCAAAGTCTCAAAGCCAGCTGCTTACCTCCTAACTGAAATTGTATGGAGGCATATAGTCAGATTACACTGCTAGTTTCTTTCCCAGATGTCCCTACTTCAACCTTACTAGTCAGGACTGGGCGAGACATTTGGCGAATTAACCGCCTTAAGAGGTCTTTTTGGTTTCTTCGTTGAACTGGCAGATAGATTGCGAACTTATTCATATAGCAAAAAAGACTGACCCGACTGGCGTATTTGGAGAGCCACCACGAGAATTCACGTTTATTTTTGATTATCTTGTCTGCTGATGCCCGCTCACGTCAAGATTCATTGATATTTAAGTACCAAGCTTAAGAATTGCTCGTTAACCGGAGTGCGAAATCTCAAATTCTAGGTCATCAAAAAACGAGGCTTATCCGCTTAATGTGATGAATCATCGACTGCGCAAGCAAAAACCATGAGAATCTTTGGCAATGCCCCAATGCAGGTTTGAATGTTGAGGATTCAAATTCAAACACCCAAAATATCTAACCGTGACGTTATTGCTTTTAAAATGTATCAACAGGAAACCATTTGGCTGAAGGTTAAAGAGAGCATTCAAAGCAAAGTGAGTTAGAGCACGGAAGGACTAGTACTATCAGCGTAAAAAAAGGTTCCACACCGACTCGAATTATTCACTCTGCAAACAACAATTGCTCCGAAATCGCCATCATTCGCCATGAAGAACCAAAGTTCACAGAATCGGACGTTCCCTTTGATCCCCGTAGCCACCCCGGTTAAAAGTAGGCACTGCCAATTTATAACATACTGGTTTTTCGTTTTCTTGAATCGCAGGTTTTCGGTTTTGACAAAATGGGAAAGGTGCCGTTATGATGCTTTACTTGCAATCGCTCCAGGTCATAGTTTTTGACTACCAACTAGGAGGTCGCGAGTTCGAAGCTTGGTGGCGAATTGTGAGATAAGCAACAAAAATGAAAAACTATACAGTTTATAGACTGAGTACACTACTAATGAGATTACTGAAAGCTCTTTGACAGCCCACAATCGGTTCTGCTATTCTTGGGGTGGTGCCCATCGACCTTATGTTCTGCTTGAACTCAAGTTGTAGGAACATCATTAACCAGAGGATCATCTAGAATCAGTCGAGTCTTCCATTAAAACCAAACTAGTGTGCAGTGAGTGTACTTCGTGAGGCGTACAGTACTTCTTGACTCTTAGACTTAGACCGATTTCACCTATAGGATGGTAGATCTATTAGAAGGGCCTCCGTCATGATTACAAAAAACGTGAATTCCCACGAATCAACGTAATTGTGTGATATTTGAGGACACTTGCGAACCCCCATACGGAGTCAAACAAACTGGTTAAGGTGTTTGAAGCAAACAGGATAGTCACAATGGCACCCGCCGAATGGTTTTCTACTGCACAATCATGTGTGACCCACTTTAGTCAATGCTTTCCTACTAGTGTTGCTCATTGCTTTTCGCGAATCAGTCGTTGACTGATAGCTTCATACTTTTACTCACTGAAGTCGTTTAGGTATGTCTACATCAGAGGACGTGGCAACTTTTTTCCGTTCGTCTGCGCTGTACAGTTTGTCAGTGGTCCAGTCACATAAAGCGATACCTTGTTCACTCGTCTTTGGTTCAACACCGGCAGTTACAACAATGCTATTAAGGGTAGAGGACTGTCTCTACTTGTGGAGCTCTAAGATGAGCGAACCAGGTGGTGGGCTGTCGGAGAGCTTTCAGCGACCTTATGAGTAATGTGTTACGTCTAATCCGTCAAAATTCTTGTCAAAATATTATCCTAATAAGCTTAAGGGCGCCTCATACTTATGAACTGTACAGTCCAAAGTCTCATAGCGGCAATATTATTGTAGGAGTATAGTGATACTCCCAACCGTATGCAATCAGGATAGGCTAATTAAGCTTACTTAACTTGATATACTCGAAAGTGCAGAGTAAGAGGCACTGTATGTGTGACGGAGCGACTAAACTGAATAACCTGTGCTACTTTGCGACTATCAGTACTGATAACGACAGTAATGTCAAGAGGCTTCTGTTTTGATAATTATGGGCACTAAAATTGCGAAATATAGCTACGATGGAGTTTTCGCGCCACAAAAGAAGTCAGCCTACGGTGAAGAGCCGACAATTACTATGGAGCTGTTTCACTGTGGTTGCCAGTTGTCAGTAGTGTGCATCTCACGAATCTGTATGGAGATTCGAACTCGCTACCTTCCGACTAGTAGTTGAAGGCCATACCGTTTGTCGATAACTGACCGGTAAACACGGCGGCTGACTCGCACTCAGACAGCTGTAACACCACCTATCTTTCAGCGAAACACTCGCATCAAGTGATCAAGTGTTGTCTGGCTACTCGTATGACGACGTTTTGGACGGTAGACCCATGCAAGTTATCACCTGATTTTCTCACAGTTCGGCCTTTCAGCTTGGACCAATTTTGCTAGTAGGACAAAACATTTATAGAAGCTTCAAAATATACTAATATTAGAGTTAAGTGGTACAAAATTACATTACAGTTTACATCTGGACACAACTTCATAAATACAATTTGTGTCGCTTCTCGAAGACTGGCACGAGAACTGGTTGTGGGTGCTGAGAAGAGGTGCTAACCAACAAGGTATTTCGTTTACTTTTGTCAGCTTTATTAGGTGATCCACTAATTCCCGCAGCCGAACAAAGCCTCTTGGGAATACTTACTTTACGCGCCGCATACCAGACCTAGAGGGATACTGCCTTCAACAAAACTTATGTGTAAAGCCTAGCGTCAACAAATAAAGCTCCTTTGCTAGCTAAATCGTATTTACTGTCCTTGATGTTATTACTGCCAATTATCCTCAGTGTTTGTTCTGGTATCATTACTGTTGGCTGAACCTCTATCATCTGGCTTTGCACCAAGAATGGAGTGGCTCTTTTTGAAGAATTTCGCCTGTTATTGTCCTAACAACTTAGACGAATGACGGGGGACATCAGAACCTCACTGCTATGTGCGAGGCCTTTTACTCACATCATGTTCACTTGCTCAGGTCAGTTGTCGGCTTCCTGCAGGCCAGAATGCGCATGTCCGCCTGCCTCGTTCTTTTGGCTCCACACCTTACTGACTGATTCACACAAGTTGTTATATCCGACTCCATGCAAACTGACTGCACCATACCAACTGTGCATTGGCATTTAATCAGACAGATACGTATCGGATGAAATCCAACCATAACTTTCATAATTGTATGCAACTCCCCAATCAGAGTTGCACCGATTCATATGTAGATTAGTGAAATTCAATTTAACTGGGTAGATATTAGCATAAATCTTATGAGGCTGAAGTGAACTGCAAGATCTGCCTGACCGTCTGGATCATCTTGTCATGTTGATTAAACCTGGTCCAAAAACCCGAACACAGAGGACTACCTCATCGATGGAGGAGAATATTCTAACAGCTGTTCGCTTAGTTGAACAGTATTCGCTTGTTATATGAACTATGAAAATGATCTAATCTCCTGAAAAAATCTACCCAGAAGGCGCTAAAATACCATTTGTGCCATTACTTTGGACGACAGAAGAGGTACGACGGTTTCCAAACAAACGTTCGGCTATTCCAACTGGCGTTAATCCATTATTAAATACAGAATAGAAGTATAGAGCCTTCCTTCTTAGAGGATTTGTGGTAAGGATCAAAATTAAAACTATCTGCTTTTCCAAGAGAAATGTAGATCATAAAGAGAGGAGATAGTGAGTCAAGTACAAACCAGTAGGCAGAAAGGTGACGAATCAGTTGTGAAGTACGGGGAAGTTGAGATGCGTGAGCGAGACTGAAAGCTAGCGTCCTCGTTAGCTCAGTGGATAGAGCACCATCCGGTCAGCAGGAACATGGCAGTTCGTGCTCGTCATACGACGTGTCTTTTCGTTCGCGCTATTTGTATTTGGACTTCTCAGTTCAAGGCATGCACTCGAAAATTGCCGAATGTGATCCCAAAGCGAAACAAAGTATAAATAATGGTGAGGGTGATGAGAATCAGAGATGAAAAGGGTTTTCTCGATGACAAGGTAACCGGTCAAGCAAACGATGCAAAATGGCGAGAGAGAAGCGTAGGAAACTCGCTTCCAGTTAATATGGCAGGCAAGGTCGCATTTGCAAATAGCATGATTGAGGACTCTGAAACAAGGCGGCATCCTTATGAAGAAAGCTAAGAAAGGCTTACTATAATCAAATAGCTAATTGCAGGCCAGCGGAAACCGCAACACCAAAAGAAAGTCCTAGTGACATGTAAATTGATAAGGCGACTCCAGCACCCTCATTGTTTCCGGGGGAGGCAAAACTAGAAGGGAAAGAGCAATGGAATATTGAAGAGTAGGTATATGAACTATTTATTTCAATGAAAGTAGAAACATTTGCATAAAAACTTGAAAATAACCAAACTTGTGTGCATGGGGCATAGGCATGAAAACAAGCTCACCTCATCCATTTGGTTGCGCTTTACGTCAGAAGACCTTCGTAGATTTTTGCACTGTAAGCGCAGCATGCTATTGAAAACCTGTCCATTTGGCTAACTGACTGAGCAACCTGACCCAATAAAAAGGCGCAGGTGATCCATCACCAGACGCAACAAACAAATGCTAATATTTTGAGTTTATCATTGAGGAACGAGGTCTGCGGTCTAAGCCTACTTCTGCATATAGCCACGAGATATGGCATGGTTAATTAAGTACGTCGGAAACCGTTGACACAGTTCAAAAATATTTGGTAGAATCGACAGACAGAGTAATTTATTTTGAAGAAGTCCTATTTTCCCATCAATGGCCTGTTTGTTTGGTGGCAGGATGACCTCTGATCAATACAAATAAATCTTTCCTCGTAATCATGACTCAGACACCAATACAGAAGTCCGTGAAGAACCTAGTTTTCTGGGTGAAATTTCAGTGCAATACACTGGAGTCATGGGGCAAGAACAAAACATAAGGGGTGGGCACAGAGAGTTATAAGACCACTTCGGGATATCATCCTCCATAGTGAGCTTCCCCTAAGATAAAGTCATTTTATTTGTGTGTCCCCTGAATTCACAATGGAGCCGAGGTATCACCCTGCAACTGAAGAGAAATTAGCGATTAGTTGGCGCACAGATTTGCAAAGCTGTGTTGTCATATTCGCGCATTTCATTCTTCCTTCTACTTGTGTTAGAGCGTTTACTTCTTTCCAATCTTCGATAGGCACATTTGAGGCTTCAGAAATGTTTGGTATTGCAAATCAGTCTATTCCCTATCGATTGTTCAAAACGCGTTTTATTAATAAAGTATACCCCCGTACGGAAAGGATGAGTATCTTTTGGGTCGCTACCTTAGTATGCGAAGGCAATGACTCTTGATTCCCTCTGAAGAAGTTTCAGAACATACGACACGTGGTTGGTTCATCGAAGTATATTCCATATTCTGGACACCAAGGAAACCCTTCACAGTGCAGAACACATTTGGTCGGCCTCTTGATGTAAGAGAGGCTGCACCAGTATCCATCGTTATCTGCACATCTTTCGAAGACTGTGGTGGAGGTAAAAGCAAAGACCGATTTGGTAAGTTTATCTTGCCTACTACAATGTCACAATTGAACCGAATGTGTGGGAGATGAGGAGCGACTTTCGGATTAATGTACTTTACAGGTCTATGAGTGTGATTTGATAAATGGACTCTGCCTCCGTGTGGGCCGTGGAACCAAGCCGAAACATAAACAACCTGTAAATGTTAAGCTAAAAAGCACAGTAAAGCCACATGTGGACAGGATTTGGATGGCAGAGAAGTTTTCCACAGTGAACGGATAACAACTAAAAGAAAGCCACCTGCTGGCCCCAATAAAGTTTACAGAGAAACGGAACGTTAGACAATATCCTCAACTTGATCCAACTGGCTATCCAATCTCGGCTCTTTTGAGCTCATATGCACGACGAAAGTAGCAAATCTGGGGGCACGTAGTGAATAACATACAGACATATTTCCGCAATGCTATTACAGTGTCCTTTGTTGGTTGGGATTCCGGAGTCTGAAACTGATACGCCCCAAACCGGAAGAAAACGATAGCGCACTGTCTGTGGATTGTCTCATGCAATTGTCTCATGCTACCCAGCTTTCGGTTGTTCTTTAGCTAACACTCCTTGGCTTAAACGATAAGTCAGCTAAAATTGAGCGCAAGTCATGGTCAAAAAATGAAATAAAAGTGACGGAGCTGGAGCAAAGTTAAAACAACGCTGCCAATACTTGCCATCGATTTTTTTGTTAAACTGTAATACACCCTGCTGAGGGATAATCGTGCTTCGTCGTTTTTATTCAAATTAGAGCCTTTGGAAAAGAAAATATCCTCCTTCACGACAGGGAGCAATGATCACTCTATAAGTTTCCGCGTTGCACTTGCTACTTTCATTTGCAAACACGTGGCAATGGTAATTGCCATTATGAATCAAGCTGTTCAAAGCACCCATGTACAACCAGAATGGTACTGTTCCGACAAAAAAATGTTTGCGAAGTGTTTTTCATTGCTGAATTATTGAGCAAGAGACTCCGTCAGTGAAATATTTTGCCCATCCCGAAAGTGCTTCCTCAATGGGGCCCTGGAATACAACACTAATTTATTCCCTACAAAGCACTCCCATCAAGATGAAGCTCCTAATCGAAATGCATTTTTAGGAAACAGGGAACAAAGTCGTTGTGAGCAGCATGAAGTAATTTACGGGGATGTTTGACTTTTAACCCGAATCTATAAGGCACACGTTTTAGGTGCATTAAATAAAGTATTATAAAAGTTTGTTTTACACAACAGACCTCATTATCGTTTTTGCTTCTCAAATGAAATGTATAGTGAATAGTTTGGAAGCACTGGTCATCCGTCGTTTTAATTCCTGCATACACGCAACAAAACCAATGTGATCACCACGGCGTTACCAAAAAAGAACACTTTAATTTTGTTGATAGACCAAATTTCAATTGGATCATTGTGGATCGCATTGTCTTCCGGGTTTGTCATGCTCAACTCTGAATTGGCCTTTTGATCGTAGGGTAATTTGTTGGTTCTAGCGACGTCTTACCGCTCCTTCAAATATTTTCGCTTCCAGTTTTATGATTTGGCACGTGTCCTTGCCACCGTAGCTCTGGATTCCCTTTTGGCGAACGAAAGGTCCGTTTTTCTTACACATTATGCCACTTTGGTGGTCCTGTCTGCCTCACGCATTAAATGCTACACAGCAGCTGATGGTATCTCATTAGCATGGCTAGTTTACTTGCTTTCTCCAATGACTGTGTAGCTTGAGTCATCCTGTAGGACTTCTACGAAAGAAATCCACCATTAATATCGAAAAAGACTATAGCGAGTCCGTGATGTTTAGGGGTTTCAACGGAGTTGCACTATACTTACCTAGGTCCATATGTCATGGCGAGGGACAAGAAGTAGCCATTGGTAAGACCCAACAGAATCACCAGGATGATCGGATAGGCATCATGGTTGAACACTACCGACAGATGCTTTCTCGGTTGTTGATTCATGAACATACACAGTGGTACGAAGACAACACGGGCCAAACAAATAGCGAGGAGAATCCAACGCTGGTTGCGCCGAGGCTGCATGCAAGGACAGAGAATAGGACAGCTCAGAAAACAACCACTGAGTGTAAAGAACAGGAGAAGGTATGTGCAGCAACCCAACGCTTCCAAACAATTTGGTTCGTTTGCAACCTTCAGTAACTTTCGGTTAGCCTCAGAACAACTAATAGCATGACGGCTCTCCAAATACAACTTACTAATCAATGGCTGAAAGCATACGGGCTGAGAAAAACCAGTCTTGTTTTGAGAGCACAAGGGAGCGAGTCAGTCTGAAGTGAATGAAGAAATCAGTAAAATACAAACGGATTAACCGTACGCACACTCTGACTGCTGTTTTATTGTTTGAAGGGTGGTCAAAGTGAGGTTTGGTCACGATGATGTGAGCACTGACTACCAAAAATTAGACCATGAACAGTCGTGCGTCAGGCGAATACGTGGCCAAATTTATTTCCAAAGAATTTCAGAAAGCAGGATATTTCATTATTTCTTCCGTCTTTGTTCAAACACATGGCTTGATCTCGGTTGATCTGATGGTATGTAAAGGACGTCCCTGAACGGCTGTAAAAATTTTTTTGGAGGGGGAGATAAACACACAGCTACAACCGGTGTGACATCACCAGAATAATAGATCATCGTTCAGTTGTAATGCTCTTTCAGTGCCCAGCAGCTATGCCACCGCAATGACACACGAAGGTTTAGACATTTCCAGGCTGCTTAAGGCTAAACAGGAGCAGCTGAGATGTCAGGGTTCGGTCCGAATGGTGAACACTCCGGTTATGAAGACGGCGCCTTAAACATTGAGACTTTGGAAAAACTGAAGCGACCACCTCCAAAATAGTCCCAGTGTAGGTGTCAATCAGAAGACACACACTTCACTAGTATCCGAGTAGCATAGTAAGAGATAGCTAGCTGCAGGGAGTACTCAACGGGGTGCTCCGTAAGGGGGCACTTGTTAACGAACCAAAATCGATAGGACAGCAAATCAAACTTGCCAGGTTAAGGCTGAGGTTATTGGAACCTGTATTAGGTGTGCTCAACCAACTTTGTTTTCTTCTCCGCTCGACTGCTGGCACAAGATTCGCGGGGGACAGCCCAGGACGTGGCAAAGTCAAACGGAAGCAGCCACAGTGAAACTGAATGCCGTGAGAACTATGTACCTTCCTGGATGGAGTTTACGTGATACCTCTCACATGCGGCTGGAACCCCTGCGGGTCGTGGCACGCAACCGATCTTGTCACCTACGCTGTCATTTTCCAGCCAGACTCCCTAGTTAAAGTTTGCCCGTTGTTGTGCACCGTGTCTATGTTCAGTAGGGTTCACAAAGGTTGTTGGGATGGGCCAGCTTGTGGCGTAAACTGGTGTCTCTTCTCCACTCTATGGTAGGCCGCATGTATTGTTGTCAATGAAATGAAAAGTATTTGGAGCTCGGAGGAAAACAGATGTTTGGCTAACGTAAAGCTGACATTTTAGTGGTCTGAGTGAGAATATTGTCCTTGATTAAACCATATTCTGGAAATCTACCTTGGGCTGCTCTGGGTTACGAAGCTAACTATGTTGACTGTAAACTAAGTCTATAGAACCATCATTCATTGGAAAAGTATTGATATTTTACCATGGAATTACATGTAAAATTGCGCAAAAATGACACAAATTGGATAACGAACGGGTAAAGAATAATGGATTTTGTCTTTTTTGTTCAACCATTATTTCTGGTAAAAACTATGAACCTTCTTGGCCAGTGAACTCGCTCTGTCATACTTAACATTCTTTTCTGTAAATGAACAACTCACTGTATTCGAATTCTTCCACACTTCGCTTAAGGACGATCAGTTCAAGACTAAAGACCTAGCGATGTACCTCTAACGGTAGATTAAATTCCACTGATTGACAAATTGGTGGGAAGTTTACTAGTGGTTGATCAGATGGCTGTTGATCTATTCGCCAAGCGTAATAAGTAGCTTGTGACCGATTCGTCCAACTTAAGCAGAGATCATCAGTGCGCAGTTGAGTCGACGTTTTAAAGCTAACTGCCATGCTAGGCTAGCAGACCAAGAGGTCTACTAATCAGCCACTAGTGAGGGTACCCCAACTACGAATATTTTGATGAAGATTCGATTAAATGTGCCATTTGAGGAAGCGTAGTCTTTAGAGTAAGCTTAGGCTGACAAGACGAGTCTAGGGAAGAGAATAACATTGAAATAAGTCCACGATACAAACTGTCACAATGCTGGGTAGGGTCATAACGGGCAAAGGCCTAAGCAGATAAGATTTCGTTTCGCTGGTAGAATTCTAATTCTAGACTAGGATCAATTGTCCTCCCGATCCTATAGTCCGTATTGTACAGTATGAGATTATCAATGTACCAACCGGTGTTAATCAACCTTACCGGTACCCCCCCCCCCCACACACACACACAAATCCAAAAATCCGAAACGAACGAATGGTTAATGTGCTGATACTATAGCCACCCAAACGTGAAGTGAAAAACAAGGCTGTTTCTTCTATATCTGTCGTTTCCTTTGTCTATCGCTCCGTGTTGTAGCAACTCTCCCTAAATGGCAACTTGTTTCTTCGAACTGGACCATATGTCTACTGAGAACGATGTTAGTTGTTTTTTCCAAATGCAGACGGATGGATTTACTTGAAATGTGCCATCACAACGGAGGTCCGAAAAAAAGTGCACTGAGAATTCGAGTGATGGTTCAGCGGATAATTTGTCACGCCAAATTGTGAAGTTTTGCTAAATACAAATGGTGCACACCTATGTGAGGACTGACGATGTTTC
The DNA here is from genome assembly GCA_004794785.1 of Opisthorchis felineus. NCBI lineage: Eukaryota > Metazoa > Platyhelminthes > Trematoda > Opisthorchiida > Opisthorchiidae > Opisthorchis > Opisthorchis felineus. Next base: position 197,295 of record SJOL01003587.1, on the reverse strand, counting down.
TCCGTTTAATACGCGTAATAAGCTTTTCCGGCGGGGAAAAGTCAAGAAACAGAACTGATCGATAATCTTATTTTGTGACTTATTCTGTAACTTTATTCCTATGTGGCGCGTTTCCCTTCACAAATGAAGCATCTTACCTGGTATCAGAAACAAGGATACGTTTTACCTGCTGCCTAGGTGTGTATACAAGATGACCTTAACGTAAAAACCACACTGAGTACAGCGCGGGCTTTAGATCCAATGGACCGACTGGATAGATGAAAGCGCAAAACTAAAAATCGGCCATAGAAATACAATTAAGAGTGAGTGAATGGTCATACGGGGATTGCAGCCACCGTTTTGCTGTCACTTTCCACGACCGTTTCCCTGAAGGATGGCTATCAACTTCGTGCGTCCGACAAAGCGCACTCTTGAGTCATGGTTTATGTGCTCATCACCTTATGCTTCTGCTGTTAACTCCAATAGCCATGCCGCCCAGCTGGACTTTTCCGCTTGTCCTCAAGAAACAAAACAGTCACGGTGCAAAATGTGCCTATTTGCATTAAGAAAGGCGGCAATCGTATTTCTTGGCCCTCTGAGCAACGATACAATCGGTGATTTAGTAAATGGAAACCCCGGCTAGCTTAACTTTTGAGTTGAGTCGGTGAATCTCGAATGCGCTAGCAAGATATTTTGCCATCTCGAACGTTCCCATTGTTTAACTACCAACTGTCAGTCTTCGTTAACAATCACTTACTAGTAAATTCTGATTCCAAAGAGCTTCTGTTTATCTATTTCTTTGATGCTTGAGTAATGATCGGTTTGCTGAATCAGATTCTTTTCCGTCATTACTAAATAATTCAGTCCTGCAAACTGCCGGTTAGCCTATGGATCATAATAATGACATTGATAATAACAATAAGCTGCAGTCAAGTGAAGTACCTCCACTCTCAAGGTGTCAGTCCAGCATTAGAGTAAGGTAGGGTTTCCACATATCATGGTCCCTTCCCTATAAGTCCTCGGACGCCCAAAACGTACAGTCGATAATACTGGTTGTTTAGTTTTGCTTCATAGCACTTTAGTTTGGAACGTACAGTTGGGCGACATGATGAGAAAATCCACGGTTGTGTTGGAGCTGTCTCGGCTTGCTGCTTGCAGCATGCTATTGGCCTAAATTTGGTTTTCTGAGAAGTTACCACATTATAAGTCTTATCATTTGGTTATCCTTCCTCCTTGTACGCCATATTCTGAGGACTGGTAATTTGGCCATAGATCCTCCACTGTCGTAAAAAAATCGCTCAGCTGTAGCGCCCTTTCGATGCCTCACTGCCATGCCACCAGAAGGGAGCACGAAGGCCGGGGTACTGCCAGGTCGCCCAAGCCTAGACAGGGGAAGTCGAGAGGCAGAGCTCGGGTTCGAACCACGGACCTTCCGGTCAGTAAATTCGCGCTCTATCCACCTAGCCATCTCGTCTCGTACTGCCACATAATGTTACTTTGTTCAAAACTGTTGGTCTTAATCAAAGGTGTCCGCTTTGGTTTAAAAAAAACTTGACTTCCAATTGGAATACCTTGAATATCTGAAAAACACAACCAGTGTAATTATATGATTTTGAGTAGGATGCATGCATGTTGTCACGGCTTTATGGTCTACTCACAGAAGAGAATTCAAGGACATATGAATTCACATGAATATGTGCACCTCGAATTGATTCTGAGGCATATTCACAATGGTAAGATGGAGTCCACTGTACTCACCCATTTGACAAAACCCGCAAGCGTTCGACCGATCCAGTCAAAGACGTTGAATGACAGGAATACAATCACCGGAACGAAAAATACGGCTACAACAGATGTATGGAAAAGGACGTTCAGTTAAATAGAGAGTTTGTATGGCAGAATAGGTCTTCGATCTGCGACGTTTTGGCAATAAACTTACACGACCAGGTGTTATCTGGATTGAAATGAACTGACTTGATTGGTTGCAGTAGAGCGGGGAATAGCATCAAAGTATACATTAGTGTCAGCATGGCGCAGCCACCATGAATCCACATCTCATATAAGGATTTTAACAAATGTCCTGAAGAACGTTGTGTTACGTGGTGTTGATCAAATTCAAGAACAGTTTCCGACCTTAATTCGCTGAGTCGCAGGAAGTTTTCCTCACCGTCTTGAGTTTTTGTGTCGTCCACTTTGATACAAGCTGCAAAGAAAATAAGAATAAGAACCAGGCGAGACGTAACAGTAGCAGTTAGGATTTGTAATGTTATGATGGTATCCACAAGTATGTGGAAAAGTTTGGGACCGGTTTACTATTAAAGAGTACCGTGGTTTCTGTTTTGTGATACTTTGCTACTGTGTAACCAACCGTTCGTAAGACGGACACATGTGAACAAAGACGTGTGAGTCAGTCTTCAGCCACAGAATCGCCAGTTGAAAATCCAGATTAGAATGAAGGATCCAGTTGCCCGAAAAATCACTGGCTTTGATTGGAGAGATGGGAAATGAGAATGTTCGGAATTACTCAGGAATCGCATGAGGATATAGCATCTTCCAGTAACATGTGTGTATGATACCCATCTTGTAGGATGAAGCCCTGGTTGGAGTCCATTCTCATGCGTGTTTGTTATCCACGCTTGTTATGCTCTGAATTCCTGTTTTTAGATCCATCAGGCCCTTTTTCTTCTTTATCACCAATCCATCATCACTGACAGAAAAACACAGATGCTGTACTGCCGTGCAACAAGTTACTTCAAGGCCGTTAAGGCACATGAACTGCGTTGTGTTCTGTCCCCCTCAGAGTTCACATACGTATTGCTCACTAACACGACAGACGGATGGCAACTGATCATCTATTAAAGACAGTAATGCCGAATCACGTATGAATTTCAGGTCAATGCGTGCGATGGAAAGCATGCGTCCTAAATAGTTCGAACATTAAGCCGTTCGTTCTCTAAGCAGAAGGCCGATGCTCCAGTTGCATTCTTTCCCAGGTGAGTTTTTTGTTCATATTATATTTACCCGGTTTTCCCATATCAGTAACCCTGTATCCTTCAGACTTGCAGAAGAAAATCTCAAAAGCAAAGTTATTTGTGTATCGCATTAAAGTCTCCTATGAAATGGCATATTCTGCGTTTCTGTAAGCCCGATATTATTTGCCAAAACATCGTACTTTGTCGTTTTTCAAACATGTCTCTTTGTCCCTCGTCAGTACAGAACGCATTATTGGGTGTGCCCGTGTCTAGTGCCTGTACGTGCGCTTGTATAGCTTTCAAAGTATAAGGTAATCCTACCCGTATTTTGGTTTCTTCGTCGGCAAAGTGTGTTAGGCTGTAGCGTTTGGCTGCGTTTGACTGGCTCTTACACAAGCTTTCGGCACTCACTATGAATTATTCTGTTTAAACGTATTCTTTGAATCAAGCTTACAAAAGAAGCGGATGATGGCATGCTAACAAATCGAAAGTATCCTGAAGCTGACGTGTCATCCAATTTATTCTTTGGCTAGCTTTGGTATTTCTAGGATGTTTTGGAGGACAAGACGTTGGCGCAACACAAAGAAAATAGGTCTACTGATGAGTTTCCCTTTACTGGACGTCAGCTGCCATATGAAACATGTAGTCCAAGATTCTTGCCATATTTATTCGTTTGGTTGCCTAGGTTGGCTGTTTTGGCTTCGAAACGCCCAGTTAAGTCATATCTGAACGACTACAAACCTGAGTGCGCAAAACATGTATGATTCGATTTTCGATTGTGCGTTCTTTCCTCCTTGGGAAGAAGTATACATTCTCAACAATCCACACGTTTGTTAGCTGCTTGATTCAGCACAATTTTCTTGTAAAACCAATGCACATCACATATAAATATAAGGGTGGTTACGTTTCTACGGTGATGAAAACATTGTGGGAACCAACTAGGATCGATGGAGAAACAACCATACGACAAACAATTAGGGAATGCTTTCGTCTACTTGGTTAGCCGCGCAGGAATGAAGCGTGGCCATCCGGAATGACCGCATACAAATGTGATCCGGTGTGTTTGGCTTTTTTTCAATCCGCTAAGCCTACATTCTTTTCGTTTCAGCTAAATTGGTTGATGGAATAGAAGGCAGCAGAAAATCACCGACATAGCCTTGCCCGTATGTGGCAATTTATTCACTTCCGCATTGTTCCCCATAAACTTCCATTTTCCGCGGAAATTTGTTACACTTCACTGTGCGCAGAAAGCAAAGCTCCGTGCCCAAAAGAAACCTTTCATAAAGAGTAGTTTCTGCTTATCGACTGGAATCTCTTACCAGTTAAAACTCTCAAAGCGTGATTCACCTGTGTCATCCTCTGTGAAGGATCGCTTTAGCGGCATTGAAGAAGCTGTAACTTTGATCCTATAGGGTTGTGTTAGCTTTCTGGAATGTGATTTTGTGCGTCAAGTGTATGGCTGTAGGCCAAATGCGAATAGTTTGCCCGATATCTCAAGAGACAGAATTTAAAATTACACTCCCATCAAGAATATACACTAGTGTTAAAATCTAGTAATAAATAAAGCAAGTCCGGTAAATTGTCAAAATAGATAGTGGACTGTTGCAAACACAGCTGAAACTGTCTCTCTGTTGTGCATGCACTCTTTGAAAACGGCTCAACATTCTTTCAGTAAACCAGCTAAAAACAATTCATTTTCCAGTTTCAGGTTCAGGTTGTTGACAGTAGCAGGCATCATCTTGATCATGTGAATATGTCTGTTCGAGGAACAGGTGACCAGGTACCTTCATTAGTTTGAAGAACGCAGTCTTCTATCAGAGCTGCAGTGTAAACTTTTCAAAGAAATGAGGACTTCACCAAAATTCCACCGAGATCGATTCTAGGTACGCAAAATTCAGTGTGTCGTAAGATATCACATTAGCTGATGGATATTCTTGCTCCTAGTCGTAAAGATTTAACCTTCGTTGTTTGAAAAACTCAATTGAATTTTGCTGTACATTTATCGATAAGCTTCCAAAATTTGTTTCCAGTTGAGGCAGATACTTGTGTACTGATGTTCTATAGGTGGGGATAGTTGATCAGCTTCCTGCAGTGCTCCATCAGGTGTACCACGGGAGCAAATAAGAGAACTTATACTGACCTGTGCACAAAACATTCCTTTTTGTCTAGAACAACTGCTTACAGATAGACTGATTTTGTTGTTATGATGAGTCTACTGGGCATTAACTCAATGAATATTTTTCTGGCAAATTTAAGGAACGACTTCGTGACATACCTCAATTCTTTGTACTTACAAACCCTATGTGAACGATATTCTGAGACTCACCTCTGATATTAGTCTAAGTTGATTTTTGGGTCATGGACAATATTCACTCGTCATTGTCCCATTAGGTTGAGTCGAATGCGAGTTTAGCTTCCCTAGATGTTTCCATGATTCTACATCTGAGTGGGAACTTACATAGTGTGGTCTATTTTGAAGCCAATGGCCACATTTATTAGGCCCTCGTCCATCCTGTAAAGGTGACATCGATCAGAAGCACCAGGTCACAGAGAAAGCAACATATGCTCTGCAGTAAAACTGGCTGGATAAGAAGCCTTCTCGGAAGAGATACTGGTCCCCCAGACAGGTGTCATCACTATTCACAGTAAAGCTGCTACACAACTTGATACGACTAGCACTTCTCCTAAGAATGAAACCCTAACATCACTAAGGCAGTAAAGATAATCCTAACGGCATATTATAAAAATTCAACTTTCCCTAAACCGAATGTTCCAAGCAATGTGTGTTTCACATTAAATTCAAGAGTATGTTAAACCAGTCTACCGCGCAGGTTATCCAGCAGTTCACCTGCAGTTGCAGTAGGACGTACACGAGTAGAACGGATCGGTGCCTTTCTCAGCGGATTTCCGAGCGCCCGCTAAAAGATTCTGATGCAGACCATGCAGCTGGCAGACAAAAGCGCATTACCAAGGGCACGTAATTGGGTTTATCAACTTCATGAACTAGCTTTAGAGCAGATCACGTGGTTGACCCCTCTCAGGTCATTAAGTATCTGCTGTACAAACAGCACATTTATGTGTTAGCTTTTTGCGATTCGGTATCACTTAGAAAACAGTAAAAGTGTTCTTTTAAGCCATCCTCTTACTCTGAAGCTGGACCAGAAAGCATTTGTCATATAAGCGACGTTAGGTTCTCAGTCTTAGCATGTATTTTATCTGTGAGTGTAGGATGTTTCGAGAAAAAATTGTACGAAGCAGCTCTCACTTTCCTCTGGCAATCACCTGACAATTTGTTAACAGTCAGTTGATTTTATTCGACTATTCTTCCTCAGCGAATCGGTTTGGGGCCTAAATTCTTAGTATTTTTTTCTGTTCCATAGGTTTCCTGCTCGATTATGTCCAGTAAATAGGTTTAGTAAAACCAACTTAAAACCGTAGTTAGTGTGACCCATAAAGTTGGCCATACTGGGCACCTGACGTGGAATAAGGCTGTCACGGCTCTTCTTCTCAGGAAACCTGTCAACCCCGACTGGAGTGGCTTGGGATTTTTCTGAACACACTTATCTCGGTCTTTTTCCACCGAAGGCTGTTTACCATGCGCTTTTGACGCAGAAATTGCACTGCACACACTAACTAAAGCGGAAAACATCCCTTCCTGTTGCAGCCGTTGCAGCCTGAACACATGCTTCCCTAGCTCTAGTCAGCTTTGCTTTGTGCAGAATTTTTGGGTTGTCAGCTGGCTCAGGAAGAGGTAATTGACACTAGGTCACACACTGTCCAGCAGGGTTGTCCGTAATGCAATAACTGCTGCCTATTCTGATGGTCCTTAGGCAAACTTCACCCACTTCTCCAACATACAGCGCCTCAACCCGTCGTGCTCTCCTCAGCCCCTAGATGTCGTGACGTCCATGATGGACTATAGCTAAAAGCGATCTATGGCATCACGAAACAGAACGCAGTAATCCGATGGAAAACGGTCACAAGTCGCGGTTACGGTCAATAAATTACCATTATATATATACCATTATACCATATATACCATTATTTTGCGCATCTGTCTGAAACGCTAGACTGTTGTTCAAGCACCACATCTTGTTAGTTGTCCAGCATGAGCACTGTGACCCTGAAAAGCCCCCAGTCCATATTCTCTACTTTATTGTGTTCTCGAGCGACGAACCTTCAGTTTAATCCAACAGTTACGTTCAGTATTTTTGCGCTTGACCCGGGAGATGGCGACTTATCACGCATCAGCATTTATTTCGCAGATAAAAAACGAGATCGGTGAAAGTTATTGCGATAAGCACTGTTATACACATTTAACAAGATTCTTAACTGATTCTCAGTTGAAGCTTCCAATAACAACAAGATAATTTGAGAATGAGTGTTTATCGCCAAGACGGGTTTGTTTTCAAGTAGATTTAATAGAACGGTCTTCACACCAGAGTTAAGCGACAGCCATCTCTGACGTACGAAGCACCACTTGAGTAAAAATATAAAACTCTGCTGCAGGGCAAACCAAACACACAGCCCGTAGGGACAAGACTGAATTAGCGATAAACGTGATTAGTTGACGCTGATGAACAGTTTTTGTGCGGCTAGGTACTCGTCTGTTTTTTCCCTTCGTGACCAGTTATGGATTCGTTAGGTTATGAAGTGTCTATCCCATGTAGAGTGATAAAGGGGCGAACAACGGTGAGTAACACTTTTAGCTTTGGTGACTGGTGTGAGCGTTTTTGTCTCAAAGTATGCTGACTAGAATCCGGATGTGACAGTACAAAGGGTGCAACTCGTTGTTTAGGCAATGTTTAATCATTTCACTCATGCGAAATCCCGCCGATGAGTGCAAAAGTATGGAAAATCTTTCGGAAACCCAACGAAACTGTTCTAACCAACATCATCATCAATGTGGGGGAACTCACTTTCAGCGTCCCAGTAAGACTTAAAGTGAGCCTGCAGAAAAGAAAGTGAAAAGAGTGTCACGGATGGAGCGAAAATTTTCATCATTTTTAGTAATAAAGGAGGAATAGTTTTTTAACACGGACGGGGTACACGACGTCATCTTCGCAAAAAACAAGGTTGTTAAGGGATGCACATGTTGCACTGCTTGGTTATTCTTGGGTCATTCTGGGTGAACAAATTAGCAAACAGACAGAAACAAACAAACATATACAACTGGGATATACGATGTCAAAACAATCGAACCGGTCAGTCGAAATGTATGATCTTTGGCCCAATGACGCAAGGTCAATTCACGTCAAAACACTCACGAGTGCAACGCATCCGTGTCGTTCAGTAGCAGAGTCGGCCAAAGAGTGGTTACGCCCCAAAATTTGCCCACTTGGCTGACTGGGGGGAAATTTTCCATTCTATTCAGTGCAGCCGGTCTGTAGTATGGTGGGAAGACATGGCTAGCGTTTCGATTCGATCAGCAGTACATCGGATATTCCATTAAATGCGTAGATATGACGTGGATAACATGGATATAACGATTACAAACGATTTAAGACAATAGTGGAACTCCCCCGGTTGAATGCAATCCAAAAATCAAGGTCAATAAATTCGGAATGGAAAAGAGTAGCCATTCACTTTTCCAAAAAAAAAATGATGATAATCTCCCAATGGGCTAGTCGGAGTGGATTTCCGGTCGAGCGTCAAATAACGATTTGTTCGTTTGTCTGTCCACTGAATCCAAAATAAGTCGCAGTAAATGGGTAAATCGTTTGAAATACACCTCCCCTTTGGTCGAAAGATGGTTTTTGACTAGTCCATGTCCGATGAGAAAAGTACCGAGCTCGATTTTCGCTCGCATCATAGTTCAGCAGTAGCAAATGCTCTTGGCCATTCCAAAGATATACAAATCTCCAACCTTGCTCAGCCTATACTTTGTAAGTGGGATGATTTAACTAATGCTTCCTCAACGTGTCTGTTTTTCCCTCGTCGGAATGCTGATGTTGTGCATCTTTTTGCAGAATGAAAAACAATGCAGACACTATCAGGTGTGATATATAGTTCAAAACATAGCTGCAAAAAACAACAAAAGGTTCATGTAAGAAAATGCTTCCCTGTAAATAGGAAAAACACATCCATGACTTGTTTATCGTAAACAAAAACAACCATTATTGTGGAACCCGTTTTTTCAAATTATCAACTTCCAGGTCAACAACACCACATTGAAAAACACAATGTGATTAACATTGAAGGGTAATTTTCAGACATGGCACAAATATGTGACCAATAAATCTGTGCTTCTTCTGAAGCTCTGGAGCAAGTGGCTTGCAGAACTTTGAAGGTTTGGTTAATTCTATACTGACTATTGCCGCAGGATACAATTACTTCTGATTGGTACCTCAGTCGACAGGAGGAATTTGGCAATAAAGGCACAATTCAGGGAAAAATCAATCGCAACAATAAGTCTGCTGCAGCAAATCTGGTATGGTATTCCTCCTCAGGAGGAAAAAGATACTCTGTTCAAGCAGACATTTGTGTCCGCAAGCTACTTTGCCTGAGTTTAGGCTTCCGTCGACGAAATACGCTCTTCCAAGCACTGACTTACCCCCCAAGAAATCACTTCGATGGAAATGATCTAGACAAATACCAAACCTCCCCTGCCGATAATGAAGCAAAATGTGGCTAGTTAAGCCCTAGTTGAAAAACGGGTAATATCAAGTAAGCCTGAGCACAACGTAAAAAAAGCACGGTAAATCGCGGTTATCAAGCCCATTCTAACCACCAGTTCTCTCCTTTTTGCACGAAAATGATATTATGTTCTTTAATATTTGCATTTCAATCCCGTTGCGTGACACTTATGTTTTTTTCTTTGTACTGACCATCTTTGGAGCTGATCACCACCATACATGCTCAACGTGTACGATATTGTACCCTAGTGGAAGGGAAACAAGAGTTTCGAATACCTGGCACTTCTTCCAAAGCAGAATAAGTTATTTTATCACATGCTCAAAACGCTTGTACAAAACATCCAGATTCAGCTGGGGCTGCATTAACCCAGCCCGTGAACGTGCGACACAATTTTAATAGCCTCTCCTTCACAAAAACAAAAAGCATTCAAACAGACATTCTGGTACGTCAGTTTGGTTGTTTATTTGAGACAGTAGTGTTGTGGACCGCAGTTTTTTCATGCCTTCTTAATGCCGTGAAGCCGAGTCTAGATAGCTGCTTGACAGCGTGATGCGCTTAGCCAAACCAGAAATCCAATGAACGTGCGAATCAGTTGATCTATCGAACACTGACGCGTACGGGCCTACCATGTGCAGCCGAAAACGGGCTGTTTATAAAGCTCACATGGAAAGTTCTAGGCGGGCCAAAAAGTGATACAAAAAACAGAACTCATCTGTCAAGGGCAAGTGGAGAACAACCAACTAAATCTGTCTCAACGAAAACGGTTATTCCATTGGTAGTTGTGTAGTCCAGTTACGTTCGGATCGGATTCTCCTAATAAGTAGAATTGAGCTTGATTTTAGCCATACCAAGAAAATGATACATGCACCATAATTTCGTTTCCTATACCCGAACCCGTGTAATTTTGAGAGCCAAGCACTAAAAATGTGCAGCAGTGACAGTGATGAATAGTGATGTTGTGGTGTCGACGATGGTGATTACCGAGGGCTTAACATCTTTCATACTGCCTTCTCACTACCTACATCAGTAAAGTAACCCTTGAAGTTCAGTATTTTACTGCACACATTTCAATAGAATCCATCCTGAAAGTGAGTATTAGAGAACAAGTATATGTATGCATATTTCTGCGAGATGTCTTTGATATCACTGATCAGGGGATACACAATTTTCTTCTATGGCCGTTAAACTGAGTTAATTTTGTGCACACAAGCGGAATGCATCCCACCCGACAGCGCAGAATCCTTACGACAGTCCGGCACCTGGTCCCTCTCTCGTCCAATTTTTCCTATTCTTTTCAGTTTAACACTTGAAGTATAGGTTAAAAAACTTGGCGTTTGTACGGGCGTGAAGCATTACTGTCAATATTGATGGCGCTGTCGCTGATGATAATGAATCCAAATTACTCAAAGTGCCTGACACGTGCGCACTGGGTTAGATATAACTTGCGGATTAGGAACAGTGCATTTTCTCCCACTTTTCATATGCATTGCGGTCGCCAGCAACGCATCACTGAAAACTCCAAGTTTTTGGTTGTAGTCTTAAATTACATATTCTGCTGTATTTTCAGGAGTGTTTGCTAAACCACCGGTGGACTTATTACTGAGACCAAAATCTAGTCTATCAATCATTTAACAAACTATTCTGAAAAAACGGCGCGACCAATTCCAAAGACTTGTCTATCCTGTTGTTTCCTGGTGGGGAGACTCATGGGCACACTGCATGAACCCTATCCACAGTCGTCTCCTACTGCAGCAGTATTAATAATGTTGCAGACACCATGTTGACAAAAGAATGTCATAATACCTGTCGAAGAAATGTTGGGTGCTCGATCGAAAAATTGCATAAGGCGCGCATGGAGTTGATTGACTGCCCTGCACGAAAAATTTCTGAGGCAGTAAATGAAATGATACGAAATAACCTTCAAGTTGCGAGGTTCCTACTATGGATCCCAAGACTTTCCACCTGCAGTTTTGTCCACAACATGTGTCCTGTAACTGTGGTGAGACTTCTACGCCGGTAATTGCCTTCCTGCTCCGCCCACAATGGTATGTCAAAAGGCATGGCAGCTTGAGACAGTCCTTTATGGATACAAAAGAAAGTTACTACGACTGTATTTATAGAATCACCACAGAATGTTCCACAAGGTTGCGATAAAATCTTTATCGGGGCGAGAAGCGCCGATCCGTAATACCTGATCCTGATTGGCTGACATCCTGGCCAGTCAGGATATGGCTTCGGTTAGTCCGTAGTCGCAGGTGACATATCCGTCCAACTGACGTGGTGTTCGTTAATTAAGAGCGGCTGGCCTCCGGACAACATGATCCTGCACATACGGTACATTAGGTCCAATTGTAGTGCCGTGTGTCATTCACCGCAAGATAGCACCAGTCATCCAACTTGGGTAGGCTTGTTGAGGCTAGGTGACACTAACGACAAGATTAGCCATATAGCCAGGAGTTTCACCAAACTAAAAGTGCGTATTGTTCGGGGATTCTCCATCATGAACCCTTGAAGGGAATGACATTAGGAACTCCACACCAGTGACAGTTTTTCAGGGGGTCAGCATATTTTTTGAGCCTACTCTTTCCTGCCAATCTTATCTTCAGTATATCATACCCCATCAACGGGATTTCTTTTTAGCAAAATGTGTTATTCCAAACGAGGTATTTTGACTCCTCCATATCCTGAATCTTCTTCGCTGAGATGCCATAAAACATTTGATGATCCCGTTCTGAAACATAATAGGGCAGCAAGAAGGACAAAATGCCCAACTAACCTCACAAGCAGGAGAATGTTTGCATCAGGCTGGTAATAATTGTGGATTCATTAAGACAACCTATATGCATTCTTGTTCTGGACTGCCCCCTTGATACTCACAAAATATCCGTGTGTAGAGTTCAGGACAGACGGTTGTGTGCACCAACAGAGTAGCAATAGATGCACACTCCAGAAGACTGTGACCGCAGATGACCCTAGCTGGCCACATTTTTTCCTACAAACTCTTCTCACTACTGAACACCTGCGATATCGGCAGTTTGAAAGGCGTACCAGGCTACAAGTCCAAGGAATTTGTTTTGAATGCTCGAATTTTTGTGATCACACTGGCGTCCAACCAACTGTAACCAAGTGGTTATTGTAAGGCTGATTTATACGGCCGTGTTCTAGACTGATCACATATTGCTATGTTTGACTACCGATGGAATCTGCCTGATTGCTTTTTTGATAGCAATGTCCTGAGGATATTCTGAAAATCTACTGCTACTTCAAAAGGAACGGAGAGTAAATTTAATTCAGAAGGCCAGCAATTTTAATGTGATTCGACGGCATAAATGAAGCCTCGGAGTAAGGCCAGAGATAACAGCAATTAGAACATGAAAACAAGCAGCCAGAGTGCTGAGATAGGGTTAGCCAAACTAAGAATCTTTGTATGACTGTTTGGTGATCAAAAGTGAAAATAGCATTATTCGATATGAGGAAATAACATGGAACTATTTTCCCTAATGAAAGACGAAGCATTTTCCGCGTGGACGTGGATTTTCTGTAGAACAACTGTTCATTTTTGGAGGACATTTTGTTACCACCCATAAAATGGGATCCGTGTCTAAAGTCATCGACCTTCAGTTTTATTGACATTGTTCCAGAGGGAAGGTCCTATAATAAAAGTCACGCTTCCTTCAACTCCGTAGTAGCTGATGTGTTTGAACGACCTGTATCAGTCCGAAAAACGTAAGTAAATCATAGAAGAGGAGCACATCCGAAGAACACCAAGATATAGTATTACCTATATCGTTTCAGCATAATTTGGCTGACCTATAAGAACAATATCAAAAGTTTTACACACTGGAATATTAGGTAACAGCTGTACCCCTGTTGTTTCAAGCAGGTCATACGGGTACGCGTTGATCTTTCATTTGGAGCTTTCAAGATTAGTGGCCAGCAGCCTTACCTATTCATGAAGTAGATGTGTATAATAGTTCAACATATTAGAGAACGTGCATACCAGTCCATAGTCCCCAGCCTCAAGGTCATTTGCGTCATCGACAGCATGACAACACTGATGCTTCGCCGCCGTGCAGCCATGATTTATTTGAAAGTCTTATTGTGAAGAAAAGTGAATGGGGCAGGGACCTAGTGCTAGCCTATCACAATAATTCCGAGGTGCCCACAACTCCAGACACTCGTTCAGGCAATCTGGATAGATACTTACGACAAGAACGCTACTGACATCGGTTAGCAGCCATATCTTGCAGCGTCTCCCACCAGGCGCAGCGGGAACACGTAGTCCCCATCCTGGAAGGCGAGTAGCACTGACAGCACCCCAGGTCATTATGAATCAGTGACTGTTTTTACACCGAAAAACCAAAACAAACAAATCATGCAGGGTTAATCTTAAATGACAGAGACAACAGCATTGCTAGCGGGGACTCAATGAATATTGGTGATAGTGCGTCGCGCTGTCCAAACTTTTGGCCGTAATAACTCCGTTCCCCTTTTATTTTCGATATGTTCTGCCGATTAACGATATGCGTAGATCATTGTCTTCTCAAGGAAAATCTATACGCTAGGTTAACTTGCCAGCAGTTCTCACTGATGGACGGTGATGATGTTTCAAATAGGGTTGGCAAGTAATCAGCTTACAGGTTCAACTAGTATCCGCGCCATTTAGCTCATTTCCTTGAGAACTACGAGTAAACGGTCGAAATGACGTCTTCATAATTTACACAACGCTGTGAAGTTACTGCGGGCCACTTTTTTCAGCACTTAACTTCAAAAAAACTTAGGCTTGTTCAGGTCATGCAGACCATGATGAATTCGGGGTAAACTCGCTCAACAAAGGAGAAAATGTTTACAGCGTACGCGGGCGGTAAACTGTCTATTCAAACTTCGATCTTCGAAGTTTAAACATGAATAAAGTTTTTACTGAAAACTTTCCTGATGATCCGAGTTTTAAAGCGATAGAAACAAGACCAACCGGTCTCGACAACAAAAATGAGTCCGTCCACGGGGACATGCAAACTTTCTTAGGTTCATGCAGTTCTGTCAGCCCTTCATAAAAATGGATCTGACATAGAAAGTAAGCACAAAATTAACTCGAAGTGAATTCTGTCATTTTTCTCACATTTTTTGGGAAAAAGCTGAATTGTAAGAGGTCCCACGTACGCATAATCCTTCGACAGCGACCTGCGTTGTGGTTGTTTAATAGGACAATGCAAAAGTACTCAGTGTGATTTTGGACCACCCGGTTTTGCCGTACTGTTAACAGAACGTTAACAGCTCAAGACTAACTCAATCCCGGAATCCATGAAAGCGAAAGTTATTCGCCAGAACTTGTAGGCTTACTGCTTATTATAGTAGGCAAGTAGGCAAACATGGAGGAAATTCCATGTCAAAGAGGTACCGGAGAAAATGCACGCTGAACCACTCAAGAAAACTGACGGCCCTTAAATCAGAAAACTCTATGCAAATACAGAATTCGCGTTGTTCTCCCCTCTGATATGGGCCTGCGTTTTCAACTGAAGTATTCGTGACGGCAAAGGTTTGCGAATTCCTTAACGTTCGATTCTACTAATATACTTGTCAATTCAGCTAGCGGTGAACTGTTGAATCACGTATGGGGTGGAATAAGCCTGGTCGAAAACGTCTAGTGACATTGTACTGAACGACTTTTGTATTAAAAAACAACCATAGACGTGCAACACAATATATTTGATAGCGCCAACCAGAATTTGTATCGCACGTCGTTAGCAAGGTAGTTTTCTCTAACGGACTGTTTCAGGAAAATCTCTCTCCACGGTGTGATGCACCAAGTTCATCAGATGGGTTCCTTCGTAGGGCTGAGATTTTCAGGGTTAGTTAGTCACACTTGCATGTTGAACTGATTTTAACAGATACAAACAACGCAAAGCCCGAAAACTGTGAGTACTGCCCTCACCGTGTGGCTTTGAAGGAAAGTGTTCGTTTGCAAGCACCTTCTGTACATTACGTGTGTGAAATATCTAAAACTGACAAGGAATCGTTACAGTCTACTCTGCCCTGTACTCGTAATTTAGAGTGCAGCCAACTGTCCACTTCAGAAACCAGTTGTTCACGGCGCTGACACGTGATATGAGCTCAGTGTGCCTAGCTATCATTTGAGTAATACTTATTAAAATCGCGCAACCAAACTTGTGAGTCCAGAAGTGGTTAAAGTCACAGTTTGTTGTGACGGCCAAAATTTTGGTCCGATGACTACGTTTCATCCTGAGAACTAGTAGAACCGTGCACATATCCATTTAACAAGCCGAAACAGAGAAACAAATTGATTCCCTTGGTTTGAACTCAGGTCTTCGCCAAATGATACATTTAATGAATGTGCCTGGCTTTATGGCCCATAGCTGTTAACAACACAATCTGCGGTTTAACACTGCAGGCGGTCAACCAAGTACCATAAGGTCAAAGCACCAACAGTGATTATTTTCACTGGTTATCCAGTGAGTAAAATGACTGAGAAAACCATATATATATANATATATATATATATATATATATATATATATATATATATGATTACATGTATACATGATCAGACCTTCATGCAAGATGGCAAGTGCCCATTACCACTATTGGCCAATCCAATTAAATCGGATTGTGAACCGGCAGCAACCAAGTTTGTTATATATTACACTGAACACGAAAAAGTGCAACTCACGTTTCGTTTCAACATTAGAGTCATTATTATGGATGTACCAAGAATAGCCAGAGCAATAAGAAAGTAGGCAAATGCACTTGTTGTAAAGTTGGAAGCTCCAGCAAGGCTTGCGATTTGTGCGAGAGCAGCGAGTACGCCAGCAAGCGCCTGTACAACAAAACAAACGTTAACATAAAAAATGAATTTCGCACGCCAAAGACCGGGTTGTAGTGCACCGGTTATGATGGCAGAAATTCTTTTACCTCCCAAGTGAAATGAATCTTCGTCTACTAAGGAACTTTGAAAATGCCCGAACTTGCATAACAACTTGTTTTTCTTGAGAGACTAAAACTCTGAAACTATCGTTTACGATGTTCTCTTTAACTGAATGTACTGCACTAGGCCGTCTCATGTTTTGATTATTACGATATTGGAGATATCTCAATGCATTATGTAGATGCCACATACCGGCCAAAGATGGGATTGGCCTAAAGTGATTTGATAGAAGGCCTCATGGGTAATTTTTTTGGCTCAACCGAACTGCATTATTTTTAGCTATGCGTGCACCTAAACTTTTTCACACAGTTTGAGCAATTCATCCCATTTAAAGCTGACGTGATAATCGTAGATATATTGTGGATGCTAGCCAAACAGGTCTAGGCTATTTGACAATTTAGATGCATGACAATTTAACCAAGCCCAATTTGTTACCGCTTGGCCATCTTTGTCAATGTCGATTGAAGTCGTATATATCTATATCTAGTACATCTAGTATATATAGTAAGAGGAACTTCACAAACAAGATTGTACACTACGGTTAATAAACTGAAAATGATCTCTTCGTGCCTACAAAACCGTAGGGTTTTCAGGCGTTTGGGTACTTGTAACAGTTGGACATATGTAAAACTTTTAAATTTCTGTCGGTTCTTCTATGGAGCGCTTGAACAATTGGCTTCATTGGTAAACTTCAAATTCAATATTGCTTCAAGGTTTCACTTCCATTGGTTTCTCCACTCAATTATTTTGGCGTACTCAGTGATTGCGATCAAAACTGGGGTTATTTTGGAAACAGTGTTTCCTCATTAATCACAATACAGGTAAATTATTGAGGAAGTTCATGCTTATATCAAAAGTAGCTCTTCCACATGCAAATAATCTTTCTTAGATATTAATAAAAAAGACGGCTTTTTCAAGGTTAAAAGCTCGAAGCCAAAAGATACACACCTAATTGCTTCAATGCCTTATAAACACCTGAGTTTCCAACTGCGTACTTCTTACATAGAAGACAGAAATCATTTTACAGGAATAAAGTATTGTCCCAATTTTATGTGCCAAAAACTGTGTAAACTAGCATAAATACCGCAAGACTCCAGTTTACTAAATGTATTTGATGACAATTTATTCTTATCAAGCTGGGCCAAAAGCCCCTAACCTTTCATAGCGCTTTAGATTCCCCCCAAAACGAATACTTTTTACAGTATGTTCAAGGCCTTAGCGTGACCAACGTGAGAATACCCTGTGATCAAATGGTATGCAATTATCCAGCGAAGCGCGATAATGATCCTTAGTTTCCAGTTCATTTTGTCAGCGCCATAAAAAGATTTTATCGAGTGGGTGGAAAAATATTTCATACCATGGAACCTTACTTGTAGGTGTTGTACTATTGCATAACTGAAAGTAAGACTGATGCACTCTTTTGGAGTAAAATATACCGTACATATCCACTGTACTCACTTGGTCACATTTGGAGGTCGTGACTCTAACCACGATAGTGAAGCGTTTTACGTAAACACCTAAGACAATCGTTAAAAGTTGAGGACACTTGGCAACTGGTTCACATGGCAAGCCAGCTTTGCCAGTGTGAACTGTCAAGACGGCCAATTTGTAGCAGCTGAGAGTAATTCATCTAACCTTGAAAGCTGTTTTTCTAGATGACTTCAGAAAACCAACTTCCGACCTGACTCCTGGGTTCTTTCGCTCATGTTAGAATAGACACATAATGACGCAAGATGCTTCTTCGGTGGACCACTTTGGAATTTTAATCCCTCCAGTGACTTCCATGAAAGATACTTCCGGGTTTATTCGCCACATCAGCGACAAACTGCCTTGTCCTAATAAAACTTAGGTTTGACATGACCTTTAAAATCCATGCCTTAAAGCAACCACCGCCCACTGTGGTGGCAAGGGTGGATGACAGAGTCCTCTTACGAAACTTCGCAAAGGGTTGTTATTTCAAGATGCAGACAGCCAGATTTTGCATTACCTTTTCACGACCGTGGACCTCTTAGACCGCACTCCCTGTCAGCGCGGTTTACTGAACGGTAGAAAGCTGGAGGGTGAGTTTGGACACATTACTCGCTCACATGCACAGAATGTTCGCAGTTTCCATAGAGGATCACTTCTTAGAGAAGTTGGCACATTACACCAACAAAATATACGAGCATTATCTCGTCCAAGCCAAAAAGACCTACACCAAACAACACACACGACCAACACAAACTCTTGCTGATCCTGCTGTAAATGCCACAACTGCACGCCTTCGAGAATACTTACGTTGCTACAGTTTGTGGACGTTTTGTGCGGCTTGACGTTAGAATAAGGAATACGAAATGGTTTCCTTGTTCGTAGCGCTTAATTTTGTGACCAACAAATCAAGCAGACCGACACAGAATCTCTTTATGACAAAGCACAAGCAACTTACGCACTTCCAGAACATATTTTGGCCCACCAGATTGGTTTTGTCTTTCACGACGCTAATCTGATTAAACTACATACAAATATTTTCATGTCAGGTTCCTGATTGCCTCCAAGTATCCTAATCACCCTGCAGGGCTTATCTTTCGCAGCTCTTCGTGTAGATAATGCTTCATGGGTGGAGGACGGCATCAATATGTCATTTCACAGTTAAGCACCTGGTATTCTTCTTGAGAAATCTTTGAACTGCGACATCTTAAACAGCTTCTGTATGGACTGGAAATGCAAACCGTGAGCCACTAACTTTTGCCTCCAACGATAATTTACCCGCAAAATTCGACAAACCTTAGTTTACTATGAATGTTCTGTACACTGTTTGTAGATACAACCCTTCAGCCAATGCATTTCTAACCGGCATATCAACCTTCCGGCTACATTTCCCGCTCTTAACGAGAAAGCTTACCCGGCAATGGAGATCTTTGCGTCGCACCTGCATCTCTACATCTGGGCTAAGAGTATTCTTTGTAATACGTCAACAGGTACGTCTCAGGCTATTGTTCGTAAACTGGTTCGCCACGCAAATTTGTAAACTTTTCATGGAATATGTCAACCTGGATATGGAATTCTCCTAAAGTGCATTTGCGGCAAACATGTTAGGCTTCATAATTATTCATACGTTGCCTCCCAAAGTAGGTATCGTTTTCTCTAACAAAATGGAGAGACCACCGGAAAATGGTATCTTAAATCGGCATTCATGCTTTCCGCAACACGCTTTTCAGTTACACACACTTATACATCTTTGGCGTATTTCCTCAGTCTAACGGTGATTCCTATGCATTGACAACCATTGACCACTTTTCCGTTTCGCTGGCTAGCACTTCAATTCTTGTCACTTCAGCAGAAGCTTTTACCAATCCCGTTCTGCAGCAGTGGATTGCTTTTTTTTAACCACAGAACACAAAGCCTTTGAACATGGTAGTCAGTTTTAAGATTTATTGTTTTGTAAGTTAACTTTTGGGTTGTGAACACAGTTCCGCCACTGCCTGACATCCTTCTTCTAACGGACTTGGGAAAAGATTTCAACGTAGGCTCAAAGTTCTGCGGCAGCCCGCATAAACGCATTATTTTGAAGCACATTCTTGCCCCTTGTTGCACCTGGTATTCAGACTGATGCGGTACTGAATCGACCAGTGGCACTTTGTTATGTCTCCCTGGTGGCCTAGATTTTCTTATCACAGCGCGCCGATTGTTCCAGAGTAATTTCACCTAGCAAATAGAATGGCACATCTCACGTATCATTAACACGAGCAAATGAAAATTACGCGCGTGTTACATGCCTTAAAATTTATCACCAGCCTATTTTCTTTGAAAAACTTTAACCCATGACATCATCAGCATCAAAAGCACAGCAGTAAAAACCGATAACTTGCCGTACAATGGTTTTAGCTGCCACAGTTTCATTCACCGATGATTTGCGGCGGTGGAGTAGACAGCTGCTAATTACAGGAGGTAATTAGTGCGTCAACAGAGTGGTGTCAGTGGGCTTGTCACTAAGGAAATTGTGAAAGGAGACATGCATTGAAGACAATAGCTTGGACGCAGCAGCGCTACTGACAGTGTGACCGGGCCATATATGTCACTGTCCCCAACCGCCAATGGGTCACTATGAAGGGAGACGTCAATGACCAGCGCAAGTGAGTTTGATGGTAACAGCTTCCATACTTCGTAACCAAGTCATTGTTCGACTTCCACTGACAAGTTCACACCTCTCTCGTGGTTGTACGAAAAGAGCTCTTCAAAGAAGTCGGTTGACAGTCACATGGAACACATGACCAAACCATCGCAACCTCCGGAGTGCGCTCAGTTCATCTATTACGGGTGAATTATTTCTTCCCAAAACCTTTTAAAGTACTTCAGTAGTACTGATCCGGTCATACTACACGACTCAGGCAATGACCAAAAGACATCGTTGGTCAAACATTAAAAATATTTTGACGTCCCCGGCGGGCGATGGTCAGGTTTCCTACACATATAATAATATGCAACGCACTGCAACATTGTACACTCGACCCTTGTCTGATAAACTGATGTCACGACTACGCCATAGGTGACGCAGATGCACAAAAGCTGTTCTGGCCTTCTAAGTCTGTATAGAAATATCATTCTTAGCCAGACCACCGGGACTGGTACAACTGTCTAGGTAGGTAAATGTGCCTAATACCTCTGTAGGCTCACCGGCATACATGAGGTTGGGGTCCGATTCCACCTAGTCTTGCAGTAGCACTTTACACTCTGCATGTGTAAAGCGAACGCCAACCCGTGAGACAGAAGTACTTAGATAATTTAATGTTGCTTTCATTCTGACGGCGTCAGATTCAAGAAGAGGTATGTCATATGCGTAGTCGGTATTTGTGAGTGAATGCTTCGGAAGAATTTCGGTCCCAGAGGCATTAGATGCTGATAATGAATGTTCCATAATCGTACGAGTGATGAAATTGAAAAGGAAAGATGAAATATGGCAGCCTTGCCTGACACCCTTCAATATGATGAGCTCAAGCAAGAGTTCCACGTAGACCTTCACGGCTCCCCGGTGGTTGGCGTATAGAGCCTTAAGGAGGAGCAATAACTCACTGGGAACACCCTTGCTTCATAGCCACTGCCATGGTGCCTGACAATTCACAGAGCTAAAGGCAGCTTTCAAGCCAAGGATGACAGCCATTGTTGGTTGCTGAAAGCAACGTCGTTGTTCCAAAATCTGTCGAAGTGTGAAAATGTAATTGATACATCGTCTTGCATCTTACAATCGACCTACAATCAAACGTCATGCCTCATCACCGAAGGAGTTTTTCAGCAAGACAATGTAGCCATAAACCGTTCTGAACGCGCCTGTATCGAGCCTCTCTGTGGTTGAAAATTCACATATTGTACACCTAATCATCATTTTTTCACCTGAACATACACCTCCGAAATCACTCAAAGCTATTTTGTGCTCTCAATGGCGAGATAGATAGCGACTGTAAAATGTGAGTTCCTTTCATTATACAGATATTCAAATTAAAATCGTTCTTCTTTTCATATTGACTCATCCGCTGGTAGGAAAGCTATATAGCACAATTCATCACAGCTTTAATTGCATTTTTGTGCACTTCACTGTTTCGGGACATGTAGTTTGTTTTGTGTGTGAATGAGCAAAGTATTGCACACGAAATCCTGTTCGGATACATGCTTGATCTTACATGTCTGTTTTTTCTCCTCACACATACTTCTGTCGCGTCTAGTCGAAGGCGCTTGTTCTATAGTAAACTTCATTGGAGGAGCCAGTTAACACAGGACTGCGTGGATTGATGACTGAAGCGTGTGTGATCATAGGTTGTGTACAAGAGAAGGCTAACCACACTGATATTAAGCCGACAGAGGCTGATAATCATCATTATCAGCTGTAAGGACTGCATACTTGTCATACAGTGGTTGTAGCTGACACAATTGCGTCCACCGATGATTTGGAGAGGTGAGGTAGGTAGCTGCGTATTGGAGGCGGGAGCTGATAAATTTGTGCGTAAATACAGAGCTATCAGTGGACTTTTAAGTGGAGGAGGGTTATGAAGGGGGCTATGTATTGAAGATAATAGCTTGGAATGACGAGCGCCATTGAGAGCTCAACTGGGTCACGTTTGACAATTTGTCTGACCATTTATGTAGCGCGTCTCGGGGTCCCCATCTAGAGAGAAGACAATGACCATCACATCTGAGTTAACTGGTAATGGATTTTACACTTTGCTGCCAAGTCACTGTATGACCTCCCCTTTCTCGTTTCCACTCTTCGCGTGGTTCTGCAAAAAGTAGCCTTCGAGGAAGTCGGTCGACTGGCATACAGAGCACGTGGCCAAGCCAGCGCAACCTGTGCAGTCCATCTATCGTAGGTGAGTTATTTCTTCCCAAAACCTTTTAAAGTACTTCAGCAGTACTGATCCGGTCATACTACAAGACTCAGGCAATAACCAAAAGACATCGTTGCTCAAACACTGAAAACATTTTGACGTCCTCGACGGGCAGCGGCCAGGTTTCCTGCACGTATAATAATATGCAACGCACAGCAACATTGTACACTCGACTCTTGACGGATAAACTGATGTCGCGCCTACGCCACAGGTGACCCAGGTGCACAAAAGCTGCTCTGACCTTCCCAATTAAAATGGGAGTATTATCTTTCGCCAGGCCACCGAGATTGATACAGCTGCTCAGGCAGACAAGCTTGTCTACTACCTCAAGCGGCTCATCCGGAAGCATGAGGTTGGGTTCCGAGCCCACCCAGTCTTGCAGCAGCACTTTACACTTTGCCGGTGTGATGCGCATACCAAAACGTGAGGCAGAATTATTCGGATTATTCAGTATTTTTTGCATTACCACGAGGTCAGATCCAAGAAGAGCTAGGTCGTCTGCGTACTCGATATCTGTGAGCGGACGCCCAGGGTGCACTTCGACCCCACAAACATTAGATGCTGATGGTGAGTCTTCTGTAATCGTGTCAGTGACGACGTTAAAGTGGAAAGGTTAAAGAAGACATTTGTCTGACATCACTTGATGTAGTAAACTCAGGCAACAACTTCCAATAGACCTTCATACGGCCGCGGGAGTTGGCGTAGTGGCTTAAGGAGCGTCAGGAATCTATTGGGGACACGTATGCTCCATAGACACCGCCATAGTGCCTGGCTGTCCATAGGGACAAAGGGAGCTTTCAGATCAAGGAACACAACCATTGTTGGTTTCCGGTAGCAGTATCACTGTTCCAGAATCTGTCCGATGGTGAGGATGTGGTTCACGCATACTCTTTGAGGACGGAACCCGGCTTGGTTTTCGCGGGTCTGCCTTTCACTTTGTTCAGTCAGTCGTCGACGGATAAGTCCAGAGAATACCTTCGATGCCACATCTAGCAGGCTGATGCTATGGTGATTTTCACATATCGTCCGCCTACTCTTTTTAAAGATAGGAATAACTGTCGACATGCCCCATTCTGCAGGCGCCTTCTCTTCCTCCCATATAGCTTTGTCAGATGGGTCACCAGGGATTTTCCGCTTTCTTTGAAGAGGACTAGATACGGACCTGGTCCTGGTGCCTTTTCCCATTTTAGTACCGATATTTCGCACTTTATTTCTTCTGATGGGCGATTAAGGTTTACATTCCACTTGCCCGTATGCACTTTCACTATAGGCTGGGTTGCAGGAGGCCAGCTGAACTGTTCTTCAAAATGTTCGGCCCAACTTTCCAGTCGAGATTTTTGCGAGTGAATTAATGAGCCGCCTTTTTCACCCATCGTTTCACTGTCCGCTGCTCCCCTAGGGCCAGTCAATCGTACCAGTTGGTATAGGGCACGGTTGTTTCCGGTGGCAAAAGCCTTCTCCATCTCCCGAGATTTTGATGTCCACCAGAGCTCTCGGTCTTTCCTTAGACTCTTCGCTATTTGGCGTTTGAGGGATTTGCGCGCACCGTCGTACTCGATGCCTCTTGCTATAGATTTCCTAGCGTCATTCATGGATAGGAATCTTGAAGACATTCAGTAGTTTTGTGGTCAAACTGGAGAAGTCGAACAGGCAGCACTAAACGGCGCTAACATATCTCCTTTCACATTTTGCCACGCTTCATCCACATACTCACTGCCAGTACAATATTGATTTACTGCGGAGGGTTGTTGGGCTAGCTCAGATCGACAATGTTGAGCTATGGTAGTTTATCGAAGATGGTGGATTGGCATGCTTCTTGATGACTTGCAATAACCTGATGGAAAACGAACTGTCAGGCGTCCACCGATGTCCCTCCCCAACCCCTTTCCACTACACAAGCAAACGTCGCTGGGTCTATCTGGCTAGCGGCCAAACAGCTAACTATTTAGATTACTAGCCGGGAGTTTTCTGGTTCGAAATTCCATGTAGTTTCATGAGGTGCACACTGCTAATGATTCCCAAGGAGGTTCATACAGCTGTAAAGAGCTTCCGGCATTTCAACCTAGATTAGACTTACTCACGGGCTGAGACCTCCATTAAACATTCCCAAATCTCTTCACACACTTGACAACAGTAACTGCTTGTGAACGTTTTTTCACACCCAAAATTATTCTTCTGTTGGAAATATTGTGTGCAGTACCCGTTGGGCCGCAAACATTCGAAATCTGTTTCACCGTTCCCGATATTGAAATAAACATTGATTAACACACGAGTCCATATGGTTGCCAAGTCTTTGTTCTTTTCCTGCGCTATTCTATAGTGATCTGGAGCCATTGCAACACCGGAAAGCTGAACATTCGACATTATTGTCTAAGTTAGTAAACCTAAATACCTTGCGTCAAATAGTTGTCGCTCAGCTGTAATAGGCTGTTCAAGATTGGCGGTATTTTATTCCAACCAGCATATGTGTTTTCTATTTTCCCTGACACAGACAAAAGCTAGTAATTTTTCTGTCTTCCTGACACTCATGAATCTAGTCTGAGTGTTTGCAAGATTCATCAAAACATTTTGGATAGTTACTTATTCAGTCTACATAAAGATGAAAGTAATGAGTCGACCATTGTGGTGTATTGGTTTTGTTCGGTTCGGGTGCGCGTCTACCCTCCATTTGAATTATGGACAAGATTAACAGAGAATTACCAACTCAATTGTACATGGGAGGGAATATCAACAAGTTATGGAGTAAGAACGCTGCATTTACAACCATAAAAGAGCGGACTGATTCGCATTAGTTTGTTATCATTCTGATGGTCACATTGCCTTAATATAAGCCGCCTACCCGGGAAAACACAGATTTGTCCTTTTAAATGCCGGGTCTAATGAGGCTAGTCAACGAGGTGCCAAGGCATTTGTGTCACATAACATAGGTATCAATTGAAGGGTGATGCTAGTTCCTTCAAAAGCCCGCTTACCTGGCCTTCCAAGCATGCTCTAATATTGCGCGATGGAAGAACGGATGCGATTCCGAGGAGAGAACCCTGAACTATTGCTCCCGCACCTGAATTGAATTAATTTAATTTCATGTCAAACCTACTGTTTATTATCACAATAGAAGCCAATGTAAGCCCAAGAAATATCTGAGCATCTGAAGAACAAAAAACATGGAAAAACAGAAAAGGAACGCACTCATTTCAATGCGAATTAAGATCACGGTCAGCACGAACATCAGAAATATGATGGTGCTCCCCAAAACATATCGAATGAAAGCCGAGATCCTGAAGAGTAAGATAAAGAAAACTGAGCTACCATTTCATGATGAATAAGTTCAGGATGGTAAAGGCAGCAAGTGGAAGCATGGAACAAAGGGCCAGGTAGTTTCCGAAGAGAACCTGTTCATGTGACATATGATCTGGAGCAATGATCGTGCTGTTTTTGGCAGACGTATTCCTAAGTTTGTATTGAAAATACTGCGACATGGTATGCGACACTGTTATGGACTTACGGGGATCGCAGTACAAAAGAAATTCCACGGAAGCAAACATCCTACGCCCGCGACGAAAAAAATTACATACGTAATATTGTACCTGAATTTTCATAGAAAATGAAAGCAAACTGTCAAGTGACAAACTTATCGGGGGTGCTTTTCACATTTTCTGTCACTTTATCCTCTTGACCCATTGCTCTAGCGAAAATGAATCACGAATTCCATTTATGCGGGCTCCCAATTCATCTCACATAAGAGTGCATTAAAACATTTCTCGAGTGTTGACCTCAGTGACTTCTCTGACTACAATAAGGCAGGAAATAAAATGGCTTCTCATTGCACATAAGGTGATTCGCCGAACCTCACCTTTGGATAGCCGAGTTTTTCGGAAGTCAACTTAGAGGGGATCTGACTCACAATTAGTATATGCAGGTGAGAAGCCTGAATCCAATTCTCATTCTCGAAGTTAGATTTCTCCTAGGTTGCGACAGACAGTTTCGGCATAGTAGGTAGATTTTCGACACAGTTGGTCATTGTGTGCATTTTTTCAAGTTTCGATATTTCTTATTTTCCACTTTTATTTCACACACGTATTATCCATTTGATTTCACATGTTTCCGCCCTCTTTGTTCGCTTTCACCATCTATGGTCGCATTTTGTATGTTGCTTTGGAGGGTGTCTAAATGAAGTCGTCACATAAGTCGTCCACCTTGTGACCCACTGCGCGAATCAGCTCTCAAGTGTAAGGTTGGGTTCCCTGAAGTTCATCCTAGTGCTGTGTGCTGACCCCCAAGAGGGAATGGAACCCCTTACCATAAATTTCGGATGGTGGTCGCCTATATCTAGTCATTTCGATGGTTAAACACTACAGGCTTGTCCAGTATGACCACCGCAGCTGGATGTTTGTTCCAAGCTTTGGTCACTCGTTGAAAACTGGTTACTATTATGCCGCCCTTTTGGTGATCCCTCAGTGATGGCTTGAATTCACTTCCGGTAAGATTTGGTGCTCTTGTGGGTCTGACAGTCTGCCTCGTGCCCCAGATTAAAAAGTGAGTGGCTATTATCCATCTCGATAGGTACTGGCCATCCCTAACACCTTCCCTGTCACCATTCCCTGGGTGCGCCTTAATAGTCAGCATCCATTTCAGAGGTGAAAACCAAGTCTATGCGGAGCATCTGCGTCCGTGGGAGGCACCAGTTTGGCCGTGAGCAAGAATCTGATTAGCACAACTCAACCTTAATGGTTCAGGGATAGTTTAGGCAAACGGGACCATTGTGATGCAGATTCTTGTACTGTCCTGAGGTTGGGGACAAATATCACTCCCAGACCCTAATCTCGTTCAAGTTCTTCTATAAACGTCCATCATTATGAAAGGCCCCAAAAGGTTGGAAAGCTCTGATGGGCAGCAACTCATACTGGTTGTGGGAAAACTCAAAGGATTAATGTTTGTGAACAAAATCTGGACCAATTCACCGCTAATGGGACCAGCGAACATCAGGTGTTATTCGTATTGTGCGACCCTCCGGGAACTCAGCCGCCCGAGAGTTAGTGGACCGCAGTATATCAGTCCCTCTGATCTTCGGTTTCTATACAGGAAACAAAAATCGCTCCCTTGTCATGCTGTCCCCATGGGGTCCGGCAATACGTTCCGTGTTCTCAGCACATTCCCCGAGTATGAGGCCTCGGCTTTGGTTCCGTATGTGTTTTGCATGCTTATTGATCTGGATATTTTACAATGTCACACAGACAACCGGAGTTCTCGCTTAATTCCGCCCGGAATTAATTATTTGTAATGTTATTGAGCATAACAGTCCGCACCGAAGTCCCCTTCGTCGACCTTCTTACAGTGCCCAAAACATAAATATTTTCCTCCCATTTTAATGGGTATCTACTAGAAGTGCACATTTTCCTACGCCTTTCAAAAGCTACAATAAATCGCAAAATTACGAAGGACTGCATGTTTATAAGGATTAAACAGAAGAAGCAGGTTCAACGACAAGCACCATTTACTCAATATTACTGGTTGGCAGTGCATCTGAGAAATAATCAATGTCCTGGGCGCGTAAAACCTGCGGACAGTACGCTCCTGCTTGGTGCACGCCTGGTGTTTGCCGTATCTGGATTGCTTTGGCGGCTGCATGAAATAACAAGTCCCAGTGCTTATTCCTCTCTCCTTGATATGGTATCTCACACAACTGCCCAGTCGCCGTTTATCCATAGTGCACACGCTCTGAATATCACTATTCCATTCCCATTATCCCAGTGGTAGCTGCCATTTCACTTGCCTCCTCCGCGGCCTGCGTTTGCCAGCGCCTGTATGCAATTTGCTTGTCGGAATTGACTGAGCTCTTCTACTGACCTGGATTTCCCCCCGACCGGAGAAAATATCTGGTAGCTGGAGTTCTTCATTAATGGATGCACCGCACTTATGACTGCTTGGCTGCTTTCCCCCTTGCAAAGCTGGTAGCAGGCTGGAGGGATGATAACCTCGTGTGGTGGTCGGGTACGCTCTCCAGGGAGGGGCGCTCTGTTACGTTGCACCATGGTGTGTCGTATACCCGCCACCTCTCCAGTAGCATGAGTGCGTCGTCCATCGCTAGTGGTTATGAGCCTGGCCTTTAAGTTAGGGAATACATAAAAGAACGCTGTTTTCTGTTTGTAGCTGCTGGGTTGGACTTGTTCCAGTTTTTTCACTTGCCTGGAAACGCTACGCACTGCAGATGATGGAATATTACCCTATTGTCTGTAAAACGAATTTCAAAAAATTATACATGGGATAGCCTGAAGATACAATGCGATTCACACGGCTCATGTCGACGTGCAAAGCTGCAGCTGCATTCGGGGCTGTTTAGCTTGAGCTGAACCAAAGCCTATTTCGTCAGCTAAAGATGACACGCACACCCCAATCTACTGCTCCTAGGACTGATCATATACAATAAATAACTTGTAAGTATGGTGAAAATGCCATTCCTTTACTACTAGCATTCAAGGCTAACACGTATGGGTTTCTCTCGCCATGCACCAATTGTTGATTGCAGCTGATAGCGGTGCTCAGAGGACTTGGGGCCTTTCTCCTAGTTTCACTTTCACTCCCAAATTATAAAACTGTCCAACTAACGCAGCAAACCCTAGAAAAACTGGTCCATTACTGTGGGAGTTCTATTTCCATCAGTCCTTATATGTTTGGTGTCGTTTACCACACCACAGTTCGGCATACTGATACCGGTATTTTCTTTGACTTTTGCAATATAATAGCATAATATTTGCAAGCGCAGTCAGCCATTGAGTGTTAGGCTACTAAGCATAAATCCATTCCTAATCTATAATATTGTTTATTCCCAAATAGTGGGTAGCACACCTTCAGGCATGATCACAAAGTTACAGTCAGAATAAAAGCATGACCGGTGAGGATTGTGGGTAATGGGAATTTCAGGGAAAAGGGACGGCGACATAAAGAGTGGGCAATATCTGATGTAGACTTGGTCACGCCTGAGGCGGCATGGGTAGGGAGCCGAAATTACAAGGGCTCTTTCTTTCTAATGGGGAACACATCAGATCAGACAAGGTACGATTGGTAAGATTTGAAAGTGGCGGGCAAACACAATACGAGGGAGGCATAACAAGAGGCTTCCTGTTTTGTACGTGATAAAAAAACTTCAAACTGTAGGAAAAGTGGAACCAGGATAACGGATCAGGAGAGGTAGAAGAACTGGCACGATCTGACCGGCCGATTTGAACTGAAGCCTAAAACCGTTACTGAGGCTTCGTAGCCTTGGGCTGTTGGGCGTATGGCCAGAGTAACGGAAAGCGTAAGTGGGGGAATATGCGGTACGGATAAATGGTAGTAGGAAACCCAGAATCACAGCGTGCAGTGAAACTGGGGAGATTCTCTGGTGTTGCTGCCGGAGCGGAGTCCGATGTAAAAGTTCCTTGTGAGAAGGTGTTCATGCAAGTGCACAAGAAGGAAAGCAAACTAGACGGAAGATGGCTTACTTGATGGGGAGTACATAATAAAAGTCACCAAGATGTTTAGATCCGGTTGAAGGTTCAGCAGATTGGAATGAACGCCTCCCGGAGGCGGCTGGGGCCAGATGAAGTCTTTGTTTGTGGTTGTAGGTAAGGGGACGAGTGGGCGAGAGGGCGCAGTCAAAGTAGGAAGTGAGCAGTTGCTGGTATGCTATCAAACTGGGTATGGCAGTGCGTGACGTCACTGCACGGAAATACTTCAGTTTCTGGACAGCCCCGTGACGGACGTCGTGATTGAGGTAGTTGGGCTGGGATGTGCAATTCTGCGAGCAGCGGGATGTTTTGGGTTTTTCAGGGGAATCCGCAGGGAGAACGAAACCATGTAATATCGCAGGTAGTATTTTTTGTCCGGTCAGGAATCCCTTCGGGTGTAATGCACAGATCGGTTGGAGTGGATAACGGCCAAGCAGGAAGTCCATAGCACGTATTTCCGCAGGTCGATGCTGGGAAGAAGATGGGATAGGATGAGATCGATAAGGCTTGGAGAGATATGAGTCATCAGACAGGATATAGTCCCTTATTAGAGAAAAAGCTGAACGTTTGCCACAATTAGGGTGGCGACAACAGGTGGTTAAGCGAGAGGGGATGAGGATGTATCTGCACTCAGTAGTCTAGTCACCATAGTCAAGCTAAAATTGCCAATATATGCTATTATACTACATGAGACGAAGGGATTCCTGACCGGACAAAAAATACTACCTGCGATATTACATGGTTTCGTTCTCCCTGCGGATTCCCCTGAAAAACCCAAAACATCCCGCTGCTCGCAGAATTGCACATCCCAGCCCAACTACCTCAATCACGACGTCCGTCACGGGGCTGTCCAGAAACTGAAGTATTTCCGTGCAGTGACGTCACGCACTGCCATACCCAGTTTGATAGCATACCAGCAACTGCTCACTTCCTACTTTGACTGCGCCCTCTCGCCCACTCGTCCCCTTACCTACAACCACAAACAAAGACTTCATCTGGCCCCAGCCGCCTCCGGGAGGCGTTCATTCCAATCTGCTGAACCTTCAACCGGATCTAAACATCTTGGTGACTTTTATTATGTACTCCCCATCAAGTAAGCCATCTTCCGTCTAGTTTGCTTTCCTTCTTGTGCACTTGCATGAACACCTTCTCACAAGGAACTTTTACATCGGACTCCGCTCCGGCAGCAACACCAGAGAATCTCCCCAGTTTCACTGCACGCTGTGATTCTGGGTTTCCTACTACCATTTATCCGTACCGCATATTCCCCCACTTACGCTTTCCGTTACTCTGGCCATACGCCCAACAGCCCAAGGCTACGAAGCCTCAGTAACGGTTTTAGGCTTCAGTTCAAATCGGCCGGTCAGATCGTGCCAGTTCTTCTACCTCTCCTGATCCGTTATCCTGGTTCCACTTTTCCTACAGTTTGAAGTTTTTTTATCACGTACAAAACAGGAAGCCTCTTGTTATGCCTCCCTCGTATTGTGTTTGCCCGCCACTTTCAAATCTTACCAATCGTACCTTGTCTGATCTGATGTGTTCCCCATTAGAAAGAAAGAGCCCTTGTAATTTCGGCTCCCTACCCATGCCGCCTCAGGCGTGACCAAGTCTACATCAGATATTGCCCACTCTTTATGTCGCCGTCCCTTTTCCCTGAAATTCCCATTACCCACAATCCTCACCGGTCATGCTTTTATTCTGACTGTAACTTTGTGATCATGCCTGAAGGTGTGCTACCCACTATTTGGGAATAAACAATATTATTATTGTTGTATATATACGTATATTGTGTAATCTCCTGTGAGCAGCAGGTAGCTATATATTTTTTTGTTGACGAGGTGGGTCTTGGTGAGATATACCCTCAGTTATTACGAAGGCAGCTACATCTATGCACGTCGATGTGGGCCATGGTCATCGCAGTTTATCTTCAGGCTATCCCAGGTGATGTTTAATAAGAATTTCTTATTATTAGTATATTTGACAGACAAAAGGTCAGTTTTTTCATCTGGCGTTGCCAGATAAATATCTCAACCGAGGCGAGTCGAACACCAGCGGCAACAAACGGAAAACAGCAGTGCTCATTTTTACTTTCATGAATTTAAGGCCAGGCTCATAATCACCGGCGATAGGCAATGCCCCCTTTCCACTGAAGAGATGGGGGTATACGAACACACCATGGTGCAACGTAACAGGGCAACCACCCCTGCAGTGTGCATCCGTCCACCACAAGAGGTTTTCATCCATCGTGCATGCTACCCGATCTGCAAGGTGAAAAACCATCCGGGCAGTCATAAGTGCATTAACAAAATACTCCGGCTACTAGTTAATTTTTCCTCTTGGGGGAGGAAGCCAGGCCAGTGGAACAGCTCAGTCAATTCTATCAGGCAGACAGAAAACAGATGCTGGTAAAGGCAGGTTGCGGAGGAGGCGAGTAAAACGACAGTTGCCAATGAGACTATGGGAATGGAATGGTGATATTTAGGGCGAGTGCGCTATGGCTTAAAGGCGACCGAGTGTTGGTGTGAGCTGCGATGCCGAGCAGAAGCGGACCGCGATGTTGTCTGTGTGAGCCTTTGGTGAGCTGTGGAGTACATCACCAGATGTATTTGATATATATATGTATATTGGCTTATTATACGCTCTAGTAATGGAGAAAAAAGCTGAATTTTTTTGGTTTTTGTCAGTTAGAGTTAGGCCGAGAGCATCAATCACTAGACAGAGCTGATAAAGTGATCCGGGGTACGCACTTGACAAGAACGCGTTATAAGTTGGCCTGAAAAAAAAGAAAAACAACTAGGCCAGTAACAACACATTTAGATCACGTAAGCGTTTAAATCCTACAGAGGCTCGAAGCATGTCAAGCTATGATAACGGGATCTTTTACTTGCCCACTAACTGTGTCGTCGCTAAACCCAAACACGCACCGGACCCGATTCATAGAGAAGGTCGAAGGGGTAGTTGGGTATTATGTAAGGCCGAAACAGTTTCACAGGTAAGGAATTTGTCCATGGACTGAGAAAAAGTATGATGATGCGTGATGCTTTGCAGCTGCTCAGGAAGTCCGCCTCAGATGCAAGCGTAGTAAACTAGGAAGAAGTGGTGGCGTAGGTTTGTACGAGCTGGAGGACGCACTAAGAGGTTACAGGAGTTATGGAATCTGTAGCGAGGACGTGAGTTTACGTTTGGCCTAGCCTCTGCGATAGAGGAGTTTTTGTGTAGCAGACAGTTTAAGAGAGTTAGATTTATCTTAAACCGTCTGAGTCGTAGTGGTTCGGGGCCTAGGATTTGACAGCGGAAGCGGTAAGAGAAAGGGTTGGACCGAGAGAACAGCTTTTTCGTGAATGAGAGTTCGATGCTTTCAAGTTTGAGTCTACAACTTTGGGCATAAAGGGAAGGGAATGCGGGACAGAATTCCACGATTGGTCGTTCGCATAGCTTAAACATTGCAACCATTGTGTCTGGAAGGTGAAATGAGCGCAATATTAAAAAAATGAGCCTGCATGCCCGAGCAACCTGGAACTTGTGATAAAAGCCAAACGAACGGGAGTACCTAAGGCCTAGGTCTTTGATCTCCGTGGAATGAGTGATACGATTTCGATTAATTGTGAAAGCATCGGCCGGGAGGGTTCAGCGGCAGGAAGTTATGCACGTTTTCGTGGAGGCGAAGCTTAGGCCAAAGTCGTTTGACCAGCGAGTCAGTGATTCTAAGTCTTGCTTATTCTGGTGAAAGGTAAAGGCTTGTGCAGAGGGGGGAAATGTGCACGCGATTTTTATATCGTCTGCAAAGAGGAAGACCCTACCATGGGATATGGCGCCGAAGACGTAGCTGATGTACAGCAAGAAGAGGATGGGGCCTAACAGGCTTCTTTGAACGACTCCACTGGTGATCGATAATGGAGATGATTGTAAGTCCCCGATTTGCGGTAGGTAGGTAGGAGGCGAACCACTGAAATAAGGTTCCAGTGATGCTAACGGTACTAAGTTTATGCAGCAGGGATGCATGAGGGACCTAGTCAAAGCCTTTGAATATCCAGGTAAACTGTTTTATTTAGTCATATGTTGTTACCACCCTAAATGTTATAAAGGTTATGCTATCAATATTTTCCAATAATGTACCCCATTTTATCTAATACATCTCCAACCTTAGCAGGCCTTGATGATTTTATCCCATTCCTTCTTCTTACCCGGCTTCAAACGCCTTGGCCGGTGTCCGCTTAACCTGGTCTGTGATTTGCATATAAAGGAATCTCAACCAAACCAAAACCATCTGTGATACTGCATTGACTTTGTTTTACCTCCACTGATCTCCATGGCCAAACCTAAATCCGGTTGCTCACAGAATCGCACATTCCCAGCCCGATAATCTGGAATATGACATCCTTTACGAGGTTGTCCAGAAACCGACGTATGTCAGTGTGATGATGGAATGGCATTGCCATGCTCAGCCTGATGGCACACCCGCAACTACTGCCTTCCTACTCTTGACAGTGCTTCCTCGCCTAATTTCTCCCTTGCCTTCAGCTATGAACAAATTCCTAAAACAAGCCTCAGCCACCTCCTGGAGGAATTCGTTATAATCAGCTGAGCCATTCGTTCGGATCTAAGCACCTTGATGGACGTTCAGTTTATGATCCACACAAAAAGAAACATTTTCCTCACAGTTCGCTTTGCATCCTGTGCGATAGCACTAACTCACGCTCTCAGGGAAATTTTGCACCCTACCCGCTCCAAAAGTGACGCCAGTGAGTCCATACAACTTCACTGTACGTTGTAATTCTGGTATTCAGGCTACCATATACCTGTAATGCGAATTCCTGTACTTGATTATCCCCACTTACGCTTTTTGTTACACCAGCCATAAACTTAACTATCCATGGCCACGTATCCCCAGCAATTGTTCTAGCTTCTAGTTTGAATCGACCGGCAGGATCACTGCAGCACAACTGCACCATCACATCCATCGCTCTGGCTTCTCATTTTCCGC
>SJOL01003587.1:92136-138631 GCA_004794785.1 Opisthorchis felineus | reverse complement strand
CCGTGAATCCGTGACCTGGCGCATACAGAGGAAGTAGAAACACCTGACCGACTGACTGTTTAGACCAGAGGCTGGAGAAGGGGCTCCAATGATCATGATCGGCACAGATAGCTTTGCCGTCAAACTGTATCCCGCAGAGTTGGTGCAACTGCAACGGCAGGGTCCCGTATTAGGGAAAGTCGCAGCCGTATTGTTAGACGGAAGGGGTATTGAGAAGGTGGATGAAGACAGTGAACTGAAAACATTCCGGGAACACTTTGATAGGCTGAGCCTGAATGCACCAGGCATAAAATTTTGGAACGCCAATAATTCAAATGTCATGCTGTCCTTGTTACCTTGCTTCTTGAGGTGGAAGCTGATCGTCGAATGCCACGAGATGGCACATCCAGGGTGCACCAAGACACACGGATTACTTCGGCAGAGGGCCTACTGGCCAGGGATGAGAAGTGGGGTAATAGGTTATGTGGTAGCTTGTAAGCGGTACCACCTAATGAGAAGCGCTTGGACAGAAACAACTTGGCCCGTGGAACCTATATCTGTATCAGAGGTTGGCGAGTTATGGTCCTTTGACGTCATGGGCCTCTTTCTCGTGACGGCCAGTGGAAATGGATGCATCGTAATAATGACAGAACACCTGTTGCAGTGGGTCGAAGCGGCAGCCGTGCCATTTTAAAGGGCGACAACGACCAATGGAGTGGCAATGCATCACATCGTAGCTAAGCGCTGGGCACCAAAAATAGCCCTAAAGGATCAGGGACCGTGCTTTGGGAGTGAAGAGTTCATGAGTTGCTTGCGGCAACTGGACATCAAGCGGCTAAGGACGGCACCCAGCCAGCCGTAAGCGAACGGCCAAACCGAACAATTTAGGTGTGGGTGGTGGCCAAAGTTGACCAGGAAGTGAAATAGCCGAAGGCGCTGTCAGGAGATCGTGAGTCAATCCAGTCAACTACAGGCAATTTCACGTTCATGTTGATGCACTGTTTCCAAGTGATCGGGAAATTGGGTTGGGGCCGGCAACACGACTGTCTACAGAGGAGCTAGGAGAGAAAGGGAAGAGAGCTCGAGGAAATTTTACCGCCGTTCAGGAAAGGACTAGACGAAAACGGCAGGTAGGAGGGCATGACCATTCCCCATCGGCGCTAAGGTCGAATGGGAAGCACATCTCAATCCCGGAAGTAGTGGGTTGGGGTCGCGAAAGTTGAGCAGTTGGCAGCAAGCCTCATTTGTCGGTACCGACCGTCAAGGGAACGTTTACACAATTCCGGACGGTCGATGATCGAAAAGAGTAAACGGCTCCCACCTTATAGAATTGCATGGTACTCTCAAAGAGGTACCAGCTGCTGAGGTCTACCCGAGGGATACAAATAGAACATCGGTGGCATGCTCTTGATCCTTGAAAGGGCAAGGTGTGTAACGGTGCATACTACTGATGAAGCTTGTGAATAGTCTGGGGTCTGGTATCTAAGCCCCCCTCATCTGATGGAAGGTGAAGGTTACTGCGGAAATTATGGAACCGCTTTGCAAGTTTCGCCCATTGTTATTTATATTCAACAAACGTGCCGGAAAGTTCAAAGGGACGCTTGGGAATGCCCGCTTTTCAAAATCACTGTGTTTAATTTGGCGTCTAATGGCTTGTAGCCGCTTACTTTGTGTTTGCTAATAAACAACTGCTCGGCGAAGTGCGTCCTGCCTCCTCTGGTAGGTTGTATCTATTTAACAGCACCATTTTCTCGACGCTACTGCTAAACTATCCCATGTTCTCTTTTCTCTTTCAAGATAGCTTGGCGACTTCTGCCTGCCTGTTCATTCAAGGTCTGCCGCTAAGGTTTGCACCGGCCATGCTCCTTTGCCTGCCCAAATTGGCGTCAAAGTTTGGTCTCAGATTTTGCGCAGTTCCAGGCCTGAGCCTCACATCCTAGACATAGTGTGCTCCAACAAGGGTATTTTAGATGCAGATGCAGTTTCTCCACAGCTCCCAGGAAATAATCATTGCGTTTTGTATTGCAATGCAGTGAGTTGTTGCTCAGCCGACCCGCCGCAACCTTCCCGCTCACAACCCCTCTCCACGGACATTCTAGTGTCATCTATCTTTTGTTGGCCTCCGTCTATTCAAGACAAACAACACATTAGTCACATGTGCTACGATCTACTAGCTGCTTTTTACCTCATTTCTATCGGAAACTTTTCAGCCTGGTGTCCCCCGTCACAAATTTAGAAAAAATTGATAGCAAAATAAACCGAGCTGGGGGGAAATGACGGAACTCCCAAGATTTCACACTACTGCCACTTTACAGTAGGCTGTCAACTGGTCCTGATCAACTTACGCATTTATGCATCTTATTTCACCCTGTTTTTGTCCACAACCAACTACAGCACCAGTACTTTCGACTATGCTGCCTCAAGCCACCTTCAGTTTCTCTGCCCCACGCCGCACCATGTGGTAGTCTTACCTCCTGCATTTGCGACATATCCTTATACATCGGGGCTCAAGGTTGTTGTCTGCTGGAAAATCTGAACCCTTCCTTGTGCAGCAAAGTGCGCAAAACCGCCGAGGTATACGCCGCACCCACCAACTACTCAGCAGTGACGTGCTGCAAGTCTGCTTGATTTGGCCGGGCTCTTCTACTGACCTATCTCCTTGCCAAACCGGTTAAATATCCGGCAACAGAAATCGAACACTCAAACGGAAAAGAATGATTGTCGATGTTAGCTAACTGGAGTCGTTATCCACTGGATATCTTCAAATATGCCCCCTAAAAATTAAGGATGGAATGCAGATGACATTTGAACACTAGTTTGGTTTCTGGGCGATACCCAAATGATTCCTATCTAAATCACTCGTTTATGGCATGATCCAAATGAATGTGCTGCAAAATGCCGCCCCATATTTCATTTTGTATGACATTCGAGATGTCACATCATATTTTCTTGGCAAAACACACTACTCAAAAGGTTGCTGAGGGCCTTCCTGCAGCTATAAACGACAGATTCGGTTAAGCCTGTCGTCGCGTGCAAATGTGTGTAGTTCATTGATCGCGTACAATTTGGATTCAAGCAAGGTTGATAAGGAATCGTGGACTGCGCCTACCTGATATAATTCATCTGAGTTGCAGTTAAAACCAAATTAGTTAACAAATGAATGTAATACGCAAAAATGACATCCCTTCGGTTTATCCAGTATGTCGCTAGTCTTTTTCGTTTCGCATATCCACCCAGACGGTTCTGCGAGAAACAGAGTTTCTTTGCGAATCAACTTGTCCCTGGATAGCTGAGATCTTTTGTGCAATTCACAGAGTAGAATACACCTTTTAAGAAAACGATGTAACTTCAAATCGGACGCGGGCGAAGGATATACGACCACGAAAGCAAAGCAAGCAAGTCTCTTTGGTTCACCTGCCTTTACGTAATAAAAAATCATGGATGATGTGTTCAGGTGCAGACTTTGCATCCCAAACGGTCATATGATGGATGTACAAGGAAATCGCTTGAAATAAATTTTGATTCTGATGAGTGGTGGAATAAAATTCCGCACTATCAACATACAAGCCAATTACACCTGGTAATATCAGTAATGGTAATACTAGGAGGATGGACGCCTGCGTCACGGTAGAAGAGAACCAAAGATTAACTATTCATAGCTGAATGCACACTATCGGAGGCACGAATTAAAGTCATCGAATGCCCGTTTTCAGCATGAACAATTTTAGGCACATGGTTTGTATGGCTGTCTATTGTCAAAGATACGGCGTTGACGTAGACTCACTCCCTAAATTTCGTCTAACTGTTGTTGTTAAGTGATTCTATAAAGGCTCAAGTAAAATAAGCGATTTTTCGATGTATCCTGAGTTACCTTTTGTGGTGTACAGCTTTTAGAAGTCCACAGAACTATCGGAAGCATATCCCATCATACAAGGACCACTTCCCAATGTGTGCATTGAACTCCATTCCCATGTACCTCTCGCGGAGCGTTTAGAAATAAAATACCTGATTTCCAAACAACAGTGAGGGACTGAGTTCACGGTGATTAACTCTCTCAGAGAACAAGTCTGTTCATCTGAAGCTACTGTGGTATAAGCAACCCCGTGATGGGGTTTTCCTCTAGTCCAATGCGGTTTGTTTACCATTATTTGATTTAATATTTAAAATATACCATGACCGCAGAGGTATCACCTGGGGTTATGTTTGGTCTAACTGACATAAAGCAAAAGCGGATCGCCAAACAAACAATTTGCGAATTTATACCAACAAGTTGAAGAGCTCCATATGCACAAAACACTTTAAATCGAGTTTATCGATTAGCACAGTGCTGCCTATAATAAAGGCATATTGAAGTGATAGTAAATTTACGGAATAACTCAAATACTTCATTAACTAGACAGGACCGAAAGCTGAAACCGCGTAGTTGCACAAAGCCTAGTACATTGAAACAAATTGAGTTAGTGCTTGCAAATCACTCAAAATCATTTAAGATACTGACCGAAAAAGAAGACAGAGACCGAAAAGGAGGTCTATCCAGCGCTAATCGTCTTCAAACGATCATACATAATAGACGTCAACACAACAGAAACAGTGCACTCAGATGGTACCGAATATCCCCTGGCCGTGTACTTTGCTTAAAGCTCATAACCTGGATGTTTTGCTGCATTTGATTCTTGATACGTTCAACATGCCTTACCATGTCGTGGTGCACGGCCGGCAGCAAGTCTCAAAAACCAATACGGATGAGGCCAAAGCTTAGAGGAGACATCGGATTTTGTCATCTCGATATGCGGCCTTAGTCTGCAAAATAGATGTTCTGTCTTGATTTCATGTTGCTGCTTACCCGATTTCTGCTTGCACAAACCATCAACAACCTTTGTCAGTGCGTCCAGAACAACTAAAATGGGGTAACTTTGACAGTCTTTTGGTATTGAGGATATTTGGGAATTTTTAATAAAAATTTCGTTCTGTCAACGAAGCCTATCCATACTGAAGAGCTGAGAAACACTGTGCAGCTGTTTCATCCTTACTGGGAATCATCCGCAGCGCGTATCTCACGAAACTCCATTAATTTGGGAACTTGTGTCCGCCCAGCTACCAGCAGCTGGTCAGCAGTGTAATTACCTCACACTTAGGCAGGATATAGCGCCACATATCCTTCAGTTACGAAATCCACATCATGTGGTTACACGTGTTCACTAGCTCCTCGAATGATGATGTCTCAGACGGAAGTTTAACTCATCGGGTGAATTTTATTTTTCCTGTAGGCTACGCATGGATTATTGATGGAAATGACAGCCTGTTTACCCAAGCCTTTACTGTTGACAGGTGGTAACAAGCACAGTCGTCTTCAGTGGATAAATCAGAAGGAAGTGGGGTGGAGTAGCACTCCGATCATGTTTAGGCCCTATGCCATCTTACCAATTTATGAATCACTGAAACCCATCATTACAACCTTTGGTTGTTGAAGGTGATATGTGGACTGGGCTTACCGGGTTATAAAATTTGGGTTTTATTACCATAAATAGGCACTCCTATACTGAGCTTGGACAAACCAATGGTGCACCTATGCCGGACATAGGTTGACTGACTTATCAGTGTGGCGACCTCGATTTGGACGTCCAATTAGGTCACATGGTCTGAATCTGTGAGCGTAGTATTCTAACTAATCAGTGCGCGTGTGAGGTGATGGTATGGTGAAACTGTATTTAAGCTCTACTGGACGGTGAGTTGTGTGGATGGGGGTAGTCGGTATGTCAAGGCGAGTACACAGTGTGGCCGAAGTAATAAGTTACCAGTGTATGACGGTCTTGGGGATCGTATAGGAGGACCACATGACAATAAAGTCGCGCTTCTACGCTAAATAGCATAATTAGTCAAATGTTTTATCTTTACTTCAAAGGCCACTACATCACTAAGTTTCTCTTACAAATCCACTGAAACACATTCATGTTTTGTAATTCAACAACGTGCGCTTCATTATGTGGTTTGCTTCATGTCGATATCAAGTATACTTCCAAATATAAGACACTGAATGGTCATTGGAAATCATGAGCAACACCGTTCAGTGAGCGCTTCTGGCTTTTCGATACTAGGGCAGATTATGACAATTGGGTCGTGTAAACGTTTCGACAGCCTGCTCTACTCAGTTACCAACCCGTATTCTCTTTTTCACAACGCAAATTATACTTGTCCCTCTGTGGGAGTTTGTGGCTTCCGTGTGTTTCGCTGATCTGGACTTCACATTTTTCATCATAAACTGTTTTCGTTCATTAAAAACGAGTTTCGTAACTTCAGGTTAGTCTGTCTACGGTAAGTGTGATCAATAGCCATGCCCTATTCAGCGAATCATCTAATAGAGTTATTTGAAGGAACAGAAGAGTCGTTGTCAGAGTGGCCCGAAAAATTTACCTTTTGATGGTCAGCATCGGGATATGATTTCAAAGTTGACTTTGCTTAGGTATGAAAATGTCATTGCACCTGGGTTTTTCAAAAAGTGTTTATGAATGTGCACTGGAGTACATTGCTTCGTCTTGGGTAATAGAGCTAGCATTCTGAGAT
Organism: Opisthorchis felineus; assembly: GCA_004794785.1. Taxonomy (NCBI): domain Eukaryota; kingdom Metazoa; phylum Platyhelminthes; class Trematoda; order Opisthorchiida; family Opisthorchiidae; genus Opisthorchis; species Opisthorchis felineus. The sequence continues at coordinate 132,091 of SJOL01003587.1, read as the reverse complement.
TAAAGTCAGTCTGTATTAAAAAGTCGGCAATCATTAAACAGCTGTTTTACCCTTGAAGGGAATCATGCACATTGCTCAGCTGATATGTTTTTGAGGCGACTTGGGCTCGCAAATGTTCGACTATAAATTCAACGCTATTGCACTTGGCTACGATTAGCTGATTAACCGTGTGACACATATGGTGTTAATTTCTTTGAATGCTTAGTTCATGTCACGTGGTCCGGTGTTGACGACATCATAGACGAGTGTTACATATGACTTATAAAATTCCTTTTCTTCTGGATAAAAGCCTATGGTTTGAATCCTAACAACTATTACAGCTTTACTTTCCCTCACCGCTTTTCGTCACCTCAAAGCGCATAACATAAACACTGCAACTTATTAAACTCCTACAGCCTTCAACACCCCTTATCGTCTAATTCAATACGAACAAAGATGTTTTGGGTCACCCAGGTCAACTCAAATAAAAACTACAGAATTGAGTAATTGATCAGGACGATGCATTCTCATCTACACTCAAAACTCAATAAAGATCAGAATACCTTGCTACCTGCAGGTCCTGTTTTGCCTCGAACAATTTCCCGGTATAGTTATGTCCGCATCGGATTCCAGGCCTAATATGCTGGGTGCATATCGCTACCTATTCTATCGACCAAGGTAGGTAAACTATCATCAGATGATACCACAGCGTTCAGTATCAACAGTTATCGTAAGTTCAGCAGTCGAAAGCTACAGTGGACGCATAAACTTAGGTTACCATTGTTTGGTATTTGATTGTCTTTCCATTTGAAGAGTGGGGCGAAAAATCCTGGGAACGACAGAGCGTTTTCTCCTCGGTTTGATTTCCTAATGGGTTTAGCTGCGGTTTATTGTGGGCGTTTCGTTTGGGCAGGTTTACTTTCTATGTGGGAGAGATACTATCCAACCAGGAAAACCCTCTTTTCGTCACTGCTACGCTAGTATATGTCCAGTTTTCACCCACCCAGGCTGATGACAAATGTCTTCAGTAACCAGAAGAGTGATACAGTTGATCGGAATAGAGTAAAAATACAACGAGCCAGATGCGTGTCTATTCCACATTCATCATTCGTTAACGTTAAACATACGACATAGATGAGACATTGGTGTTGTACCAACATAAGAAATGTACAAAATCTTACTTTAGCACCCCATGTAAAGGCTTTCCTTCCTCTTTTGCGCATCAGTTTCCTGAGACCTTGTCAGTCAACTGACACACTACAGTACATATGGCGAACAAGTTTCTCACCCATCGTTGTGTTGGGAGAAGAGAGAAAAGCTAGTGGAATTTCCAAACAATACAAAGCCGACTGACGAAGCGAATCATTACAGAAACGGACAGGAAATGACTCAGCTGACGGGTCACCACTGAATGAAAGCACCATGCCCTGTCCGATTGAAACATCGGTCATAAGAGAAGATAAACTAGCAGGAGGACAAGACTCTCTGCCACTGTATGGACGTGCTCTCCTGATACAATCATCGAAGGAGAAGAAGGAAACGATGTTTTTGAGAAACAAAGGAAAGATACATGGGCACAAAAATCTAGGTTTGCATGTTACCAGCAATTTGACGCGTGTGGTCGAGGACAATTTGTCTCAAAAAGCGTCAGACCAAGAATGGTGAATGAAACAAGGCGAAAAGTTATAGGGGATCCAATGAGGAATTTTAAATTAGGTGTAGAAGAATGAACCGTAAACATATACCTAGGAGATCTAGAAGTGTTGAGCAGCGGGTCATTAATCAAACCCCATTGGTGGATGCCTACATGTTCAGCATGCAATGTAGTGATTAGCTGCGTAAGGTCGATGCACAATCGGTTTGAAGTTGACCTACGGAGAATAAGATGTGGAAAAGAGTAAATAGTAGGGGAAATATTGCTCTTATTCATAAGTCTGGGAGACAGTGCCGCCGATTCATACACTGATAGAACGACCAGGCAGGGGGATTCTTAAACTAGTGAATAAACTTAAAAGCAGTCGGTTGTCCGGGACTTTTATCGACTTTGTGAGTAGCAGTGAAACATATTTCAACATCTCAAATNATATATATATATATATATATATATATAATACCTCGAGAAGAAGTACGAGGCGGCCATTGAGCAGCGCATTCAACTGAAAAAATAATATACACTAGAGGTCCGGCCGCATTTAGGCTGAGGCTTTCATCGACACCAACTTACTTGAATGTGAACGTTTATCCCAACGTGCGATCAAATTGCCCAGCTCAAGGCAAACTTTACTAGGTTTTAGGAAATAGTAGTGTGCGTTGAGCTCCGAGTTTAAATGTTATTGTCATTTGGTGAGAAGAGGCCACAGAAGAGCCTCAGTAAAATGGTCAGATAAAATACACCGTGTCTTGCTGAATGGATAGCTATGCAAACACACATTCACCTCCGTTCGCATACCAGTAATTCTTGTGTATAAGAAACACAGTTTGGGAACACTCGAACTGTTTCATACTTTGAGGTGTCTGTCGTTCAACAGTTAGGACAAAAAAAGCGAACCTGGCATAAGGTAGCGGTGTAATCCCCGTCAAGTAAAACTGTTTTCAGTTTTCAACAAGACTACTTTTGTTGACTTTCAGTCAGGACACACTGTCGATAAATTCGGTCCAAAATTTAGTTCCTGAGAGGTTTACTTGTTTGCAGAACTTCTAACATTTCTCTTTTTTCCTAACTACGGACCATTACTGAGGATCACATTTAAGACTTCCGGTTTCTCCGTCCTGCTCCTCCTCGTTTCATCAAAGAAAGGAATTTCATTTGGGAGTCATCACCAAGGTCATCCCACCGTCATTACATGGAATGGGAAAGCTATTTATACTCCGTTCAACCACAAATTGAAGAGATCTTGTTGTTCTTGAATGATTTAAAAAAATGATTTATAAAAAGAAAACAATGTAATTAAATTGCTTCCCTGCATGTTTTGGATAACAGTGTTGCAATAACTTCGAGGCTTCCTGGTAAAGTTAGATGAATCCTCCTCGGGGTATTTTACTTAACCATGTTTGATGGTTTGCCTGATATTTACTTGAGTCTCCCATTTAACCCCATTAATGTATTTTCGTGTCTATTTGTTTAGTGAAACTTTGGCTTGGAATGGATGGTCACGTAAAGTACACACATAAGGTACCCGAGGTGCACAATAAATTAGTTACTTGGATAAATGCCAACATTTCGTTTCACGGAGACAACATGTTTTCTGTTCGTATGAATTCAGCATACAAAACACGCGTGTACTTTGGTTCCGAGTCTCATTTTTCCGTGTGATGAGTTGCTCAGCGTTTCGATCCGGCAGGTGAATCAGGTAAAGCCAATAAGTTGAGAGTATCCCTATCGAATTCAGCGAGAATACTCACAAACTGTTTGAGTGCAGTGTGCATGGTATTGATTAGTATTTAGTATTTGAGAAAGAACACAATGGTTTCCGACAAAGCCTTATTACTCAACGTTCCGGTCACTTCGGGCAACCTCAAAAAGGAGCGGAGTGAATAAAATCACACAGATGAGAAAACACGTGCCACTTGGTGCTAACAATGAGACTATCAATATTCTGTGCGCTACTCTGCTTAGTCAGGTGCAAGTCTGGTTGTGTGCGTTGTGTTCAGGTTGATGGAACCACATGTGCATGTTCATGCTTTCTTCTACTGTTGATCAGTCCTGTTCAGACAGCAAATATTTGTTGGCCCTCAATTCAGTCTACCGTGCGCGGTCGGAATGGGCGGCTAGCATATCCAGCCAGCGAAGTTCTGCTTATTCCGGCAGATTGCTTTGGCGTAATTTGGCTTGATCGGGGCACAGTGTGGCACACTGGCAGGAACTTTTGACCGACTAAATGTTGCCACCGTACCGATCAGGACTCGTCGATTGCAAATTCTGTTACAATTACACGCGACGGACTGCATTGCTGGGTGAACCGTGCTATTGTAGGAACTGTAAAATTAATACGGTCACATATGTACCCCGGTAGCAGTGGAACGTAAGACGAGAAGGAAACGGACGAAAATTTTCAGTGGACGAACATTGGTGGAATTTACAATTTCGTCTTCTTTGGTACATTCATCCTAAAAGCAGAAAGGGACGAAATACTTGGCCACCGGGTGGGGCGTAGCTATTGGCTGTTTGAGCTTGTCGGTAAAGACGAGGAACTGATCCAACTGTCACCTAGATGATCAGACTGTACATTATTTTACCTAAACGAGCTCATTTCAGAGAAATTACGGTTGAGCTGACAAGGGCCATGCCTCCTGTTTGTCTATTCACCATATTTTGTTATGATGAATTAACGAAACCCGTTGCTGTCCACTTCATATTAGATTCTGAATCGTTGAGTACATTGTTACATTATATAAGTATATTATGTACATAATATTGTACATATACATACATATATACATATACATATACATACATATACATATATTATCACTTAAATACATTAATACAAACATTAAGTATTGGAAATGCAAACAACAGCAATGTGTATTCATAAGCGAATTGAAGTACATTCTTTCGGTGCTTGTGGTCCTTGTTGGCGTGGTTGTTTCCAGATCGACCTCAGGAATGGACTGCAATGTTCATCAATAAACCTTAGAATTTGTCCACTGCTGACTAAGAGGCAAATTTCATGATCGCAGCCTTCCGTTTCCAAATAGCACATAACATATCAGTGAGAGTCCGTCGTTCTCTCTAAACAGATCAATGGCACAAGGCTCTAAGTGAGTTTTAGAATCATGATTATATCACCAACTGATCACATATGGGCGAAATCATACCTGGTTAAAATCCCTCAAAAGCTGAACTAATTCTCATGACGCTCTGTCAGCAGGATCTGGAAGATGCGGTGTACCTTATTATCTTAGTATTATCACCTCGTAATCTGAAAAAAAAGTTACTCCGAAGTCAATATTTCACGCAGGTCATCGGAACTCCAAGTCCATCAAATGTGCTTCATATATTCATTTCTGTTGCGATGGATTAAGCTGGTGTTGGCCGGAGATTCAGCAGAGATTTCCATGAACCTCTCGCTTGTTTAAATATGCTGCACAGTGTTCGTTTCATGGTTCGGTTGGAGCGATATTCGGTATGTCGGAGCATTTTGCTTGCCATGGTAACAGATCAAGACGTTAGTCAATTGCATCTCCTGTTAACGTCAAGTTGTCTTGCAAAGCGATGGTCATATATGCATTCCATCCACGGTCATTCGCGGCTTCCAGAGGCTGACTGTGTGGGGCTCAAACACGCATTCAGGCACAAAACTGTATATGAAACACCACTGATCGATTGACCAAAAATTGTTTCAAGTCCCTGCAATTCGTTTGTCACCACACCAAGCATGACAGGCCCACCGACATCACAAATCCAGACGAGAGGAGACTCGGAGAGCGAGTAACGAGCCGCATGAAATTAGCTGCACAAGTTGTACATTCAAGTCTGGCCTGAAACGAAGTCAGGGTTTTTAACACGAACGGTTTGTTTGTTCACTTACTCGTCACCTTACCGCGTCGTACCACCTTATGAACCCAAAATACGGTCGTTCTTAGGCGGGCTGCCGAATAATAAATAGATAAAAATGGATAAACTAATAATGGGCTGCAGTACTCTTTCGATACACGGCTGTCATACAGGAAGTACCAAGACTGTGATACTGACAGGTTGTAGAAGGATAGGCAGAAGCAATAAAGAAGACCGGGTTGAGTTCTAATGACAGGTCTGCCGGTCAGTCATCTTCAATCCCCTACCAGTGAGCCATTTCAGGCTCAGCAGCTGACGAAGCGTGAAGCAGTGAAGCTTTGATGTGACCACCGGGAACAAGAAAAAACTGATCAGTTTAAAGCGTGATAAATGCTCGAGCGGTTATCCGTCTTCAAAGGCATTCATCAAAATACACTTTACCTTATGAAAGTTGGCGGACAAAGCGTTCAGCACACTAACCCCCAGACTCGATGGAGCAGACAGTGCGTGGGTATGGGCACCCAGGCTGAATTTCTCAGTGACTATGTTCGGTCCAGTGTGTAAACCACTCTCTTAAATGGATAGAATAAACAAGATATTTTCTTTAGTTAATGAACCAGCTACTTAGCAACACAGTGCACATTGAGGTAGCTTTTTCTGTCTTACAAGGATGTTGCTGAGCTCCTTGGTGCTGTCCATCGGAAAGTTGACAAGTCCGCGGGGAATCGAAAAGTGTCTTTAAAGGCTGGGATGTCCTCAGTGAGCTATCCCTGATTAGAAATTTCTACTGTAGCGATTTTGATTTGTGAATGATGCTGAACCAATGGTTGAGCTGAAGTGGCTGTCCCCCTTTTACGGATTGTAGCCATTCAACTGCGGATCGCGCAAGCTGTTCCATCCACAGTCCCATATAGGTACGCGCCCCTAAATGCGTCCTGGAATTAGCGGAGCTCGTTTCTTTGAGGTTACATGAGGAATCGTGACCACAAGAAGCCCAAAAAAGCTATGCTACTGGTAATCGCCGGAATACACCAAATCAAAGAAAAACTAGGGTGCGCCAGTTAAAAACAAGCTGGATAGCTTGAACTACCTCAGAGTGCACGCCGCCTGACTACAAAACCAATCACATAGGCTTATCCAAGCCATTAATTTTCCATCAATCCGATTTTGCGCGGTGAAACTCTCCTCAGATAAGCCTCGAAGAACGGAATGAGTTGGGCAATCAGATAAGAATACGACGGTGCAGGGAGTTCTTGTAAGTAAACCTTGAATACGTGGATGTCCATGTTTCCTCATGCATACCAGACCATATAGAAAAACACCGTCTAGGTGTTTCCGGACAAGTAGCAATATTCTAGGGTTAAAATCACAGGAGCTGTGGGTGAAAAGCAGAGAGAGAGTAGTCCGTTTTGTCACAGGCTTTAGTCAATCTTGTGTCTTTCGTGCTCACTGGTCTTCACGTTTGTTCTCACTATGCTCACATTGTTGTCAACTGGCGAGTATTTTGCCATATTAATCTAAGGCCCGGCCAAGCTACAGCTATCCCTATCATCTATTTTCATTGACATGTTCGCCAGCTTAGACGTGCTGTTTCAGGTGCGTCCAGCATGCACTGATGTCTGGATTCAAGGCCCGGTATGGCAAAGCAAACGTACTGCTGGAGAGCACTGGTAAGAAGGAAATTCTAGCCCAGTACCTCCGCTCTTTGGTGTGCACTAACCAGGATATGAGATTTGTTCAAATGATAGCAGTGTGAATCGGGATTCTACAAATCCTGAAGAACCTTGCAACTAACTCGCCATTTGGTAAGATAAACACGTGCTCGGGGTCAGGACAACGAGGTTTAGGCGGTAGAGTGACGGGGCACGCATCGGGAGTACGTGTTGGTGCTAGCAGTACTGTGGTATAGATAACACTGACAACGATAATGCAGGACTGCGCTCAGCATGCATATAGTTGGTGAATGGGATTTTCCGAAAAACAGTGCCAAGTTGATGAAACAGATGAGTAACGAAGGGACCGGAACGTTCGAAGGACTGATAGACAGGATGCAGCTGCAAGGTCCTCAAAATCACAATGGCAAGAACGACAAAAGTTATATTACCTAAATGGCGTTAAACAGAGAATGAAAACAATTAATGGAAGATAACAAGATAAAAATACTATGATTATAGTGTAGCTGTGTAAAGTAACGTAAGAAAGATGCGGTTGTCTACAAAGGCGCAAGTAACTGAAAATTTCACAGAAACAAGCCATAAAAGTAGCATTCCGTTAGCGGTCCGTTCACGTTTTCGGACGGTACAGAATGACGAATCGTAAACGGCATTGGGACTCGTTATAAATGAGATATTCGCTATAGAAAAACCAGCTGTTGATATCACGTTGCACCGGTTTGGAACACAAAACTTTTACTGGGACACCGTCCAGTTGTAGGACCTTCCCGACTTTTGGATCTAAAATGGGGGAAAGAGGAATGAGAAGCCAAAGGTTATGTGCAAAAAACGAAAATCACGAGTAATCATTTTGTCTAGGTGCAAGCTTTGGCTCATAAAGCAATGGGATGTGCTTTCGTTAGGCTGTTAGTGTTGGTAGACACGACAGTGAACTTATCTTTCAAAGTCAAGCGTCATTTGTGAACGATGCTTAATAAGCCTGTACATTATAGCTTGGGTTATGGGACAGTTAACCTAATTAAGGTATTGCACAAGGATCCCTGAAGTCTGAACTTGAAAAAGCCAAACAACAGCGACCGTAGAATTTTTGAGAAAATCATAAGCAACATCGTTGACAGCACATCACTGATGCTTCGCTGCCGTACTGGATGAAACTTCTGCCTGTGAATGTGTCACTCACCCACGTGACGACGCCTTTCAACAAAAGATTGCAGGATAATCAGGCGTAGGGCTGGCAGTGGCGCGATCGATCGATAGAGCGACGGAAGACCATTTAGGCTGGACACAAGGGTCCAGTTAGACAGATAACTGGGCCAATACGAAATGACACGTGCAAATACAAGAAGTCTGAATGCAAAATGAGTCTAGGGACGATTTAGAACACCTTGCACCTATGTACGCACATTGGTGTTGTTGACAATGCTCCACACACAAGCTGACGAAGTGAAAAGTCGATCGTTGGATTAATTCGGAAAATCAATCAACCAATTGATCTGAGTCTGGTTACAGAATGTTATGGGGTAAACTTGGATATCTCGACCCTAATGGTAGGGGCCCGACCTGACATCATCCGATCAGTGGACGAAAATACGAGTATTGGCAACACGGTCGAAAGGGAGGTGTTTCATTGTAACGAACAGGAAAAAAACGTTCTAGCTTAACTAGCTCCACTCAAGCATACTCAAGAGAGAAAGCGACCGTAACCAAGCATCTATGGTACACAATGATCTTCCTTTGAAGAAAGACCCATCCAGAGACAGAGCACACAACAGGAAGCAGTTCCCACGAAATTTCTATGGAATTTACATCCATGGAGAGTTCACAAACTACCTCCATGGATATCCCGAAAGTTTGTTCCCTAAGGAGGATTTGACCTGTTCTTGGGAATACTGGAATCACTGTGCAGGAAAGTAGACACATTGTGATGAATGGGTTCGGGACAATGATATCAGTTAACTGTTTCCTTAAAAAGGCTGCGATCCTCAAGTTGAGAACAATGGAGTCTATCAGAAAGTTTCGAAAATCACGCTGTCTGCACCAGAAACGTATGAAGTAGGAAGCGTATTAAGCGAGAGCTACATACTTCCACAATTCAGAGCAGCATTCACGCCTACCCAACAGCGAAATAATGATGTCTCCTCGAATGGTGAAGAAACGTCTGCAAGTCAATTGCCAAGCTCAGCGAACAGATCGACAGCCAACAACTCCGTCTGCAGTCAGAAGTCTTAACGGAACTTCTATAAACCGGGTCTCAGATCTCAGTGCGACAAACGTGAACAGTTAACGCCTGCTGGTTTCTGCTCTAACGTAACACAATGCATGCCGATCATGGATAAGCAGACCTCATAACCAAGTCTAACCGACAAACAGATACTGACTAAGAGAGTGTATATTCATAAACTAAAGTGCTTACCGTCAAACGTAGGCATTTCGATAACGGCACGATTCTCTTAGCAGTAAATGAGGTTGGACAATCACGTTTGGTCTGAAAACACCTAAAATCTACTATTCATAAGCCTAGGGTTACGGGGAAAAGGCACATGGACGGTGTCTTGCATACTGCAAGTGGGGATCCAGCCGAATCGTTGCCTGAAATTTAACGACAGGGAGGAATCGTTATTACTCGATGAGCTTTGAGCTCGCCTTCGCATTGTAATAAAGGCCGGGTTGTCGGTGGTTTTCAATCAATCTCTACCGTACTAGGTGATTCGCCAGCGGTCCCGGTTAACCGCTGGGTGGCCGAAGTGTACGCGTTCTATGGACACCCTTTTCTAATCCGCCCTTCCTTTGATGAAGTCAGCATCGCCGCTTCCAAGCTTATAGAAATGCCAGTCGTCTGCAGGAAACACCTTACTGCATTCACACTCCTACTGCAGACAACAGTACCCCCAGACCACTTCGCAATACAATTAGTCGTAGTATGGGAGACTTTTGCCGTTCGTCTGGCTTTTCCCCTGTGGCTGAACCTTGTAAAACGAATTTTCAGACAATGTAACCCGCCGGATCGTTGTGATACTCAGGCGCTTAAATCGGGATGAAGATTTTCAATGTGGAAACTGTGTGGATACAATGAAGTTGGACTGCCTTTTTCTAAAGCTAATTATCTGGCCCATCCATGCGGGCATCAACAGCTGTGAATGGGTTGCTTACGTTGCACCACTCATTTTCCAGTGGAAACTGAATCAAAGGAAGTTATTAGTTCGTTGCGTCAAGGTGCGTCTCAGATGCAGCCCTTGTCTGTCACGATACGATCTAAATCCACTTAGACTGCTGTTCCTAGGTGAATGAATGCACCTTTCACAAGAGCGTTGCTATAAAACGTGAACGTGGAACTACCCAGAACCAAAGTGGAAGCTGGTAATTGCACAGAAACTATTTTCGATGTTGAGTTTTGGGATGATTCGTGGGTTTTCGTCGAAGTTTTATATATTTTTTATGATTATGCACCGCTTTTCAAATGAGCTTCCAACATAAGAATGACACACAAAATACTGTAAATCATATCAAAGTAGGCTAATCAGCTCACGACGTAACTCGATAAGTCTTCTGTGAAGCAACAACCGGAATTTCTGATGACGGAAATTCAGTATGAGTTGTTTTATAGTGATATCATATTATTCACATTAGGAGTTCAGAAAGAGACCGATTCAGTAGCGGCTTCTCACCGCGGGATAAATGTATTTAGTTCGCTTGTGACCAGACAACTGAGCTGTCTGTCTTCCTGGTGGTGGTGAATCTTATACACGAAGAGTGAGATGACTGCTCGACTTCTGAATCAAAATGAGCATGCTGCACCCAGGGACAGTGAAGGCAAATATAAGCTGAAGCCTTACCCGGTTCACATTTTCCCTGAGCAACAACACTGTCGAATCCATCAGGTGCTTTCCGAATAGAGCTGTCCGATTTAAAAATGGGGTGTTCCTTGCCCAGAGCGACTTCAGCTAAGAACATAATGCGATAGCCATCACTGTCGGCCCATCCTGAACGAGGGAAGGAGGAAAAGACAGGTCACACAGTAAGAGACTCTGGAATTAAGTACAGCGAACTGGTCGAAGCAAGTACTATATAAAGAAATCACCTGCAGGAGAGGAAACTACGGGGAAAGAAGATTTTTTGCCTCTCTCTGGGGGGTGCTACACTCTAACGTTCGAGCTCGAGATGACTCAGTGATTAAGGTGTAAACTTACTGGCCGGAAGTTGAGTTTCGGGCCCAACCGCAGCGTCTCGACTGCTCCTATCCAGGCTCGGGCAACCTGACTGTATCATAGCCCTCGTGCTTCCTTTGGATGTCACAGCACCTGGGCACCGAAAGCGTATTGCAGCTAAACAAGTATTATCATCACGTTACATTATACCGTTCAGTTCAGTTAATAGCCGTAACTCACACATCAGAGGTACGTTGGTCCCAGCTGCTGCAGTTTCGGACACCGGAAAACGGGAGAGGAGATTTCGTTAGACACTGTAGGCGATGGCTAACGGGGAACGCCAATGCATTACCCAGGGTGGTGCTCTGTCTCGGTAGGTAACCACATACTGCTTGTGCTGATAACGCTTCATCCATAACCAAAATTTTCAGTGGATTACGGAGGCAAGAAAGTCGCCTATTAGATGGTTAAGGCCAACCACTGTACCAATATGCAAAGATGGTTAAAACCAACAGGGGATCACCATCACTCTACTTGTGTCGAAGATATCAATAAATGATTCCATTCATCAACTTTCTTCAACGCACAAACAACGATGGGCAAGATGACTTTCACGGCAGACGAGGCTTGGATCAAATTATCCCGTCACGATAACTTTCCAAGCATCGAAATCAGTTGTTATGTTTATAAAGGTCAGAAAGGCATCCGAAACTATGGGAAGAACCTTGTGGAATTACTTGGTAACCTGACTTATTCCCCAGAAACTCGTGAACACACTCAGACCATTTTGGAGAGAACGATCGGGTAGAGTATGATCCTTCTCCAAGAGGAAATCACCAGAAAGTAAAGTGTGGTCAACTTTCCCAGCCCTTTCCTATCACTAATGCGGTCCAATGGAGGTATCCTGTGACGCGTTTCTGTTCAATTTTCATGGAGGCTGTGGTAGAGGCGATCTTGTCTTATGTCGGCTACAGCCACACGGAACTTCTGACAGGGAATAAGATCTCAATCCTTGGTCATACTGACGGGAAGAAACAACCTATTGAGAGTAATCCACATTCAACCGCTTACTAACTGACCCCATTTGGAGCCCCACCATCGAAATGCAGAATACTCGTCCAGGATTGGTCAAAATTTGCAGTCGTGCTATCCACTACAGTCATCACCTGCGTTGGAGGTTTAAAATCCACGGGGGGAGTATTTTGGCTGGTCGAGTCACAAAAGCCGGGAAAGTGTTCCGAAACCTTCACCACGTGTAGTGGCTTCGAAACACCAACCTTCGGTTCAGAGGATGAGTGTGGAACACATCTATTCTGTCGGTACTTCTTTAGGGCTGTTGAAGCTGGCGACTCTGGACTGAGGAAATTCATGGACTTGGCGTCTGAAATTCAATACTTACTATGTATTTTAGCGGTTTGATGAGAGCGGCATGTGAGAAAATCGGATGCAAGGCGTCGTTTCTTCTGCAAGCTCAGAAGAAGGGCGAACTGAAAGGCGTCATTGGTCAAAATCAGTCCGTGGGTTGAGTCATGTGATCAGGACGATGCCGTAATGACCCTTCCTGAACAAAACTGAAAAGGACGGTAAGGTAGCCAACAATCAAGTTTCAGGCGGAATATGACGGTTTGACCACCGGACCATCCTTGTTTCGTATGCCAAGGTCTTGCACCTGGGATAAAAGGGCCATGAACGTTTGTGACTTGAATCTTCAGCAGATATGGTCAAAATAGCACCTAGTGGCGTACCTGCAAAGCTTTCTTAGTCCAATGACTATTTCTTACCACGCTATCAGATATCTTCACCATTTTCATCATCATCACAGCATTCGATTAAATCACAAGAAACGTCGACAACAGAAGTCGGTAACAGTTTACTACGACATCAAAAGAATTGAGAGCTGTTCCACCAGCTAACACGTGTTTCCAAAGTATCCTGCTCTACAAAGTTCCCACTGTTAAACAGTCTATACCAAGTTCCTTCAATCCGGGATATCGATCCAACAAATTTATGAACCATATGAAAAAACAAATGGCATAAAAACATTTGCTCGGAGCAAGAAGTACCATACCAAACTTCATGTATCACTTACATGTTCTTAACAACGCATGAAACATAGTTCATTTCAAACGGTACTCGGTCACCAAATCATATCTGGATGGGAATTCTCGATCAGAGGATCGGTTTACCGCGTGGTTAGTAGTCACCCTCCGGTTCGATAACACTCCCACATTGCACCGGTCTTCTAGCCCCACCGTTTACGATGTGAAGTGAATCAGTGATATAAGAAAGACAACATGGCACTGCGTTTGTCCTGAAGAGAATTCTTTGTTCTCGTTGGGCCATGTTTTGTTCAGTTTAGTCCTAATTCCATGGATAATTCGGTGTCTCTAAGTACTGCGTGTTACTTCTTCTATAGTCCACGATTTAACTCGAAATAGCTCAACGGTAAAGATGCAAAGCAACTAACCGGAAAGTCCGTGGTTACAACCGAACCCTGACTTCTTATTGCTTCTGTCAAGGCTTGGGCAACTTGGCAGTACTTCAAACTTCGAGCTTATTTTGGGCTGCACGGTAGCTACGCACTGAAATCGTGCCACAACTGAACGACTATCCCAGACCGAAAAGTTTGAAAAACCGCCGAGCGAACGAAAACAAACCCTCCTCCTATAGTTGCCTTTCTTCACAACAGTTATAATAAAGTTTTTTCGTCTTCAGTTGTGTCGTGAACTATATTGTATTCAGCCTAAGTAAACTGGAAACTGAGATCCGAACTTTCTCCATGACTTTAGGACCCTGAACAGTGAAGTGATATGACGTGTGCGGGAGAAAGCCATCCAAGGGGGACATACGTCATGTGATTTGACGTGATCGTTGTGGTGGGGAGAGTAGTTGGATGCTAGGTCTCTTGGACTGGACGGAGCAAGAACACTCGCCTTCTTACGTGAGCTTGAGCCAAAATGAGCACATGGTTAACTGTGCATATACACAAGCACACATGATGGTGTAACATCCGTTTCGGATCTGCCTGTCACATAGAACTAGGCTGATAGATCCCAAAGACACAAACACCACATGCGAGATGTGTTGAGCTGCGCGTGTACTTGGTTCAAACTTGATGTAGTAAGACCAGAGGGTGCGTAAAACAGAAGGCTCTAAAGTCTTTGGCATACCCAAATGATGGCGCAAAACTGCAAGCTAATAGGGATAACTGAACAATTGAGACGCGCAGTGAAAGGTGGTCTGGCAGTCAGCGCCACTCATAAGATCCGACCAGGATACAGACACAACTAGCCAGTGTTAGTCTTTACTCAACTTGGAAAGTAATCAATAACCACTGAGTAAGGTTTGCACCCTCGAATGTCCAGAGTGTTAGGGGGGTCACTTGCAGGTATATGCATGGAATACCAAAACAACACAATACAATACGATGGAAAAATTCAGTAAAATGCAATAAAGTACATGCGAGAGGGAAGAAGGAAAACAAGGAAGAAACGCGGCCGGAAAACCGCATAAGGCCCCTGGTCAATAAAGGGTGTGCTCACAGAAAGCCACCTCTAGAACAGCTGTCGGCTCAACATTCCGCAATGTCCAGAGCGTAAGAGGTGAACATTTGCAGATATACACATGAAATGGACAAAATCCAATGCAATTAATGCGTGGTAAAATAAAATCAAACATAACGAAACACGAAAAGACACGATACGAAACATGCACCGAAAACAATGAGGCAGTCCGATAACCTAAATCAGGGGCTTGATGTGGCAAAGCATCGAAGGCTAATATGCTCATCAGCAGCCTGATCGGTGGAGTGAAATCGTCAAATCAGGACAACTAAACAGTTGGGACTCGGTCTGTGTGAAGGGTATCCTGGTGGCCCGCACCACTCGGAAAATGTAGCTAGCGAAAGTCAGTCAATAATCGGTTCGATCTACACAGCGCTAGCCATGGGCCACTTCTAGCACCAATGTAGACTTGGCACTCCGGAATAATCGGAACATGAAAGCGGTTTTCTGCAGACGTATATAGACCCAGCCTAGCTGTTGAACCCAGTGGTGTCCACTTAGAAATAAACTGGGGGTTTGCATTACTAATAAGCTAAACCTACATAAGACCTGCTTGGCGTTCCTAGTAAACCACGGTTTAACTTGACTTGATCTACACGACGATGGTCACGGAAATTCACTTCTAGTACCGAAGCATGTTTAGCTATTTGATGATCTCAGGGAGCTAGGGTTGATCTGGCAAACTTACTTACGAGTTGCCAATGGGTCAGCTTGTCTGCTTATGGCCAACAAACACAAACCTGACCGCAGTTGCTGCAGATTCGGTTTGTTCTGTCTCCCGGTCCAACAGCTAGCGTTCTACAAGCGCCAGCTCTCTGTCTCGAAGTTGGCCACCACCGAACTGAAGAACTTCAGTTCGTACCATTTCACTCCGTTTTGGTGCTTCCCCCTCCCATTTCAGATGAGCCATGTTGATATCTTTCAAACTTTCGACGAAAGTGAACAGATACCAGTGTTTTTTCTACTAAGGCTCATTCTATTCCTTTTTAGACAACCGTAAGAAAGCTGTTTCGGGAGACTGTTCTCCTATATTCGGCACACATTTCTCAATCACCGCAGACGGTAAGATACGATTGTGGTCTCTATGACACCACAACGCACACATCAGAGGAACTCAGTGTTTGACGCTTTTTCGGTCCACCGCCTCAAGTGGTGCATGAGAAAGCACTAGATGCCGTTATACGGTCAGCGTTTCAATGCCATACTAGAGGGCTGACAGGAACATCGCGTTGTAGATGTGTATTCGGTTTTTGGTTACAGTAGTTTCAGTTCCTCTACACCTGTTTATCGAGTTTCCGAAAGCCACACTAGCGCTGGTGACACGGGATCTCACCTCACGGCAAATCGTCAAGTCAGCAGTGTACTTCCGAAATACAAGAGATCTGCGCGGTAGTTCGCAAACTCCGTTAAGGTCTTGAAGCAGGAGGATGTGTTGGAGACTCCACATGAAGCATGAATCATTTCCAAGTTAACGCATAGGCCACGCTGCGCAGCAGCAGTTGCAGCTTTATAGCTTATAATGTCTTTGTCCAAAGAGTACACATTAGTCAGCAAAAACGAGAATGCGGCCCTTGGTCTGGTGGACTAGACTCCTCGCACCAAAACGTCTAATATTGAAAAGACAACCATCATATCAACAATCGAACTGCACGCCAGCATCGTCGTTCTCGAAAACGATTTCCACGACGGTCGTTAAAAATTGGGGAAGGCAGGGACATAGATGCACCTCTACCTTACCATAAGGGGGTTTCAAAACCAGACGAGCGCAATTCATTAGTTCTTTTGCTCACATTTTACTATGAAGGCTTCGGATTAGGTTCACAAATTCTGGCGGACAGTCGTATTTAGAAGAACTGCCCACTCTCGGTTGACGGGCCTGAAAGCCTTCACGAAGTCTACGGAGAGGACATGGTGACTGGAGATGTTCGCGGGATTTTTATTGAGACTGGCAGGCGGCAAATAGCGATCCATCGCGTTGCGACTAGAACGGAAACTACACGGTACTTTGGGTATGTGTCTCGATAAATTCACTGGCCAAACAGTTGGACAGCAATCGCTCCAAGAGATTGCTCGCACAGTTCAGTAGGCTGATGCCTCTGCAGTTGTAATGTGCAGTTTAGCCTCCTTTTCCTCTGAAGAGTGGCATAATCAAGATATTTAGATAGTATCGGAGATGATGATGGTGATGATGATGCTGGTCAGTTGAAGAAGTGCAAGCTCCAAAGTTGAAGCGTTCTACAGCAGCCGTCTTCTCAAGCAGTCTTGCAATTAGGCAATCACACGTTCACTTATCGTACCTCTTTGATAGTCAGAGAAAGGTCCCCGGACAGTTTCGTCTCTCTACTCACTTCAGTCCAGTAGAAACTCCCCGGTCTGACCAGAGGTTTGTTAGTGTCTGTGCCACATATTTTTTTTGCAGGTAACCTCTACCTCAGTCCCGTGTCAACATCCCGGAGCACTTAGGTCGTTTTGATGCCTGGCTCTTAGAAAGCTTTCTTCGTGTTGCCAACAAGTAGCGGATTCTTCGATCTGCGGAGACGGATCGTTTCGAGAGTTTGTCGTGTTTGCTTCTTGGCCTCGCTGTCCGGATGGACAATATGTTGCAAGCCGAGTGTCACCACCAAATCAGTCTCGCTGACGCGCAATAACGTAATAAAGTAAATGAGAGTGCCCCCTAAGTTTATATCTATTTAATGATGTGTTAATCATTCAAGCAAAATTTGGTGTTAGTGGTGGCAAGCAAGTAAACAGCGCTCAGTCTAAGAAGTTGGGCACCATTGGTATTTATAGTCCCAATACCATGGCGTCTGAAGACGGCTGTCTGCCGGGAATAATCTCCGCCGACACACAAGGAATCATCCAAGAGAATATATATATATATATATATATATATATATATATGGTGACGAAAAAATCATTAAGTGACTATCCGGCGGGGTTTGAGGGAAACGACCATTCGAAATTTTGGAGAAAGCCGTACATGTTAAACATCCGAAATATCAGTGAGGGCAAGTAAACCAACCAAGGCAACTCACCGTAACCTTGTGACTTGTCAGCCGCAGATGCAAAGTAGATTCCCTTCCAGACCAGACCTCCGGAATGAGGCATGATTCGAAGCCCGGATTTCAAAATGGCCGCAACGACCGCCACGCTTGTCCCGTGCCACAGTAATTTGTGATTCACTGTTTTCAGATAAGGTCGAAATCTATCACCCTAGAAGGAAGGTCAAAAACATGGCCATGGGTGCAGAAAACGTCATGGTAAAACTCTAGTGATCGTACACAGAAGCAGCATTTTAAAAAGTACAAAAAACACAAACATATCGAAAACGACAGAGGCTGTATTACCTCTCCCTGGCGGTTGACACGCCAAACGTGCACAATTTCGAACGAGGTCCTTCCAGTTTCTGTGAAGTACTCCTCGATGAGTCGTCTGTTCGCATCTGACGCATTCAAATAGTGAAGATCACAATCCAGAAGGGAGTATTTCTCGTCTATCCAATGTTTCTTTTTCTGAAAATTCGCGAAAAGAATAAAACTTCAGAAATCGGTCAACGTTTTCCAGAATAGTTTAACCAGGAAACAATGTACTAAACAAGGCGTTGCACATTGGACAGTAAAAGCCATCGTACCGGTTGGGCATCAATCCGCACAAAATCATCAGCAAGACTCGTCAAATGTGTTGATTTCGCATCAAATTTGATCAAACTAGCCACACTCTAGAAAACCAGCTAGTGGCAACTCCTTTTAGTGTCACTAAGGTCTGGCACGGCACGGATGCACCAAACACTTTCCTTTGAGAAAAGGGAGCAAGACACAAAAGAAGAGGGGCACAGTGCCATTGAGATGTCGTTTTGACGCCAGGATAGGTACAAATTGGGGGTTGGAGAGTAACAAGCTAAGTCACTTCATTAAACTGCGTCACCCTTCCACAGGACAGATGCCATAGAGCCCGAAAAAAGCATGATGGAAGAAATAGTGACAGATTGCCAAAGCCTAGACAGCATTCGAAAAACCGGAGTTGGGGCTCAACCAATGACGGTCCCTTGGCCAGAAGTGTCACGCTTGAAACACTGAGTTATCTGGAATAGGTGTATGCATAGGAAGTGACCTGTCCAACCACATGCTACGGGGACGTTCTTCATGAGAGAGGTATACCTTCATTAGTATTCCAGGCCAACGCGATAAGCTACTTCGACAAATAAAGGGACCCTAATGACCTCTAACTATACTCGAAGCAATAAGTGTCATCCAGAAGCTGACCAATACGTATAGAGGAAAATAGTAAACAAAAGCATAAAAGCGGGCACAGCTATCCCACTTCCTGATAAAATGCGCCAAGACTCGAGATGTTCGGCAGCACCGCTGAACGCCAAAAGTGGGAAAGGCTGGTCGGAAGCAGTTTCGCATACGTCTCAACTGTTATTACCCCACTCCGGCCAACGTCTCCCGTGAAGGTGATGTAGGTCAATGATAGGCCCTTGAATACATCTTCACTCTCCCTACAAAGTTCGAAGAATCATGAAGAAAATATATCTTTAAGCAATGTACGTTGAGTTCGGCTACTTAAAAATCTAGAAAGGCGCCAGTGAACTGTGACATGCACCGCAAATTTTGCGGATCTTATTGTACATTTTGCCGGAGTCTGTCTTGCAAGAAGGGAACCAAAGACAGGAGACCAAGCCCGTGGCTACAGGCGTTGACAGAACTGGTTCTCTTCCATCTTCAAGGGTGTTTCTGAATTCGAGTTATTTTTTTACGCATACCTTCCAAATTTTACTCCCTCTCTCCACTCCAACAAAATGCGCTAAAAACACGAAAGCGGTCATCACTGGATCCATACTAGTGTGTTGAGCTGTCGCCTCTAATATGCGCTTCCATCCTAGAAATGAAACATTCATAAGCAGACAGAATTGTGGCGGTTGGATTTATTGCACGACCTGTGAGTGTTTCAGAGCTTCCGATGATGAGGTTTACACCACGACTAACATTCTACTACTCATCCAGATTTCTGAAGCCCTACTTCCTTACCGTTTGTCATAAAACACTGAAACTTTGAGCAAAAACTGCACAAAGTTTAACATCCGCGAATTTCCAAGAGGCATACAATTAAGGAAAACACACGAGAAACGTTGCTGCAGAAAAACTAGACAACTCCCCGGGGTTTTCTACCACAGACTGCCTTATAATTTACCGAAATGTCCCATGTCTCAGGGTTGACATTTTTTTCAAAAATGAAGGCAGAAAGTAGCGAAATTCTCTTCACGAGATTCTGCGCTAACCCCTTCCACTTGGACCTTACCTCCGTTCTTGTTGATTTACCATGCTGGCATCACACTCGTCACAGCAAGTTTACTGATACTCATCAGAATACAAGATACTATATCAAGACAATGATATCAAATCTCCAGTAAAGAGAGGCTTGTCTTGGTCATGGTGTGGTTGTAATGGTTTTACGTATATTGCTAACCGAGATGTCACAAAAAGCATGCTCGTAGATTCCAGAGCACCGTGCGATTTGTATGTCGGTCGTGAACCAGTCGACGTTTGATCATCTCTTTCGTCCTCTATTCTCCTACCACAGGATTGAAGCTATCCGTCCTCAATATAGCAAGATAGCTTTGTTGCGATCGTTCCAACCTAACGGAAATTGCCGAAACGTGGTCTCTAGTAATACAATCTCGGAGGATCTACTCAGACTCAAGGGAAGGGAGGCAGAAACCAGAACCAGTATTCCGGTCCACAAGATGCTCATCAACACAAGCACCCCTTGTGAACGAAAAAGCTTCCGACGCTATCACATTTCACTTAAGAGCTTCCACTCATACTACAATCAACGCAACCCGACTGAGGGTCCACTTCACTAATACGCAGGTCTTTCCTTACGATAAACCCACACAAAAACATTTTCGGTGCCCCGAATTGTTTTAAAGCGCTCCTTACAAGAAGTAGCCGAGGAACAAAATTTGCGGCCCCGAGGGCCAACGATATGCACTTGCGACGAGTTCTAAAAGGGAGAAACTCGAGCCTCGTACCCAACTCCCGCTGGCGTGGAGTAAACAGAATAACTGTTTCCGCAGAAGAAGACTGTTGGAGAGAAACACCTAAACATTTGAAGATGTTTGGAACCGACTGATTAGTCATCGTTTCTGAGAGGTTCTGTTTTATTCAACAACAATGTGTTGACATGGGCTGCAAGGATCCACGATGATAAATGAATAGGTTGCAATGCATTCTGCAGTTTTATGATAGAGAAACGGTTGCAAGAATAAGCTGTGTCAGGATTTAAAACGTCAACGATGTAGAGGCTGCTATGGGAAATTCTAGGAAGGTACTATGTGGATTGTGAAAAATTGAACGGAACTGCCGTGCGTCATTGAGTTTTGAGGGAAGTATTTTTCATCTTTTACCAAACACGAGAGTGAACCAAAGAGTGAAAATTCGGCTGCCGCCCTCAATTGGTGATGCGCATTATCATGTACACCGGGCCGACAAGGCCGCTGTCCACCCGAGATTGCCAGACCGCAGTTGTTTCAGCCTTGTCTCATCCGAACAAGTAACTCGGAATATATAAACAGTTAACCCAAATATCTTCTGCATCTTATAGATGACCAAGACAATCTGTATGCGATCATAGGCTTCCCGGAGTTATTGTATATTCCACAAGGTAGGCCGGCTTTTAATGGTCTACGGACCACAAAGATACTGCTTTGGAAAGTGCAGTGCTGGGAATCTACAGGATATATCCTCTTCTTCAGGATGACAGAGCATGGTACCTTCAGCACATAAACCATCTGGATGGTTTGCCAGGCTGCTTTTCTCAAGAAGGCTAAACATTTCACCGTGTGACCGTCCACGGTCTTCCAGTGCCAGTTGGTCCCAGAGTTTGTTAGTTCTGGAAACTATGCGGATCAGACAGCTAGGCGTGTCCCAGAGAACAACAAAGTACCTATGGTCTTGTTTTAGAGTCATAAAAAACGAAACACACGAACGGGGGAGATACCGATCGCCAGCCTAAGTCAGTTGAGGCTTATCCAGTGCAACCAAGATGTTCAGAGGTTAACCGCCAGAACTCACACGAAACAGGAAGGGCCACTGCGAGGTGGTTACACCAACCTTAAATATGCCGCCAGAAAAACACGCATGAGCGATTAGTCACAATCTACAAATAACCACTCTCAGAGGGTGGCCGGAAGATTCCACTGAGCACCGACAACTCGCCGTTCTAACCAACAGAATGAAAATAATCGGCTCTTCAACCTTGCAAACCAAATAAGCCTGTCTGATGGGGCTGTTAAAATCAACGCTAGCCACTGGCAACAACGAGCCTGACAACTATATGGCCCATATGACACACAAACAGACAAGTTTGGTTTTTCAGTCGCTGAAGTTGACTTTGACAAAAGTCAGTGGTTGCCTCAAAATTACTGGGACCCCGAAATGGGCTTGCAGAGACCGCGTTTTATCTTACGGGCGGGGACACACACGAAAATCCATAGGAGCTATACAGCGATATTTGAGGACGAGTAAGCATAATTGTCTAGCAGGGCGACGAGGTTAAAGGGTACTGCTGTTAAGGAATGGCAAGCCTGAGTAAGACCAAAAGAGATTCACAATAGACACTTCAGTAGACTTCAAACGATCACTTCCTTGAAACATGTCCACGCATAGCACACAAAGAACGATCATAACCACATTGAAGTAAAAGGCCACGAACAAATGCAACGCCCCATATTCAATAGAGTGGCTTATTGCACAAGTATCCGTAAAATAATTACGCCAAGTTTTGGTTCAAGTATGAGCGTACCCACAAAGTGAGATAACAAAGTACAAGCAATCTTCTTTGGAAATGAACTAACTGACAGTTGTTTATCATGTTTTCGCACATAATCCTATACCTAACACTACAGGATCAACCGCTTGAGCTTACATCACAGCTTCGGCCCTTTTCAACTCTACGACTTTCACATAAAGTGGTAGTTTTCCACAAACCAATAGGCCATCTGGAAAAGGCCACTTTTCATCTTTTCTCCTGCATTCTGAGCCTCCTAAAATTTAGCATGCCAGATCTTTTAGTCATCTAGTTCAGCGCATGTTGCCGGATCAAACTCATGGAGTGTGCGCCTGGAAAACGGGTCCGGTGTTTAACCCAAAAACCATGTTATTGCGGAAGTCCCGAACACATAGAAGTGAAATATTACAGTACTTGAAGCTGTGGGACGCAAGGAAAGGATATGCGTCTAAAAGAACGTGGAATCCCACAATTTCCTGCTGATAAAAAAAACATAGTACTCCCATCCATATAGGGACTCGAAGAGGAACACTGATTTACCAATCGACTTTTTTATTAAACGATTAGTAGAAGAATCAGTGTTGGTGCACTCTCCCACTTGAGATGACCTGGTTTAGTCACTAGTTTGGCCAAAAATATGCGCACAACCCACGGTACACACGTATTATGGATAAGATACAAATTAAAGACAATAAAATAAGCGCAAAAAATGAAACAGCGCGTAATAACTCATTGTTTATTGAGTTCACAATGAGCACCAGTTTTTGTCTATACCATAGAGCGAAAAGACTTCCCTTGTGGTTTGTGAATCAAACTGAGCCAAAAATTACGTGCCCGTAATGACATAGATGACGAAGACCGAATACGACTGCATAGCCTTAATGCTTCATGCAGGTATGTTTCAGCTACGGTTATACATCCAGTTCAGATAAACCACAATATTCCATCATATACTCCCAAAAATTGTTTAATAAACCTGGATACAAATATAATGCTATCACTCCGGTTAGCAGGTCCCTATTAGTCACTACTGTAACGAGGGAACATCTCGTCGAGGATGCGTTTCAGCATCCTCCAAAGTTGCTCCACTGAAGATAGAGCACTGTACAGATTTAAGTGCACACGATCAATGCTGCACGCAACGGTTCATCCGCACCCGAGTGTTGCACAAGTGAGGGTGCATAATCAAAACAAAGCAACCAACCTACCTGGGTTCCCTTAACTCCCTCCTTCTGCATGGTCTGTGCCAACGCAACATCCGACAAAGTGTTCAGCATATCAAACTTGGACGCCAGTAGTTCTTTAGTATCGATCAAAGGGGGACGCGTACGGCCAAAATCGTGCGGCATGATGGTATAGAATCGCGAGGACAAGAAACTAACATCACCAGTCTTCTTTCCCTCTATCACGCCTTCCAATTCATCCAAAATTTCGTAAGCACTGGCTATTTGTTTTGCACTGAGCTTCCCAAGTGGCATTTTCTTTAAATCTAGGGAACAACATTCGAGATTGTCGGACGTAAGACTTGGTGAAAACCTCACTGTGAAAGTATTTTCGTTTATCTCACTCAACTCTGCCTCCGATATAGTGGCTTCGAAGATGTTATTATTTTTAGTGTTATCTAGAGCACAGGATATTGAACGTATACAATTTACGTAGTGCGATTAGAACTCGAGAGACATATGAATAAGTTGATTTACAGAGAGAGCGATCCGGAATACATTCCACAACCTGATGAGGTGTCATTTTGAACAACCTCAAAACTGAGCAGGTTCCCGAAAATGACGCCGGTCAAGAACCTGGCTGGTCTCCACTCCAGAATTCCCACCTGCGACTTTTAATCAGTAAAATGGTTCAGTTGTAGCACCCGTTCCGTATCTAGTTGCCATATCGCCCGAAAAAAGTACGAGGGCCGAGATACTGCCAGGTTAACCAAGCCTAGACAGGAACAGTCGAGATGCAGAGACCGGGTTGGAACCACGGACCTTCCGTCAGTAAGTTCGCGCCTTAACCACTGAGCCATATCGAGCTTGCAATTAGTAAAACCTCCATCACAAAACAGTACAGCGTGAAAACTGAAAGCCCGAAGGCTGGAGTCTCGGTCCTATTTTCGTGAGTCATGTGAGAGAAATTATACCGTCAGCAACATCCAAACCTATCTATTTCCGTCACCCGATATCACGTCGTCACATTGAGATTTGGATGTGTGGCAGACGTATTTTCCAGGCACGATGTATAAGAACAGAACGAAACGTTTACGGTTGGCTTGCAAAGTAAACCTGATCTCAAACCCAAGTTCCTTGTCCCGAAGTTTGAAGGAATTAAACTGGGTCCAGTAGGTCAGCAAAAGCGCCCAGAACATGAAAAGATTAGGGGAATACTCTACAAGTTCCCCTCAGAGTCGACTAGGTAGAGTGCTAATCGTAAAATAAACCAGGCGACATCATTCACATAGTTCAGGTTTGTTCGAGGTTCACTATTCGCAATCTCCATATAGCAGCGACCCAAAAGGGATCGTTCCGAAGGATAACTACTCTCATGGAGGGGTCATATATACCGTTTTTTCGTAGTTTTCGTTCAAGAAGAGTCTGCTGGACTTCCGTTCGGGGCCAAGAAACGGGTGTGTGGGTAATGATGTATGGCCAGGTTACCCGAAACCAGAGAGAAGGACGATTAAGGTCATTGGCCAGGAGCTTAGTCGACAGTCACCATACATGTTCTAACTCCAAACTAAGAGGACCGGAAGACCGCTTTTGACTGCTATCGATTGCCTTAACTGGAAAGAGATACTCTGTGAATGCTACACGGGTACTTTTTAGCATAACTCAGTGGCATGCGAAGGTACATAAGCACCAAAACCGCAGAATTTCAGGTGCCAAGTGTGGATCTGAAATTCGGGTTGAATATTTCAAAATCTCAGTTCACACAGTCTAATATGGCCCATAAGATGGATTAACTGATCGTGCACTGAAAAAAGGAAGTTATAGGTGATGTAAAGTTGGTCACCTAGCCTAATTTGGCTCTGCTAGTACCGTGAGAAAAGCCGATCACATGACAGACGGTGCTAGACAGACTGCTATAGCTGTAGCGAACCGGAGCTGAAGGATCAATCGCAATTACGGAGCCGGTTGACAAGGAGATCACGAAGACTCTATCAACAGATCCAGGGGTATCATCAACAAAAACGGTTTATTATACTACGACCGTCAAATGTTCAAGCTTATTGTAAACTACACTGGGCTTAGTAGCCAATCATGTAATGTTTGTAGAACTACCAAATTAGCTAGAATGAATACTCAGATGACTACTGATGAACCTGCGACTGAAACGGAAGTATTGGAGAGCCGATTAACCTTCAACCTCCCGAGCGACCGATTCCCCACAGCATGGCTCCCCTATAACGATCAAAAACATTATGTATTCACGTGGTTCCAATGGAAGTTCACCATGTTGTTCCACATGCCTGATGATTTCGTGAACACAACGCGTAACCTGATGCGGTGTATGAACAAAATGATGACAAGAGATTCTACAACACAGATTATACACCACTCGAAAAGCCATGCATCGATTCTTGCTTAGCCTCCATTTGGCTGAGGTGCCACATAGGTTTGCTGGTTCTGCCAGATACAAATGATGAGCCATCAGTTTAATCCAAGGACTGAAAGATATGACTGTGAACTCAGGCCTGGCTATCGGACTTCAAACACGATTTCATCAGGGTCATATGGACATGGTCATTGCGACTGCCAACAAGTTATATCAGGCTAGAGGAGCAGCACCTATGTAACGCTTTGGCAAGAGAAAGAGGTTGTGCAAAAGAGAAGAAGGTCAGACTAGTCAGGTCACATCCAAAGCGACATATGGGCGATGGAAAAGTGTCTTGCATATACATTAGTGAGCCAAAGCGAAAGTAGACAGATGACTTAAAAAGAGACAATAGGTTGGTTGGTGACTTGGGCTGTACCACTGCAGAACGATCAGGAAGAGTGCTTTTGGATTCAAACATAATTAAAGCGTAAAATCTCGATCCTCGAAGAAAAAGTTCAGAAGCATTTCGTGGACCCTACAAAGCTGGTTACAATTAAACAGCGGGTTCCCGATAACCATTTTATTAAAATCAAGTGAAGTGATAATGCAATATTGAATGATAAAGTGGTCTTTGTAGTAGTCTGTGACTAACACCTCCTCTCAGGGTGACATACTGCCCTGTGAAGACTGTTTATGATGTTCCCTAAGGTCGACCAGCGTGCAAACAACAGATTTACGCAGAATGCCCCAAGTTAACGTGACGACACAGTGCACGTGTTCGATAACTTGTAATTGCCTGTGGATGACGTACCCAAATTCAGTGCACGCATGGCATGTTCAAAAGTTTCGGTGCTGAATATCCGCCGAACCAATCCTTGCGTAGCTTCATCTAGTACGGACGGAAGGCAATCCTGAAAAACAAGTGTTGGCCACATAATGAGCACCACTTAATTCATCATTCACAGAGGCCTGTTGGATGACGGGGACATTGTCTGGTTCTGAAGCGTCAACCACATCAACAATGGAGTATTTTCCCGGACGGAAGTTAAAATTCACTCGCTCGTCCCATTTGTTCGCAGTTTTGTCTGTAAATTTTTTCTCGAACGACTTTATGGCCTGTCCGAGTTGATCGAACGGACCAAGGGTGGCTGACTGTCCTGTTTCGCCCTGAAACCAATGATAGCCGAGGAAAGAACCGAAAACTGTGAGGACTTACCACACGACCCCATCGCGTCCAAACGACGTACCTGACTGGATTGCCCTCTAAAACAATCAACTGGATGATGTAAAATTTATTATTGTTATTCTTGACATCTGTTTGGTTCAGTGTGCAGTCATAATCCTCATGAATCCTGCAGGTAATATCCTGAAAAACAGGTCACCGTTGTGTTAGTGTTAGAACTTACTCCAGCCACACAAAAGTTCTTATCAACCTTGTGGGTCTTCTTATCGTCAACCTTTTTCAAAGCTTATAAAGACTAATGAACAGAGTGTGTATGAGTACCAGAGAGCTTCTTCTTCAGGGCCAGCTTTTCATCAGTATCACCTTCAGTCTTGGCTTGTTTCACGGGAGTCTTGACTGCAGACGCGACCTTACGCTTTGGCGGCATTCTGTAGGTTGGGAAAAGAGAAAATTTGGGTTTGCTTGATGAATGGAGTGAAACAAAGATGAATAACTGAAATCGTAAAGTGCTTCACTTAGACGCTTCTCCTGAAAGGGTGGTACGGTACCCAAGATACTACTCGATTTCTTGACCTCATGGATGCCATGGGCTCGGAGGCGTGACCCTCGCATATTTCGATTGAACCTTCCGCGGTGTTCTCAGGGTAACAAAATTTCTGAAGAACTTTTGGAACAATAGCAGGGACAGCTGTAGAGCTAGTCTTCTGAGTCCATAACACTACATCACCTCGGTTAACCGGAAGAAAGTCTATCTTCCAGCAGTGAATACCGGGGCTATCCAGAACACAGATTAGGATGCCAAAAGCTATTTCATCTGAATGGTCTCATCGACGATTGGTCTACAGTGATCAACATTGTTGACGCCAATTGACACGAGCGAAGTCGTAATCCCAAGAAGTATTTCCTACACTATTTCGAGTAAGCGATCCTTAAAGACATAAGCAAATCTTGCTGTAAAATGTCGCACCTTTAAAAATTCACCCCTATAAGGGTTTCCGAACACGGCAACATGGTAGAATAAGCAAAGGCTACCAACCCGAGCTTATAGTTTATCTTTGGATGGTGGTGTTAAAAATCCGCATATTCCAAGTGGCCAGACCGTGTGGTGCAGACGAGTTTGGAAGGCTGCTTTCACCGGCTTATTTGCCACTATATTTTATAAACTGGGAAGTTCGACTGCTTTTGTTCTCTTACCTGTTCGTCTGATTCAAGAGCTTTTGAAAAGCTTCGAGGCCGAATAGTGTTTTGAATGAATTACCAGAGATAACGTAATTTCACGACACTTATTCGACCACCCACTTCAAAGTCAGGAAACACGGGACGGAACGTACAAAAAACATCCACAAAGCAAAAAAGAATCCCGGAACAAGTTGATCGGGGAGTTGTTGGTAGTGTGAGAAAATTTGGGAATTTTCAATGGAGATTTCGTCCTATAAGTGAAGTTAATCTATTTCGAAAAGCCAAGAAGTACTGTACGGCTTTTTTCCTCTCGTTGGGAGTTATCAGCAGTGCGCATCTCACGAACCAGCGACCTCTAGGCTAGTAGTTTCAATACTTAATCGCTCGACCAAGAACGGCTGATGAGCGATGTGATTAACTCACCCTCAGACAGGATATAGCGCCAATCATCCTTAAGCCACGGAATTGACATCACGTGGTCAAACGTGCTGACTGGCTCCTCGAATGACGACTTCTCAGATTGAGGTTTCACTCATGTTGTGAAATTATCCTTCCTCTGGGCTACTTGATTTGCCCGGCATGGGTCAACAACCGGATCCCTTACAGTGATTTGGGGAACCCCACTTTAAACAAGTCGTTCTTTAGTCTTGTGTTAAAATTTCTTTCTACTGAAGTTTCGCCTCCGTGTCGGATAAGCCCTCCGTTACCCTGAATGCCTTAACAATATTGCCTCGAAGGTTTCTGCGTTCCATCGAGGTAAGTTGGGTTTATCCATCCTCGATTCGTAGCTTTTGGCCTCCAGATTTAGAAGAAACTTCATGAAACGTCGCTGGATCCTAGCAAGGAAATTCTTCTTAAAATATGAAACCACAATCTGAACGGCATATAGATTATGTGGCCGAAAAGCATCTCATAAAGTAGTAGAAGGGTCTTAGTTTTACGACTGGACACCCAGCCCAGGGAACGTTTGCGCAGCCTCTGCACATTGTTCACTGGACTTAAAGTCAGCGGTAAAATATGTGACCAAATATCGTACCCATCTAACTTTCCTCGGTGTTACAATACTGATCAATGGTATGGGATTAGCGATACCAAGAGCGCCACCTGGTCCTTACTCTAAACCTGACAATTCGTCACATTGTGTGGTAGCTTCTATCTGTTGTCCGTTGTAGAAGATAACATAGATCCTGAAGCCCCTATTTTTGTGGATGTCCGAGTACTTTTCAATCAATCATCAGCGACAGCGTAAAATCAGTGCTCCACACTGGCGCATCACTGCTGTAAAAACGCAATTTATTTGAAAGACTTGTTCTGAAGAAAAGATCGGAATAGGATGGGGAAGCGACTTGGTGCCAGCCTTCCACAACCATTCTAAGGAACGCCACTGACATCGATTAGCAGCCACATCTTGCGGTGCCTTCAACCAGGCACAAAGAGAATCACGCGGTCCCCATCCTGGAGGGTGAGTCGCCAGGACAGCGCCCAGACTCTTCTTAATATCTTTCAGAGATAAACCAACCCCTGTTTTCGCCAATCCGAAATGGGCACGGGGAACAGTACTCTCTTTCGCAAAAGATGATTTTGGATGTGCAACGCATGGCCTTCTGGTGACGGACACATTCTTCGTGTGAAGTCCACTGGAGCGAAACTGATCAATCCTCGATTACGGCACTGCAAATGGAAATTACCACCTATTCTCTATAGTTGTCTGGGACAGTCATTTTCTCAAGTGCAGGCAAACAGATCAAACAAGCGCTGATTGTTGACTTCACTCCCACCCTTAAACAGAGTGGGCGGGAGGTCATCCAAACCAGAGGCACATGAGAGGACATATGCAGTCATAAAACTCCGATGTAGCGAGGGGTTCCAGGTTGACCGTCCAGAATTCCACTTCCGCTTCAGGATCCAGATGAGTGGCAGAAGGTGGCCACGAGAATTTTTGTTGAAATTGCTCGGCACAGAAGTTGAGGCGTCTTTTAAAAATAGTCGCTCGTTCAATCCTTGATGGTTTTACTCACAAGCGGATTCTGGGGACCGGTCTCACGGATCAACTGAAATAATATTCGGGCACTTCGGGCTTTCTGAGCCTTTAATTTCCTTAGCGTTCCGTGACCACTAGGCCTCATGGTCGACGCGCATGCTCACTTTCACTCGACGTCCGATAATTCATCAAGCTGAATTGCGTTCGAGGTCGGCGGGAATACTACTCCGATAGTCAACCAGTGCCACTGTCCTGTGTGATACACAGTGCTTGGGCGGGTCTGGTAGCGCAGTGTCACAGGCGAAACTCGCGGCACTGTGTAAAGATGTTGCGACCTCATTCCAGCCCGAATTCACATACAATGGTGAAGCAGTTTGAAGTGGGTCTAAAAGTTGATTCTGGTAAAATTATTTAAATACGGGACCTGCCAGTTTTTCAGCTGCCAGGCGATTTGGCCGCCTTTGCGCAGTCCTGGAAAGCGAAGGGAAAAGTAATTCTGGACGATTACATAGTCAGTATCCATACAAGCGTCCCAAAACGAGTGGTAGTCAGTTATTGATTCGCACCATCGGTAACCGATGATGGTCATCAATTCGGGTCGGTCAATGGCACGCTGCCGGAGGATACCATGTGGCCATGCGGCTTCGGTCATTTCGGAAGTTAGTACTGCATAAAAACAGTTTGTGGTAAGGGCGCATCAGAAGTAGTCATTTGCTACTGTCCGTACGTACCAGGTCCAAACCAAGTTGACCACCCAGTTGAGTTTCAGATGAGCTAATTCTGCTCACTTGTGCATTCAGATCCCAGGCAAGCCCAGCTATGGCTGAGCCTCTAGCTTACGTAGATACGACAAACAACTTCGCACTTGTGAGACTGTTCCGGGGAAGTTGCCGAAATAACCGCACAGAGGCTAGTTTCAACGGGTCGCCAGTCAAGCAAGGATCCCTCCGCTTGGTGCCTTATGACAATGCCGACCTTGCACATCCTGCCCCAGCGGGCTCTTGATCACCAGAGGTGCGTGGCCGGAAGTGAGTGAAGAATGATGGGCAGCCAGCTCATTTACTGTGCCTGAATCTTGAACTCTTGTTTCTGATACACAGCACACACCAACGTCGTGCGAATTCAGTGTGAAAAAAAGAGTAGCTTGTTGTCCTGCTTGCTTCATAATGTGAAAATTAACAGCAACCAGATGGACCGGGCGCCAGGCTTGAAGATTGAATTCACGATGCTTCAGGTTGTCGGCGCCGGCTGACGCGCAGGTTTTGCGGCCAAGACCGACGCAAGAAGACTGAGGTAGTGGGTCCTAGAGGATGACCCTACAAGGAGAGTTATTATTATGGTGAAGGGAAAGTGATCCATATGCGAACTGGAAAGGAGGCGTCAGTAGTATCCTGTTTTCGCTTATACACTCTACTGTATACAGTATAGCTCTAAGGGTCACGGAGGCACACAAACCGTCACACTACGAAGGTCATCTCTTCATCGCGGACGGTCTATGGCCTTTGCAAGGCCGTCTATATGTACGAGAAGCAGGATGGATGAAAGTACCGTGATCTGTAGAACCCCATTAGCCAACAGTTCAGATGTGGAATTAGCCACGTCTGCTTCCATGACAAACCTGCGTTCCAGTGGAAAATAATCTAAGCAACTACCCAGTGACTGACAAATCTCATACAAACCGGGTGCAATCACTGATTCACTGTGTAGAGGGCTTACTAAGTGGAGTTAACAGAATCCAACGTTTCTGTCACTGTCTTCCCTGTTTGCTATTTCATGCGTGAAAATGCGTAGGTTGGTTGCGCAGAAATGCAGTTCTACAAATCCGCGCTGGGTGGTACAAACCAACTGACAGTTAGACATCGGAAACTTTGCCTACTATCATTCTTTGGAACTCCTGATGTGAGGCAAACAGATTGGTAGGCGTGAATTGCCAATATAGATCCTATCTTTCGGTCTATTGGAACTATGTCTTATTTGGGGACTGAATGAATAGTCATTTAAGGTGGACAGCGCATAACAGTATAAGCGGTTTCAGCGACTCGTGATAGATACCACCTGGACCCGGCTCCTCACCACTTGTGAGCCAGGAAAATACATCCTTAAGCTCTGAATCTGTGACACGTATATCAGCATTTTAAATACCGATAGCGCTCCACCCGCATCCGCAGTGTAGACCCCTTTAAAATGTTTCAGTAGCACCCTGGTATTTTTGTCACTTGCGTCCGAGGATTTCCCAGTGCATCTCTGGCCTCCCCTACACTTAGCCACTTCAGCGTGGACGTAGCTACGAAAGGCCTTTTGGTTACTTTCAGCTCGTTTTGCAAGTCCCAGCTTGTAGTGTCCTTCGCACTAACGTTGAGTTAGAGGGGCACATTAGATGAGCACGTCAGAACGAATATACTCGTTCCAAGTACCACTCGTGAGCTTCAAAGCCCTGATTATCCTAAAGCTCTACATATATCTCAACTGTCTGGAATAGCTTTCTAACGTCGTGCCATCTGGTGTTTTTTAATTACCACACAGAACTTCACAAGTTCAGAGACCGGCTAGCAAAGCTGACAGAGAGAACAACTTCCACATAGAACTTAAGATTATAGCCACGTTGCATAACTGCTGGCAAACCCAAGGTGATGCAGAAAAACGTTTTGCCTGGGACCGAGCGTGTGATTTATTGAATAGAATCATTAAAGAAGGTCGGATTACTGCCAACCACTCTTGGTAATCAAGGAGTTCACTCAAAGTGAGGCGCAAAACTCCAAGGCCGAAGTCACTGAAAAATGTGGTACTTTAATATGATGTATTCAGGTGCCCAAAAACGCAAGAAGCCTCAGTTAAATGCGCTAGTGCGTGTCAGATATGCACTCAAAATCCAGAGCAAATGGTTGGGTCGACGAAACCATCAAGGTGAAGAACATGCCCCCGCAGATTTAGGAAACCGCGGTTACTACGAGATAACATCACCAGTAATGAATACTGGTGCTTAACTGCTATAACCTAAATGAATAAACCTGTGATTTTTACGAGGGAAATCCTCGTCTCGTAAGAGATGCAACAGCAGTCTTGGTAAAAGTAGCACCATTGATAACATTTTCGCCCAACAAATTGCCACTGTTGTAAACAACCACTAGGTGCTTTGGCGACTAGTACGAGTGAACACATTTCACAGCAAAATACCAGAGATCAGGGAGAAATCGCGTTGTTCACTGTAGAAGTGCGCGCATCCCGAGAAAATTAACGCGGCTGTCTGAACCCAAAATGGTATACGGAGATTAATAAATGCATTCGTCAATCACTGTTCGGGCAATTATCGCTACACGTTATGGCTAGCTAGTGCATACTAGCGGCAGAAGCTACATGGAGCGTTCGAACAACCGCTTTGGATTGTGCAGTCTAGAAACCGCAAAGTTCCCTACTACTCCTTCTCTCTCTTAGTGTGACCGCATCCCCAAGTTCGCGTGCAGGCCCGGCCACCCATCCTAAAAGAAAAAAACTGATTGTCTGAAAAGGGGCCGGTGGTAGCAACCAGAACTGAACAAGGAAAATGAGCACTGGTGAGAAAATCAAGGCATCCGACCTGTTGATTCGAATCAACAGGTGATAATCATCACGGGAATCAAACTGCAAGCTATCACAGGCTACCGCCAGGCAGTCTGGTTTCTAAGTTTTTCAACACGATCTCAAGATATATGGCGCCAGATATAACATCGATGTTATTTCTTAGAAATGATATCATTTCTAAGGTACGTTTCTTCACGAGATACTATCAAGTTTCTTGACAGTTAACCACAGCGCAAAAAATGTGATGAAAATAAAAGAGTTGAAAGGTCCGAGCGCGAAAATCCCTGGATATGTGTTTAAGTTTATTTCAAGACATCCAAAAAACGTCGACTGCCTGATAACCTCATTTTGAAGGAAGTGATATATATATAACCTCCATCATAAAGGAAGGAGATCGATGAAGAGCATTTTAACGTATGTGGACACGTTGTACAATGTTAACGTATGCACTAAAGAAACGTCAAATTGTACGTATTCCACGTGAGGTACAATGAAATTTCCTGGAATAAATCCTCCAAATTGTTTTGGACCACCTGTTCGCTTGCTTTAACCATCCACCCTTGTTTAAGTTATGCAGATTGGGCAATGAAGTCGAAGTGCTGGTGACTTGCGGTCCGGACCGGGCTACGAGTATTTCAAGGCCATCTCGAGATCCTATGAAAGCCGGTGAGCAGCTACAATAATCCATTCCTCGCTAGTTTCTCGAGCTGTATGGGTCACCGCGAAGTGAGGTTGAACGCGTCTGGTGATCCATCAACCAGGACAACGACGGTGTCTATTATGCCGAAAACAGGTACATCGCACTCTAGAATGTTACCAGGCAAGCTTTCACTGCCTTTTAATATCCACGGTCCACAACGCGCATCGGTGAATTAACTCAATGTAACAAGGCAGATGCCACAGTACTCCCGGTCGTGTCGGTCCTTCATGGAATTTGAATTCAAATTGCAAGAATTCCAGCGGGGAACAGGCACACCTTACGTTCACCGACATAGTTTATCGGCATCCAAGTATCAACGTGCGTCCGGAGATGTACCGTTTATCGAACGAGACTGAGACCAGTGAAAACTGCAGTTTCAATCACCGCTAACTTTGTTCCATTAAATTACTGACTTTATTATTGGTGATATTACGCCAACTAATCATTCTTGGATTGTCTGATACTGTTATTTACGAACCAGATGGACGATGGCATATTTCAAAAGATGCCTCTAGCAACCTGCTACAAATAACGAAGTCTGTGACACAATTACTACAGGAGATTGGTTCTCCATGTAATGTTCATCAGAGGGTCAAGCATAAACCTACATTCAGTCTGGCCCCATTTGCGAAAGTTCCCGCGATTGAGATTTAAGCCAGATAGCACTATGATCCCGCAAGGAACGTGATCTCTTGTATTTGTTCTTCAGTTGGCTTGTGCGGTAATTCTGTTTGAACGCGCGTGTACAGCTGAACAAGTAGAATGCCGGCTTGTGCATGGACGCTATAATCTGAAATAATTTACCTCCGTTTAACCAAAATAGGCGGCAATATCAAATGACCTTGAGTAAGCACACTAAGAGGCAACAAAACACGGATTCACGGATCGATACACAGGATAGAGGCTTTTGCCCAAGATTCCAGGGTCGGTTGTGTTCTTGCCGTTCTGCGGTTGTCGTTCACCTGAATGGCACAGGCGAAAAAATGGTGTAGCACTGCTCCTTAAGTTCTCAGCGCGGGGCAGTATGTTTGCCAGCACGAGGACTCGCATAGAAAAGTGTCAAGTAATGCTTTGAAAAGGGTTCTAGAAGGACCGTGGACAACCGTCGTAAAAAGGTTATTCCACGCAGCTACTGCACGGAATGAGAAAAAATTTTGCTTGATAAAATGTTCGCTCTGAGCTTGAAAGTCTTCTTACCATGTCCCCGCCGTGTGTTTGCTGGCTCAACGGTGAAAAACCTGTTGGCCAAACCTTGTTCAAACAAGGCATAGGTATGAATTAGGTATCCTCGGAGGCGGCGATACTCGAGGGGAAAGAGGTCAAGCGCCGTGAGACGCATTTCGTAGTCCACGGATTTAAGGCCCGCAATCATTTTCGAAGCAGCTCACTAGACACGCTCAGTGGGGGTTACGTCCTTCGTGCGCCCTGAGTAGACAACTTGGTTGCGTATTCAAGAAGCGGTCTGACGTAAGCCCCACAGAGTATTTGGAAGCCCATGCGAGTAATACGGGAGAAGGTGCGCCTAATCATCCGTAGAACTGCGAATGTCTTTTGAGCCGATTTCTCATGGTGCAGTGAGAAGGACATGTTTGAAGAGAGCCAGATACACAAATTCCTTTTGGCATCTAGCTTCGTGATGTCTTCTGGCCCACTCTCACCATGCACGACATAAGCGTTCGCGGAGTCTCCTCCAAATGACATGTGGACGCACTTTTCGTCATTCAGAGGAAGGTGCCAGTCTAACGACCACTGCTTTGCAGCGTCTAGATCCATTTGGAGGGCATTGGCATTAGAACTCCAGGATTTCAAGTCGTCTGCAAAAAGTGGACACGGACTTGAGAGAACGTCCGGAAGATCGTTGACGTAGATCAGAAACAGCAGTGGTCCCAGAATGGAGCCTTGAGGAACTCCAATGGAGACCGGCGCCGGAGAAGAGTAGGTCGAGCCTACTTTCACTCGGAATGTTCTGTCTGATAGGAACGCCTTGATCCAGAGTAGGATTTTCCCTTGAACCCCGTGAGACTTGAGGTAGTGGAGCAGCGGTGCGTGTGAGACTCGATCGAATGCTTTTGAGAAGTCGATAAGTATGGCATCCGATATGAGTCCCTCGTCCTTGGCTTGGGTTAAGCTGTCCATAAATACGAGCATGTTCGTCACGCAAGAACGGTTTGAGAGAAATCCGTGTTGAACTGGGAATATCAAGTTGTTGAGGGTAAGGTGGTCTAGGATGGCTCGCTTCAGAATGCGTTCCATCACCTTGCATGGCACGCTAGTGATGCTTATGGGCCTGTAGCTGCCAGGCGATAGTCGGTCACCGGTTTTGTAGATGGGTGTGACAAGCGCTTTCCTCTGGGATACTCCGAGTTTTCACATTCCCCAACAATGTGATAAATCGGATAGCACGAAAAAATTCTGAACATATATCATAGTTTATTTGGCGACTATACCTGAACACCAGTCATTGGATGCATCAAGGAAGGAAGCAGAAAAGTAAACCACAGAGGCCCCTTCGAAGCCCTGGAATCAACTCCGGTGTAGAACTGTCAAATACACCAACTTCTCTGATGGCACAACACAGCTCTTCTCCACAACTTCGCACGCAGTAGAAATATTGTGGAAGTTCTTACCCACAGCTTGTCTCAGTCTTTCCAACAAACTCTTCCCTATTCAACAGTCAGTTTGCATTAAACAGCGCTTCGTAACTGCGCTTGCAGAAAACTGGCTCACACCGGAAGTTTCCGACGCGGCGATATCGGTGGACGACTACTTCGTTTTCTGATCGGACTTGAAACACCAGAAAGTGGGATGGGATTCTTTACACCTAAATGCGGCTCGACCTAGTTCGATTAGCCCCTGCGACACCACTCCTTCACATTTATGTGATGCAATGCGGATTCATATTCCGCTGCGTGACGTTGATTCTCTTCTTCTAAGGTTGCGATTCAAGTCCACCGGAAGACGACCCGTTCCTCATACAAACCCTTGTGTAACACTCCTCCAGCTTCCTCTTCATGCTTCTATTGCCGTTAGGTGGTCTTGGCGTTCCAAAGTTCTACTGGATGGAGTTGCGGCGCATCGGATACATTATGCATTATGCATCGGCGTTGACCAAAGTCGTTTAACAGAGCGCTTGGACCCAGCATGTTAACCCACCCACAAGTTACAGAGCATGCAAACTACCATCCCTACTGGATCTCGCGACCCCAAACGAAAGATAATATTTAACCAAGTGTTGGCTAGGCTGAAACATGGCGAGCAGTTCGTGTGACATTTGTTCTTCTGATATGGGACCAGGAACTGGAAGCCCCAGACTTGGATTTGAAACTTCTCCCGTACAGACAGCACAGCGATGCATATTTTATTTGACCAGCTTCAGTGAATTAGTCATACACGATTATGGGCCAGAAATTTCACAGAGTAGATGGAGCGTTCATCCAAAAAATACCAACGTACCGCCGAACGGAACGGAAGCTGTCCAAAAGGTTCCGGTGTCTTCAGGAAATGAGGTCGTAAGTATTCTTCAAAAAGGTCAAAAAAGACACAGACAATGAGCTGGCCTCTCCTAAGATGCGGAAAGTCCGCAAACCAGAAACCGCCAAATGAAACACAAAAACCGGGGATGATATTGGAACTGGTCCGGAGAAACAAAATGTGGCACGTTATTACACAAGACATCACCGTGGAAAACAAAGCAGCCACGTCATCTTTTGGGTAGAAAAACCGGGAGCCCCAAACTACTCAAAAGTTATATCTGAAGCCTGAACATAACATTGTGCAGGTCTGTGTTCTGCTCAAGCGAAATCATCACATTAAATCTCGGCAAGGAGTAACAGCGAATGGCATTTACCGACCTGGTCTTCAAGCCAGGGGAAGCTCGTCGACTGTTGCACAAGGCGCAATTCGGCACGTTGGCGCCAGAAAGCGTTCATTAAGGGGTCCTGATGGCAAGTAATTTTCACCTGATATCTCGTTAGTTGCTCAGCGAGGACAAACATCCCTCTGCTTGGAGGTAAGCGATCGTCACGCCAATCTACAAAACTACCGATTGCTTGACTCTCGGCTACCAAAGGCCTAACAGTTTCACCAGCATTCAGTTCAAAGTGATGAAACGCGATCTAAAGCGGACCATTGTAGATTACCTCAGTATCAAAAACTCGATATCCCCAGTGCAACACGAACTCACCCAAAGCCGCTTTTGCGTGACGAATGTCCTAGTATTTATGGACAAACTAACCCAAGCTGAGGACAAAGGACCCATATCGGATGCTTCACAAAAGCATTCGATTGATTCCCGCACATTCCGCTGCTCCACGTGCTCGAGACTTATGGGATTCAAGGAGAAATTTAACGGTGGATTAAGACATTCGCATCAGACAGAATATTTCGCGTAAAAGTAGGGTCAATCTACCCCATTTCGGCACTGGTCCACATTGCCTTTCCTCAAGGCTCTGTTTTGGGCCACTTCTGCCTCTGATCTAGGCCAACTATCTTCCAGATGTTCCCTCAAGTCCACATCTACTTCATGCTGACAACATGAAATTCTGGAGTTCCAGCGCCAGCGCCCTCCATATGGATGAGGACGCTGCAAAGCAATGGTCGTTGGACCGGCACCTTCTTCTGAATGAGAAAAAGTGCATCCACTTATCACTAGGAGGAGACCCGATGTTGTAGTGGTGGTAGGGTACCCAAGAAAAGCTACTTTAGGAAGCGTGTGGCAAAGAAATAAATATAATTACTCTGAATTGAGTACACAATAGTAAAAAGGGTCGAATGGAACAGACTCACTAAGAATTGTTCTTTTTAAAATAGTTCGTCGTTGGCTCAGGCCAGTGAATAAATAATAATCCGGTCGTGGATGTCCAGGGGTCTTCTTTTCCGGGAAGCTCTCATATACAATAAACTCCGAAGACAGTCTGAAATGTTTTGATACCAGAGTTAGCACATGAAGCTCGCGAATAACCGCTGTAAGCGCGAGTGAAATGAAAAGAGAAAATCGGAGAATGCGACCACGCCTGTATTGTATGTAATTTGTACAAATGCGCGTTTTTGTGGTTTTGCGTATTCAAACAAAAATCGTTTATGAAATTGATGAAATACGTAACGTTATAATGAAAGCAAAAGAAAGGTACAAAACACCACACTACTCCCCCACTAGAGCGTTGGCCATGAAAGGGG
>SJOL01003587.1:46049-88503 GCA_004794785.1 Opisthorchis felineus | reverse complement strand
CCGAAGACAGTCTGAAATGTTTTGATACCAGAGTTAGCACATGAAGCTCGCGAATAACCGCTGTAAGCGCGAGTGAAATGAAAAGAGAAAATCGGAGAATGCGACCACGCCTGTATTGTATGTAATTTGTACAAATGCGCGTTTTTGTGGTTTTGCGTATTCAAACAAAAATCGTTTATGAAATTGATGAAATACGTAACGTTATAATGAAAGCAAAAGAAAGGTACAAAACACCACAATGGAAGCTCCTGCCGTGCATGGCGAGAATAGACCCGAAAACATTACATTTGTAGATGCAAAAACGATTTAAGCATCTGGCTCTCGTCAAACGTGTCCTTCCCACTTCACCACAAAAAGTGGCTCAAAATCTATGCGCACTCTACGGATGATTTGGCGCACCCCCACCGTTTTATGTGTATCAAATTCTAGATATTTTTTGAGTCCTACGTCAGACCGCCTCTTGAATGCGTCAAGCAAGTTTTCTACTCAAGACGTAAGAAAAATCAAACCCTCATGCAGGTTGTCCAACTAGCCACTACGAAAATGGCTGCTGGGCTTAATTCCGTTGATTATGAAACGCCTCTTGCGGTGCTTGACCTCTTTCCTCCGATGAGGTCTGATACTTACTTATGCCCTGTTTGAACAAGTTTTTGCCAAGATGATTTTCACCGTTGACCCGACTATCATGCGGCACTGACACGGTAAGCTTTTCAAGCTCAGAGCACCCAGTTTTATTAGGCAACAATTTTTCTCGTTTTGGGTTGTTAGTGCGTGGAATACCCTTCCTCCCTACGGCTGTTCACGCTGCATCTAGTACCCAATTCAAAGCATTTTTATAAACCATCGTCTGTGAGTTCTCGTGCTGGCAAGCTTACTGCCCCCCGTTTAGAACATAAAGATCATTGCTACACCCTTTTGCCGCTTGGGCCTTTCACGCGAATGGAAGCCGATGAACGACAAGATCAAACCCAAACCCGGAAGCTTTGGCGAAAGCGTCGATCGTTGAGTTCAAGCAAGCCAGCGTGAGTAAGGTCATGCTAGCCTTTCAAGGTCATCTTTCACTAAATTGAAAACTTGCATAAGATAACGCGGTCCGAGCTTCTAAACGGAAATCTGAGCGGCTAGACCAGAAAAATGCGTCTTCTGAAAACAAAGGCCCGGCGCCTCACCGTGAAGGTAAACGGACTCCAATCATTGCTGTCCATAGTGCGAAGTAGCGTTCAGCAATTAACACTTAGTCCGCACATTGACATTCTCTCCCACTTAAGTATCTCACCATGTCCGCTAATCTACAATAGTTTAAAGTCATTATCTCAGGTTGTTGCTACGACGGACTCCGCTCATCTTCAGGCAGGAAGGTGACAATGGGGTTGCAACGCCATCACAAAATCAACTATGTTCACATTGGCAACTTAATTAAGTTGCCTAGGAAATAAGTTTGTTCCACCGGTGGCTTGTTTACTGGGCTGTGTTCAAAAACTGAGAATATATAGCTGGGGCGTATATGCAGACTAGCTATCATGACAACATCAAAACTACACTATCTAAGCTACACCGACTGATGCTTATGTAAGTACCCATATATTCTTGAATTTACAAGAATGCTTTGCGATCTGGTTTGATCTTCAATAGTGTCTGACTCAAGCTACACCATACACTGATAGTTTTTTTGTCCTAAAGAAGACAACCCATAGGAAAGGGTTGTTACGGTTGTGCCTCTAGCCTTGTTTATCTTGTCTCAACGCCTTCCGCGAATCTATGGAACGATTTTCAGGAAGCGAGGTCACATCCTCTTCTGTTACCGCATTCAAAAAGGCACTGGACATGTATCTTTGGTACGCCTGGACAAATAGAGATGCGAACAACTACCTGGAGGCCTATAATCCCAGATCTCACGACCAATTCATCTTGATGGATAAATCTAGCGCCGTGAACCAACGGGATGGAGCTGACAAAGACCAAATCGTCTTTGAATCTCAGCGCACTAAACCTGAACGAATAGTTTCAAAAACCTGCAGGATAAAAGTTTCACTCCGACTGAGCAGACCGATGGTTTGACGTTCCTTCAGGCCTGGTGACGTACATGGTCACATTTCCAAGTGGCCACTGGGTTCGAACTTTTTGAGAAAAACCTGGTATAAATGACGAAATTACTTGGAAGACGACTGCTAGGAGATTGTGAAAACTATCGCTGATGAATAAATATGTTGGCTATCCGACACCAGTGTGTGCATTGGAGGATGTCTTATATTTTGAATTCTTATGTTCAAAATAGGACTACCCCCAAAGTAGCTAAGAATTTGCACGGTTGGATACATGTGTCAGAATTCGAGTACCCCCACTTCAGTAACACGATCTGCTGGGCCCAGAAACATACAGGTCGGATATTGGCCAGTGTGATGGTTGCGAGTACGTATAAAGCGATCCGTTATTCAGCGGTTGGGCGACGGTTGAGATCGAAATCGAGGGTAAAGGGAACAAAACGGCTGCAGTCTAGCCTATCTTATGTAAGCAACGGCAAAGAAGGGGAACACCAAATAGTTAAAGACACAGAAGACCAGAGCTAATTTTCAAGGAAGCACATGGGACAAATAGGGAGGATACTGGGAGTTACCCATTCTCGTCGAAAATCAAACGGAGGCTAAAAGAGAGGAAAGGATAAGCAATGACCAAGATCAATATAAGAATAGGAAAAACGTCATACACAAGGAGCAATCAATGAAGACGTGAGATCGCTAAAAACTCGGACTATTTCAAAGACTGTCTTTAAAAAATCTCAAGAGAACAGTGTGCGATGTTTCTAGCCTTGAAGAACCGCAAGAATTGCAGCTGAAATGTACGGCAAGGGTAAAAAGGAGCCGAAAATGTAGTACCGGCTGCTAGATCAATACGAGGAACGGAGAACTCTGGCTTCTTTTGTTGGCTTTGTCCGTCGAGGAAGGACAACGATAGCCAGACTTAGATCGCTGAAACTCTTACCTACACGCACTGAAAAGGCATTAAGTGTAATCTCAAATGGTACAGGCTGAAAAGATTGTGGGTCGAGCGACTCTAATCAGCACCAGAGGGCCCAGAAAATCCGAAGAGAGCAGTTACTACAGTAAAAGCGAAAGATGCAAACGCAGAGCTCTATATGCATATAAGTGACTGTTAGGTCATCCGGGAAAGTTCAGGAGTGGGACCAATCATTTTACTCTCTGGAACAGCTAAATGCATATTCCAGTTGTTTTGTATGCCGTTGCCCGCAAACTAACGCGAAACGAACAGGATGGGTTCAGATTTACAAACTGGGTATAGAACCGTCTATTTTCCTGTCAACCAGTACTTAGGTACACCAGATAACCGATTACGCGTCGGTAACACTGTACTGATAAATCATTTTCAAGTGCGTTGGATAGACGCTGAGATAAAACGCACCTCGCTAACAAGAAATACCGCTGTTAGCTGAGTACCTGCAAGATTTAAGCTTGCAGAATGGGTGAGTATCCTGTCTGTTGTTTTGCACCGGAGGCGAAACGACTTCTGGATTGAGTTGGGTAAAGATTTTCAAGGAGGTAAAACAGGGTGCATATTTTTTTCGAAGGTGGCTTCATTACACCCACTGTCGTACAGGAAACCGTCCGGGATGGTCAGCCCTGTTATATATTGATTCTTAGTTGATCAACTTCATGGAACAAAACAAGGTCGTACAGCATACATTCGAAAGTACTAGGTCTTGAAAAGGTTCTTGTTAGTTTACTCTAGATTTTCCAATCGCAAAATTGAGAGAAAACAGGTGGATCGTCTGCTTGGATAAGCAACTTGAAAGCAGCAAGCGTTTACACCTTTGAGCAGAATTATAGATGTGGCTGCAGATGCCTTATTGAGTTATTTAGGTGCCAAAGTGTAGCAGAATACACATGAACCTAATTTTTGTACACAAGTCTCTCTGAAATCAAAAACTGCCATCCGGTGTTGCACTATTTTCACCTATAGAGATACGTCAAATTAGCGTACACCAATATAAGCTGGAAGAACACAGGCACCAAAATACCCCGACAGTTTTTTTCACCAGCCGGAAAAATGGTAAATGAATATGGTAACATACCAAATGACAGAGTTGAGATATCGATTTTTTAAAACTTCAGAGAGGCAGTTGACCCACTTGGGAAAGAGATCCGGCTTCAGGTGATGCCAACACGCGCATTCCACCTCTTTTCTACTTCATGGAAAGTAAATATGTGTAGTATCAATCGTGAATAGAGCTGACATAGGAAGAAGACCTTTTGCTGTCATTAATTTCGAGCTAAGACTGTACCTGAATACTTAATCTTAAATTTAAAATATGAATAAGCGCTGACAAATCAGGCCTGGCCATACTGAGCCATATGCGTGGAACTGAGAACCGTCGCATCGGACGTGTGACTACTCCAGTTTTGCTAACGACACAAGATCCAAGAGTTCCTATGCAGGAATACCTCAGGACTACTCGCAAGCTATGTTAGCAAGAAAGATGAGACTTGATTTGCTCTGGATAATAAGCAGGATCATCAAAGCACGGGGTCTCAAGCTGCCTGACTTTGTACGCCCAATTTTTATCCAACCAGCAATGGAATGCAAACCCTAAACTTACTACTCATATTAAAAG
This sequence comes from Opisthorchis felineus, assembly GCA_004794785.1. Taxonomy (NCBI): domain Eukaryota; kingdom Metazoa; phylum Platyhelminthes; class Trematoda; order Opisthorchiida; family Opisthorchiidae; genus Opisthorchis; species Opisthorchis felineus. The sequence continues at coordinate 83,876 of SJOL01003587.1, read as the reverse complement.
GGAGCACCAACTGGAGTAGGTACACCAGTCGGGCACGCGAATGGTCGCCGTATTGCTGGGACTGCTCTAAAAGCAACGATATCCAGTGATAAAGCTTTAAACCCTGAATATAGACCCACATGGCGAATTCACCATTCAATGTTATTGGACAAACAAACAAAGGGTCAAAGTCACCGTGAAATTCAGCAGACAGACGGATTGCCACATCGTGACAGAGGATTATTAAGAGGTAAAACATTTGCTACGTATGCTCGAGAATTTGATAATAACCCAGTTCGAACCTCTAGAGAATCAGCACCTAGCTGGACTCAATTTTGCAGTGCCTTGAGAACAACGTCACTACTCGTGACACCTTGAATTCCGAGAAGGCACCAGAAAACCGACAGGCCGCCATCTAACAGTCAGAATCAGAATATAGTGAAGAATGTATGTCTGCTTAGAATTGTACAGTACCATTTCACTAAATTTTAACAAGTCAAAAGAACTTTTATGAAGAAGCTAATTTCTCTCCATGAAGAGAAGTCCTTTAAGGTGGATTTTATTGAAAATTTAAGATCCATAAGGGATTCTTCCCTACGCCAGCTGGTGTCATTCGTCAAGCTTAGAAGCGTGTATAGGCTGACAGATCGTAAGCAGCTCACGAGAACAAAAGTCTAGGGTCCCACATAGGGCCAAGTTTTTATTTGCCAGAAAAGTCAGGTATTGAAATAAATTGTCATCTTCACTGTCGTCGGCCTCGTCTTTTGCAACAAGCAAGCTACAGATTGCACATGGGAAGACAACATCGTCTTGCAAGTATCACAGATAGACAAATTCCTCATCTTGGTGTATCTCCTGTGTGTTGTTTATATTCTGGTGTATAATTTCCTTCTTCAGTTTTGTTCCTAACTTGATCTCGAATGCTTGAATTGTTAATCAAACTTGCAGCAAGTAAGCAGCTGCATGGTTTACCCATGGAGTTCTATAATATTATGTTTTGTTGGGCTCATTCTTTTCTCAAGCCCGACACTCAGTTGAACAGATGGAATCCCTCTCTCCTTCGGCTCTCTTGTGCTAGAACGTGGATGCATTATTTGCTTCAGCACCTCGTCTTGTGAATTTGTTGCGTCTGTTCTGACCTCGTAATACTAAACCGCAGGCCTGTTATTTAACAACAGAAACTGAGTAAACCTACACGACGCTGGCGGTCCCTATTTTCAAAGAGCCATATAACCGGCTGGACAGCAGAATCAGAATGTAGACTGTAGAAGGATAAAAAGCCTGGTGCTGCGATGAGATGAATTCTAATAGTTCTGTGTTGTGAATAAAAAACATCAGAAATCACTGTGTCCTTTGTGCACCAGAGGAGAGGTACAGCTCAGAACTCAGGCCATCAGCTCAATCAACAGATGACCATAGATGGCTACAAAATGTATACTGAATCAGTCAGGTCAAACATGAAACACCTGCTCTTAAATCCACCAGTGGTGGGTAATGCGTCGCTTAGATACTACGCGTCCCTATCCTGCATATCTTCTACTTCCATCCTGCGTAGCCACAACCCAATCCACGATAGGGCGGAATTAGCCAGGTGACCAGCTACGGTCAAATGAAAACCCTCAGAAAAGACTGCTGCAATAGACTTGGCAACAAAAACTCCAAACTCTCCCAAGTGATCATACAGGACCAGTATCTAAAGATTACCGGTACTTCTTTACTACGTCCTTGGCCCGGACAGGATTGTAAGCTGCAAAACATCCCGGTTCATAGAAACAGCAGACAATCCAATCCGTAAACTCCCTCCATACCCTCCTTACTGGCCTCCACAAAATCATGGAATCCGTTACTGTCGGTCAACTGAGCGCGCATCCCGATAATTGTAATGAGAGTTTTTGGTACTGCCTCAACGGTTCCAATGTGGGATTTGTGCAGTCAATTTACCACTCACAACTATGGGAACAAGGGATCCTGATAACAGGACTAAGACTGAGGTCATGAGTGTTAACTTTATAGAGTCGCTTGACCGTGGCCATGCTGCTAAGACACCTGGATGCGTTTGAAATTCAAGGTTCGGTATCATGATGGCTTTACAACTATCTGCAGGGCCGTGCAAATGTTGTTCGAGTCAGTGGTGCAGGCTCTTATCAGGAGATCAATTAAAGCCGCGTCCCATAGAGACAGGGGCTGCGTCAATTCTCATGTATTGCATCCATTAAAGAATATTCGTCTATCTTCTCTTGTCAACTGATTAAAGATCACACAGGTCATTGAAGAGATTTTCGTTTCTTTCTTGTCTAGCAACTTCCGTGAAAACTTCTGGCAATCCATGCAATTTTTAGCGGCATAAAACATCGTCCACTTCCACTCTAATGCACCAACTATAGCCTTTACCCCCAGGTCGATATCAGTCGCAGTTCATAACTCTTGAGAGAGACTTTAGGTTTTTCAAGGTCAGGATGTAAACAAAACAGCCCAATACCTGATGGTGTCCGCTAGTGCATCTTCATCTTGCTGCCTGCCCCAAGAAAACTGGACAGATACTTACAAACACATTCTACACCAGGCAGCACTTCGAAAACGCGAATAATATATGTTATCCGTGTGAACAGGGTTTGTTGGAATTAGCACAGTCGTGTGCCCCTAGTTTTGTTTGTGGCCTCCACTTATTGGCGTACAATGAACTCTTTATCTTATGGAGTGAAGGAGATCGCGTAGTGCTATCACTCACATATATCTAATACTGACGGAACCAGATCACCAAAAGTAAGACCACCGACTGTACCATCTTGTAAACTTCACTAAAATCGAAGGTCCAGGCTCAAATCTATACTTTTATCATGGCCAGTTAGACTACTGGCAACATTTTCCCCATCTGTCTCAGCCTTACATTTGGGATTGCAAACAACCCAACAAGGCGCACAAAAAGCGCTTAAGCGTACGTGGTCTAATTACTACGAACTCTATGGCCACATGTTTTCCCCCCTTTGAAGCTACCAGAGATCAGTTGAAGACTGTATCTTTACTTGTATTTGATATATCACACAGAAACCTAAATTTCTACTATGATACTAACCAATCAGAATCAGTAGATCTTCATTCTTCCACATCCAGAAAGAATTAGAAAGCTCAAACACACACAGTTTCCCACGCCGTTCCTATGAATGTACCAAATCCAAAGATTGTTCATGGATGACCTGTTACCAATCGGCCTAAAAAAATAATGCACCTGTGCGTAGAGACAAATCGCATATCAGAAGTTTTTGAGAGTCCAACATATGTCCCAGTAGGTTGTGGTGCTCACAATGACTCCATCTTTACTAGGCCAAGCTTGCTCCCATCGGCAACCTGGTTCTACATGTGTTAATCGGTAAGGCCGGCCAATCGTCATCTAGCAACACTAACACATTTATCTATTGCTGTTATTAGTCTTAGGTTACCTAAAAGAGTCAACACCGGTGTCAGTTGATGATTATGATCAGTGACTGAAGCCGAATACTGGTAAGATCCTGAATGCGTAAGAAAACCTCGGAATCCCAGTGGAGGCGGTCAACTGTCGGAGTCTTCAAGTTGACCAAAGTGAAGTCAAAACTAACTGCTTCTGATAGTTACTATTTTCATACAAGAGGGTCCTACAAGACTAAGGCCCCTGGAAAAGGTGGCTGATTCTTCTAAGTCCTCTGGCATTAGTTCTCAAATTCGAATTAAGGTTCTATGTTGCAGTTTTGGCTGCCTTTATTTGCCCAATGTCAGAAATTGAAACAGCAGCTTGCTCTCCGTGCCCAAAAGAACCTGACGGGCGGTCATGCATATTGATTTTGAATTAAGATGTAAGACAAATATTGACAGATTACAGACACTAAAATATACATGTTGGATGTACCAAATGGCACTTATAGATCTTTTATTTGTGTCCAAACTTCACTGTGTACAGTAGAGCCCACACAAGCGCCCACATAGGATTACACGAAAGCCATCAACTTCAAGATAATCGTGAGCTCAATTTGACCAAGAAATAATCAACTTTCATCAGAGAGTTAAAATTAGAGATGGTCTCTTCTACTCAACTACTGCTGTGTCAATGTATGGGTACGGATATTGGTTCTTCTTCAAAAATGAGCCGGAAAGTTTCAGCTATCACGTAGAACGGATCTACGTAGCTCAGAACCGTTCACAAATAAACTGACAGCGATAATATAGGTTATCTTGAAGACTGCTGGAGATATTTCAAAACTATGGACACATAGATTTTTATGCTACCTATCCGTGGTTACGCGCTCATCTAAACTGAACTCTGATACCCTCAGCATCAACTGCACCTATTGATGAAAGAAAAACTATATCGGCATCAAACAGTCAACATGAGGCACGGAGATTATCGAAGCATCGGAATGCGACGAGCCCATGGATTTACAGAAAGCGACCATGGATGGCGGAGACTCGGATTATGTACGAAAATTCCACAACGAGACACACCCACACCATATTTGAACTAACCCAGTTGACCGGCTAGATGAAGGTGAAAACTAACGGCTTCATCTACGAAAGAAGTGAAACTTTTAATCACTCGCAGCACCATCTTGCATGATCAGAGGCTAAATACTTTAACGGATGGTTCAGTTCAACCCAGTAAGCTTACATTCTGGAACTAGCGCAAGAATTTAAGCGGAAAATTTAGCCATGTTCTTAATCAGTGAAATTTTGTCGTAGAACCGCCCCTATCCTTCTCAAACTAACGGTGGACATTATATAAATGCAGAGTCTATACTTACCGGACCAGTATTAGGCACATACGACCAGTTTATCTTCTGTACCTTATTGGGGAACGGGAGCTCCTTGAACATATTCATGATGATGGCTGAAGGGCTAGCTATCCTACAAAAGCCGATTCTAGATGGATAACGTTTACGTCCTGGAATTTAAACTCAAATCCAATTGGATGTACCTACTGTAAGTTTCCTGGCAAAAGAGGTGCCCCAGACCACGATTACTCCCACGGTGACATGTCACGCCAATATAATTTAGGAGAACGACAGAGGGGTTACCCATATCGAGCCCACTGGCACTTGACAAAAATGTGTCTTTTCAAAAACTTTTTCCTCCATAGATGACCTTTTCAATATAATCTTGGGACTAATAGCTTATATAAGACAATAATTTCTTTGGCGGTGTTAAAGATCAAATTCGGCACGAAGCTGCTAAATGTCTCTGAAATTACCCAAGAAGAGGGGAGGTGAAAAGAGATGAATTTAGTGTAAATGCATGCCCAGCTGAAGCAATCGATTCACCTAGATGTAATTGTCGGGAAAGACTTGAAAGACCTTTTACAGCGCTTCCTGCTATTTGGGCATTGGTGAATCGAAAGTCAGAGATTCATCAGGTTAGATGCGGTTGTCGCAGAAGCGATTCGGATTGCTGTGAAATCGGATGATGACATTGTCATGTGCGAATCTTGAAACATCGGCCTAATATAAGGTTCATGCGGCATACATCCATGCCAATTCAACTCACGCTACACCATTAGTTGTCTCCGAACATGGTATGGTATCAAGCGCAGCTCTTTGACGCAATCAGTAGTCGCTTGCAAGCTGATATCCTTCAGGAAGGGTGTGGACCAATGCATCGAGAAACTTCCTTGTTCTGGATTAAGAAGTTTCGGACCCGCTATTCCGACACTGAGAACTCTGTGGATACTAGCACTGTCCCTAAACAATTTGTTCTTTAAGCTGTTTACGCAAGACGGAAATTATCCATCAGTCCGGCTTCCGATCAGTCATTCCACTCGGCCCTTCAAACGTGGTGAAATCAGTTGTCTCGGAACAGCTGTGCTATGACTTACCCATCAAATGTCTACCATACATCACTGCAAACTGTCGATGTGCCAACTGCCTATTCACCGACCTTGCAGCTGAAGGAGTTTCAACACACCACAGACGGAAGCATGATGAAACTGCCGCAGACGTCATGAGTGATCCGGACAGGGAAATTGTCTGATGAAACTTCTGAAAATGGTGGACGTTTCTGGTATTTTTTTCTTGTTACCAAAGACATGGAGATTTAGTCCACGACTATCGAATATTATTCTTCAAGTTTCAAACATTGTTGGACGGACTTCGTAGTGACAGCAGCCAAACCGAAAGTAAGCAGTCGTGCAGCGCAGTTGAAACTGACGAAGCAGTTTCACTGGACTGAATGGAGCAGTAAAACTTAGAAATGGTTCACCCATAATGTGTCATTCATTACTGCCCAAAGCTGGACAGCGCAAGAGTAGCCCGCTTCCCTCTTTCTTCCTTCCTTAACTGAACTTCAAAAAAGCAAATTTCATTTAATCGGTGCCATTTACACATCTGTCATTACTCCAAAACTGTGGAAGCATCGTTTCTGATAGCTATGAAAGTAGCATTATTAAACAACTGTTTTGGTGTATTTTCCATCTTCGAATTCAGCTCGAATATCTCACCAGTCTGTCTTACTTTCCTAGAAAACGCTACATCGATAAAAAATGATTAACAGGGTACATGTGGATGAAATTCGTCGACGCCGCTCGGTCCAAAATTGCAGGAAGCTTGTGAACGAAACCTTCCATGGGGACAGGTCGGTTCCACACCAAGAAGGTATGTTTGATTAACTCCCTGGCATAGTTATCTTCTGTAGTGTTTTCGGAGACATTCGGAACGATCATTTTTAGAGCGTCAGTCAGGACGTTTTTTCGCGAACTTAAGTGTATCTGTTACATGACGTCATTTCATCCGAGATGCAGTGCAATTTACCACCATCTCCTAACTGCTAGTCTGATCATTGGAAGCCTAGTGGAACACCGAAATACCATTCAGCAAAATTGAGTGAGGCATTTGAAGGCGTAAAATATTGCTAATTAGCATCAACCGATATGCCAACGGGATTTCAGTGTACCGACCTATGAACATGTTGCATGCAGTCCACTAAATAAAGGACATTTTTCGTCCCTGACAGAATACTCTACACACAAGTCTTCGAAAACTCTTCGACACCCCACCACTTATTGGGGTGCAGCCTCCGAGTTTTCATCAGTTTCATGTTCCATTTGGAAATTAAACTGTAAGCAATTGGCGAAACACGTGTTAACATGTCAACGGGAGACTCAACTGAACTTCTTGTTAGTAATATTCTTCAACGGGATATGCTGCACAAAGGTAGCATCTTGTTTCAATTGGTATGATGTCATAGACGAGAGACTCAACTGGAACTAACATAAGTATTTCGTGGAAACCAGCCTATTTTGCAAATAAAAAAAAATCAAATCGTTCAGCTGTAGCACCCTTTCGGTGCCTAGCTGCCATGCCACCAGAAGGAAGCACGAGGGCTGGGATACTTCCAGGTTGCCCAAGCCTAGACAGGGGAAGTCGAGAGGCAGAAGTCGGGTTCGAACCACGGGCCTTCCGGTCAGTAGATTCGCGCTCTTACCACTGAGCCATCTCGCTCCTATTTTGCAAATAGGTGTGTTTAATCAGTAGGATACAATGAGATGTTCAAGCAGATCACACCGTTGATGAAAACCCGTCCATCTGATAGGCCCCGAGAAGAGGGAAACAGGTAGTGGGCTGCCGAAAGTTTTTCGGTGACCTTAAGAACAGTGTGCTCTGCCAGGAATACCGAATATCATGCAGTGGGTCATCAAACGGCCTTCGCACAACGCCAGTTAATAATGTCAAATAAGAGGTTCAGCTGGGATTCAGTCACATTCCCTTGGAACACAAACTTAATATGCGAATGAGTGTATTTTTTTTAGTATTTTTCCTCTTGCAAATCTTGCGGACCCTTTATGAAACCCTGCATTTACAACAAAATCACCTTTTAAAAGCTAGTTACAACCCCCGGGGCCCTTTATGGCATACAGTATTGTATAACAGGGGAGAGGCAGTGATTGCCAAATAATCCTACCCTCGAGCTCGACCCAGACAAATGGATCTTGACTCAAATAAGCTCATTAGTCAGAGTCAACCCTTAGCTCTTGGATAGGACATTTACTAAAGGTCGAACATGCAGATAAAACGGGTTATAACAGTTGCATGTGACTTCGGTATTCAGAAGTCGGAGGATGCTCAGTCCATTTTGAGGTTCTGCCGAAAGTAGATCTTCATAACCTGCTAGCGTAGATTATTTTCGGGCCTTAGGGTATCATCTGAAAATGCCCTCTTCTCGGAAGACCTGTTTTTGATTATTCCTTCAAGGCTGCAATTGGAATAACGTCATTGGCTTTATGCTGACGGTAAATTGAGGATAAGTTGGCTGAATCGATGTCCCGGATCGTTGCTGCCCAAGACTGACCATCCATAGTCGTCATATTCTCCACCATCGGTGAAACTGGTATGTAACCCAAGTGACTAACAGTGAACTTCATGATTAATATCCAGGTTTTTATCTATCCCCTATCGGGCAGCATTATCGTGATTTTGGCGATATAAAGGGAGATACCTGTGACAATTCAGTGTCAGATTTGTGCAGTGCACTTCCGGACTTGTGTAAAGGCCGTCATTAAATTTCAGACTCATCGGACGGCGAGTTGCCTTGTGAAGGTATGGCGTGGTCAAAATCCATCTCCGCGCACAACCCACTACCATGCCCTCACACACAACAGCACATTTCGCGTCTTTATTTTCCAAACATATTGTGTACATATTATTAAGCGGGGATCAGTACCCGGTTTGAGGGCACCCGTAGGCTACAGAAATAGCAGAGCACGAGCTAATTCATTCGTCCAACCAAGGTCAAAAATTCACTCCCTCAGCTTTTCAGAAACAGTCAGGCGCGTGTGTCTTTTAGAGAGGAAGCCTAGCTCAGGTTCAGTGTGAAAGAGGGAGGTTATATATTGGCGTACTCAGCCACTGGCTGCAATCCGGATAACTATCCCTCCAATGTTACCCTATCCACTTTGTATCATATAGCACCAAATGATCGAATTGTTCGCGATAATTTTTGTTTGCGTGATTCTTTTGTACATCACTGTGCAAAACTTCTTCATGCTACCATGAATGGTATCCGGTCCTTCAACGCCACACCGTATTTACCATGGTCGTCTATGCAACATCACTGTTTGCTGGCTGATATCTGTATCCAACTTATGTCGTAAAAAGCAAGAAATTCGAAACGGGAGGTAATGGTAACAGCAAATGCTGTTTCACAGAAATGTTTTTTCTTCTCAGTTTTCGTCGGGGCTACACACAGAGTGATCAGACCTTGAAACTAACCACATTTAGTTCTTCTTTATAGATTATCTCTATAGGATCGGAAAGTACAAAAATAAAACCACCAGAATAAACGCCACTACTATGAGACTACTTCTGAGTCTCCATGAATCCCCGCAAAAGACCCATGATAGACCCATTTAACTAATACGATGAAGGAAAATGTGTCATTGTAATCTTTGAAACGAGAAACTGTTGAACTCGCCAGCTTAGCTGAAATACGCGATAACAGAGTAGGGTGCACATTCGGTTAGCTAAAGCAAAACCAGTTAATCGGGTCTACCCTCGTGTGACGAGGATAAAGAAGAAACAATAGGGGCAAGGGGTTGATTTGAACAGTGACACCAGAAAGGTTCTAATAACCTCAGAGACACCCGGAAGCAAGGCCGACACACAGGAACACTTGAAATTTTATTCACATAACTAGAACTCAAACAGTCTCCCCGTGTTCAAATGATTAGACTGGTTTACCTAAACCAGAGTACGAGATTAGGAATTGAGTCTTCTTTAGGGTTTACCAGTGAAGCGTACCAGCGGATGTAACGGATGAGTCTACCGGTGATCATCGGGATTGCAGCTAGAGAAGGTGTTTTAACAGACGAACACGACAAAATTTGAATGAAGGGCGCTGGTAGCATGAAGACTTTCTAACGGCTCAGTTTCCTGATGGTTGCTTCGATCAGTGTACTTTCCGGGCCATGACTTAAATGTGAGAAAATGTTTCTGATAAAAATTTGTCTAGCTTTGTGTCAAAAAGAACGCTTTGTCGGCATTTACTCACTTTGCTGCCTTTTGAATACGCCAAATAATCGGAACTCTCATTTATCGGGTGAGTTTGATCAATGTTTACAATGTGTGACGTTTTGCATACTTGGTACAAATCCCAGGTCTCTGGTTCAACCCTTGGATTTAAGTGAGTTCAAGTGATTGAACAAACCAAGGTGGTCACGCAATTATTTGGTCACTAGGTTTCTCTTGTTTCAAGCCAATTGCCGCAGAGTAATCACTATGGAAAATAGGTGCAAAACAGTTGTGCCAGTAATTTTGCCGCAGATGAACACTTAAGCTCAAACAAGGTTTATCAGTTTTTTTGAAGCCGCTTTGGTTTCATTCTGGTAACTCTTGCGAAAGGAACCTTCACACTTTAAGCCTTGCGTGTGGGTAATCGCGTCATCAATTGCTACTGTTCAAATATTCATGCACGCATAATGTAGCATAATACCTTACCATATGCTTTTATCTATTAGCAAGACGAAATCTCAATGCTTCGTTGAATGTTGCCCGTCACATCACCCTGTTGGGTCAGTCGACCTCCCATCCCGCTCAACGCTTGTCTCTTCCAGTGAAGCCTACTGGGCAAAAAGAATCCAAGGTTGTTCACAGGTTGGTCACTCTCTGTAACCCTCCCCGTTGTTGTACTCCTCAACTGATAGCATGCGAACAGCTTTGACTGATCAAAGTGAAGCACAATTAATACTCAATGCATCGTGAAGTCTAGTGCTGGAAAAAAGAAACCTTGTTAGACTCAGTCACCAGTCCCTTTGAATGATTAGTTCCGTTTGGCCGATGAAAGAGAACAAACACAGTTGACGGATTGCCTTTTGAGTCGGGAATCAATTCTGTGCGTAGAAATAAAATAAGTGAAAATATTTGGACACAAGTGCTGAAAGTGTAGAAGATTAACTGGACTAACTCTAAAACAACAGCTTTGGAAAAAGCAAAACTCAGCAGGAACAGTAACAGCAGTTTATCGGTGCAAAAGATGCGTAACTTGACAGCAGACTATGTGATCGATCGAGAAGGAGATTAGAGATGCAAGACACCTAATGAGTTACAAAGGAATCACGAGGGGTGAGAGGCAAAACTGTTGCGCCGTCCAAGTTATGTGGTCGAACGAGAGGCTGACCGGTTGAAAACCATAGAGGATGACGGCGTGCAAGAAAGTGGGCAACGTTTTACGACTTATGTCATCAGCGATGAGCCGAGGGAGGTCATAGAAAACGATCTGCGTTCTTCTTATGTCGTTGTATGATAAAGTTGGGCCTCCAGAGTAAAGAATGTCAGTGATATTCTGTCCATGAGATTCTAATAAAACTATACTTCTGGATAATCCTTTGCTCTATGGACTGCACTTTCCTCCAGGAAAGACCTCCATCTCAAGTCTGCCACAGGAACTAGACCAACAAACAACAGCACTTTCGACCAGACAACTAAAAACCAAGCTCATCGACAGCTGGTCCCCATCCCTAAGCCGATTCGAAATACAAAACCTTCTGGGACCGACACATTTCGTTTAGACGACTGCCATCACCTGTGTCTTCCGGACTGGATAGTGCAGGAACTACGAAGTATCTGGACACATTTCGAAAAACCGCCACCACCACTAACCAAACAGGCTGCTGATAATCCACCAGAGATCAGTTATGCCTTTCCAGCTGTACGCAACCGTCTTCGTGAGGAAAAGGCTAAAATGAATGTGGACCTAGATGCAATGTTTGCACGACTTGGGCTGGATGTAAGCGAACTTCGGAGAGAGGAGACAACGAAAGAGAAAGTGAGTAACGATACCCACTACGTAGGAGAAAACGCAAGCCCAAAAAGTCTCGCGATCTCGCCAACACCAGCAGGAACAAAAAACACACTCCAGGTGGGAGCGCAGTCTGACAATACAAGGAGTCCAGACAAGTCACCAACAAGAAAGCGAATGCGTCGAGTCCTGGAGTATTTGACGAAAAATACTGGTGTAAGTTGGTGATAGCTTTTCATTAATTTAGGTCAGTAAATTTCGACATTCCGAGTACACAAATAGCGTGGATCGGGTACGAGCCTCTGTGAGAATCAAGCCCTCTCCGGTGTTCTGCTCGCTAAGCTGGATAAACTGGATGCACCAGTAGAGTTGACGTGAATATTTTGTATCAGGTTACAGTTGCGTCCATGTGAAGGCATTGAGCAATACTGCTCTTGCTTAAAAATATCTCTTCGGCTGGGGGCGGATTTTGTGATCGGTCGTTCGGATGGTTGATGAGTGGCTAGTTGACCTAGATATAGCTCAATGGTTAAGGAGTACATTTACTGACCGGAAGGTTCTTATTCGAACCCGACCTCAGCATCTCGACTGATCCTGTCTAGGATTAGGCAGTCTGGCAGTATCTCAGCCCTCGTGCTTTCTTCGGGTCGCATGGGAGCTATGCACCAAAGGACATTATAGCTGAAAGATTGACTAATTGATCGATTGACTGATGGATGGATTTTGATGTCTATTTGGTCCATCCCCTGGTTAGCCGATGTCAGATCTCGACCTCCTCGACTCTCACTGTCGGTTCTCTGGCTGCCATGTTTGCCAGCTGACCTCCTCTGTCCGACTGCTGGTTCTGTTGAAGTTGTCCGATAATGTGAACGATTCTTTGCTCGTAGTAGTTTGTAGACTGGATCGATTACCATCAGTTTCTTGAGTTTATGACAGTGTTATTTTTCCAGCTCCCCCTTTGCCTGCTTTTTCTTTTCACGTTTCCTACTTTGGATTTGCTTCCCCCTTGATATTCGTGCATGGAAACCAGGGGTAGCAGATCATTTTTCCAGATATATGCATTACGTTCTTTCATCCTTCTAGACAGTTTTCATCCACTTTGTTCAGTAGAATAGTTGTTGCAGTTCAGGCGGTCGTTTTGATGCACTACTTTGCTTCTTACATTCTCACCGATCCTGTCCTTCAGACTTGAAGTTACCTTACTCTGTGTGGCGGTTGGGTTTTGGGCTACTAAAATTCTTTTAGGTTGCATTTTCTTTGATGTAAGTCCGTTTGTAATTGTAATTTAAGATAAGATGACCTGTCTGTTTCCTTGGTCGTCCTGTTATTGTTTCAACTGCTGTTGCTGTCGTGGAAGATCCTAATTCAGGCTTCTCCTGATGAAATTTCTTAGGTACCCATTGCATTCAAATATCCGATATAGGCAGTTTTCTCCCCTTCTTCGGAGTTCATGCGCACTATGGCACACCTTCGTTCTCCTAGAGTTTAGCTGCAATGCTCTGGTGGTCCTTTGGGTGGCTGATGTGTTGGTTTAGTATCTTGTCTATGTGTCTTCTTCCGATAAACGCAGTTTTGCAGATTCTCCTCCGTAGTGCTGCTAGCGAATACGACAAGTAAGGGGAGTCAATTGCTCTCTCTTTCTCCAATTTCGACTGCAAAACTTGATATCTTCAGAGGCAGTGTTGAACAGTTCACACGCGTCCTGTATTCTTGCCTGTTTCATAATGACGAAAGTAACACCTACATTTCGGATCCAAACTTTGGGGTTGATTATTGGTAGGACGAGATGCCCTAGTTTCTGCATTGTTGTTTTGGTGATGAACCCAGATATTAGTGAGCACGTTAAAGTTCCTTTCAGTCTGTCCATCAAGTCTGAAGTGTTTATAGACGGAAGAGTCCAGGAATTCGCATGCATTTTCTGGCTTCAATGATCCGGTGTGTTCAACTAGTTTTTGAGTGATTCCATAACAGTTCCCATATCAAGGTTGCGCTTGATTGATGTCAACAGAGTAATGACTTCAGAAGACAACATAGTTCCAACATCACTCGTCTTGGTGTTTTGTAGTTTCTTGGGAAACAGTCCACGGCTCTGCATTATGTTCTGGTCAAGCAATCAAGTGCACTAATCTCTTCTGCAAATCCTTCGTCAGTTTGTAACTCGGAGTTCCTGGTAATTGGGCGATTGGTCGGAGAGGATTTCTTTTCTTGCGTACAGTCGCTAGTTCGTAGAATTGTGTGGTGCTGCCGTCACCCGATTTCATTCTCACTCGTTCTCGGCTAGTTATCTAGTGTTCTGTTCATAGGTGTCTGAGGGTCACTTTGATTCCGCCGAACTGTTTTGAAGTTGGCTCCTGGTCGACCGGTTGACAGATGCCTGTATCATTCAGCATTTGTTCGGCTTTATTCATGTACAATTGAGATTCCTCCTGCCAGTGAGGCAAATCTGTGCTGAAAAGAAGAGAGGCACTGTAAAGCTGTTTCATCTTTATTGAGGATCACCAGCTGTGCACATCTCATTAAACTCAGAGAGTTTCGAAATTCCGACCAGTGTTTCAATACTTAACCGTTCGGCCAACAGCGGCTGAACAGCAGTGTGTGATTAGCTCTCACTCAAACAGGATATAGCACCCCTAATCTTCCATTCACAGAAACCGCATCATGTAGTCACAAACTGACTGGCTCCTCGAGTGACGACTTCTCAGATAGAATTTCCCTCATCTAGTGAAAGTATTCTTCCTCTGAGCCACTTATAGAATGATGTTTTTCAGCATAGAGTGGCTTCACTGACAGGGAGAAATCTTATTTTAAAATTTACCAAGTCTCCTTACACTGCCATCAATTTATCAGTGTAGTTCTCCTTGTCCAGTACCATTGTGATTAGTTTTTTATCTGGTGATAGCATAACAGTTACTCCATTCGTTTTTAGGTTCCTGGGAGCACCTGGTTCTTGTTTAGGTATTGTTTGTGAACTTTTGCTCCTGATACAATAGTTTGTTGAATCTACTGTCATTATTAGTGAGTTCACTCTTCTTCATGACATGGTTCAGTTCATTTTCCAGCGCTCGCCTACATCTTGTTGTATTGGTATTGTTAACCCTCCGTTCTACTGCTGACTCAATCTCCGTAGATGTTTGTGGGCCAGTGGGAGTTTGCTCTGCTTTCGTAAATGATTCTTGCATGCCTTCTTAGTCAGGTGTGAACATAGACTGAGTTCACCATTTGTTGACCATATTGTCCGGAATGCCTAGCCATTCGGACAGCCTAGTTCCAGTCTATGGTGGGTACTTTTTGAAAACAGGTTTCATAGAGATGATGAAGCTTTTCGCGCATGAAAGCCTGCCGGCAGGTGAAGTCCACCCGACGATGCCCTTTTATAAGCACTGTACACCCGAATAAGTTTGCTACTGGGGGAGGCGTTGGTAGCTTATGGTGTGTGGATGGCTGGTGCTTTGTTCGCTGAGCTTGGCCTCTTGGATGCAGCCATTTCTTCACCAGTCGAGGTGAAATCATCGATGAGGATGTTACAGGATTGCCATCGCCCGTACGAAAGGCTCTTCACTACTGCCGTAATCCGAAATAGAGTCTTGCGACTGTGGCTTCTACTCCACTCAGGGATGCCAGAAAACATTATAAAACGGGATAGTTGAAGCACTTCTGGGTTGACCTTTCATAAAAGGTGCTAAACGATGAAGCTCAACGGCCAGGAACCCAAAGAATGACACTCCCATGTCCCTGAGTGTGCCTCGACATTATCATACGTGCACAGCACCCGATATTTATTATAAAAATGTCCGTAAACACTTAGGAATTTATTGAGGGTGGCGGAAGCAGAAGTGGGGTCAACCCTCGACCTGGCAGAAGGGTAAGAAAGAGAGCTCGAGACGTTTGAGTGACATCGGTGCCCCTCATCTTCCAGGATGGGGACCACGTGATCCCCACTGCTCCTGAGTGAAAGGCTGCAAGATATGGCTGTTAATCGATGTCAGTGGCGTTCTTGTTGTCTAGATTGCTTGAATAAGTGTGTGGAGGTGTAACTACCTCGGAATGATTGTAGTAAGTTAGCACTAAGTCCCTTCCCGGTGAATTTTAAATCTTTTGTTCAAAATAAGGCTTTCAAATAAATCATAGTTGTAAGCAGCAAAACATCACTGTTGAACACTGATGTCATGACGTCGATGATGATGAGCCGCATGGCTACCATACATCCCATAACAGATACTAAGGTTGGGGTAGTGCTTGCCTACCTATAGAATCGAGCAGACAGGCTGGGTGATCTTACACCAGCCTCTGCATTATCCCGAGTATCTTGCACGTCATGAGCTCAGGGAACTCCTTCGCTCTTCTCGTATGTTGTCTGAGGCTATCCGTAGCGGCTGAGCCTAGTTAGGACCACCAACCGTACAGTTACCCATACGGTTATGTCAACTGAATTATGTCTCTCTAATTCAGTCGAGCTGTGCAATTTGTTGCTCATGGCGGAATGCACAATATTCAGGCTAGAAAAATTCTGACTTCACTACTGTCTCACATACGTAGCCTGTTTGGGACAAGTAGTCTTTTGAGCTGATGTTTAACTGGATACTCCCAGCGTTAAGTCATTGGAACCTGAATGAATATGATTTGAGGGTTAGGTAACGATGAGGAAAGGCTTGAACGTCAACTTAGAGCTCTTTTTATAATACAGTTGCTACCTCTTCCAGCTATAAACTTCTATCAATGTGTCTACCGTCACGCTGTGTTTTTAGACACCACCGTCGATTTCTGGTATCCTAGATATTACCAACTCACTAAGCACAAGTCCACCCGCTGCTAGTACCAGTTCAACGAACATTCCTGGTAAAATCGGACTGGACATGATAGCTCTGAAGCTGTGCAATATACAGTCCAATATACCGCCACTTCCCCCGCTGGATCATATACAGAAGAGAGTAAAATGGAGGCCTGAGAAAGACAGCACCAAATATCCAAAGCTGATGAATCCCAGCAGGTATGCCGAAAGTGACGTAGCTGAATTCCAGAGAAAGCTGGCTGCGGGTCGCTTGAAACAAAGAGAAATCGATTGTGACACAGAAGCCGGCTTTCGTCGAAACCTGCCGGCCTATGATCATGCCTTGGACGACCGTTTAAGCCGTGTGAAAGATGCAATCTCCTCCGGAGCACGGTATGCATTATCCAAGATTCGATCACAAATGAATCGTTCCTTGCAAGAGGACATGGCTGCGATATGCACTTGGTGGGACTTACCATCAGAGTTGCGACAGAATCCATCTCTATACACTGAGGAGACACAAGTTTGTGACCAAGATATGAGGGACCACAGAAACCGGCTTGACCACTGCCGGACTGAGGTGGTAACACCGCCGAATCTAGACAGGGGCATAACAGTACCGATGCATCCGATGTGGGATACTCCTGAAGAATTAAGAACGTCTGTTAATTTGAGTCTCTTTCGAATGTAACTGAGATACAGATTTTTGGAAAACAGTATTTCCCTTAAAAGTTTGGCTAAGATAAGAGGTTAGTTATAGGTAGCAGTGTTCAAGTGGGAAGGAAGAATGACGTACTATTGAAAACCCGGTTCGGTTTCGTGATTTCAAATGTTTTTCCATGAGAAATATCTCGATCAGGGGACCACATGTTTCTCGCAACATAACGCATAGTGTTTCCGTGGCAAAGAGGATCTTCACCTAGTCAGTGGACATAGATAAGGTGTACAACCGCTCTCAGGTAGCCAAGTGGCTAATACCGTGGACTCCCGTTTCGATAACCTGCATGGGCACCTTCAGATTGGTTGCCGCCCAAGCCTTGAAAATTGTGTGCACATGTTGTTTCATCACTAAAAGGCGTAGAGATACGAAAAGGTGTAAAATGCTTAAATGAACACGGAGTTCTACAACACATCAATAACCTGTATTGTTGAAACCAAACTTGGACTACCAATTTCAAAAGCCTATCTAGTGACCATGGCACATGAGGGAACTTTCAGGCCAGCTAACCTTCAGGTATGGATGGGTGATAATAGAAGACGGAGGAAGATTAAACAGACAAGACGGCGCATTCTACATAATATCTGCCTAACACCACGCACTTAAGTGTAGTAGGAATACGCAGTAACATCAAATGGGACGGTGTAAGGACAGATCACCAGGCAATGGAATCCACAGGATACCCTGCGCGGAGTCCCTGTGATACTTGTGTATGTGGATGGAAGCTCTGAGGAGCCTAAGGTCGACTTCGTCGCCAACCTGTGGTCAATTCCTGGTCGGTATGTTTAGACAGAGCTTGTCAGCTGTGCTGGCTCTTGTGTTGGATACTATCCTGAGTGATGAGTAGGAAATGATGGTTAGGCGTGCTTCTCCCCAAGCTGTGCATATTTCCCACAATGCTTACTTCACCCCTCTTCTTCAGGGTTGTACGGCGTCTGAGTGCAGTATTTCTCCATTTAAGGAAAACGCATTCGGATGGTGCCAGAACGTCTTATTGTGATGAGTATGCCTTCATCGCAGCCCGAGTTTTCGGTGTCATCATCGACAGCACAACATGAGTGTCCAACACCGATACTGCTGTACAATCGTAATTTATTTGGATGCCATGAAGTGAAGAAGAATAGAAGACTCGAGGGAAGAGATCTAATGCTGGCCTACCACAGGCATTCCGAGGCGCCCACAATTCTAGAGAGATTGCTCCAAACGCTCAATACTCTCTGCATATCCGTGACTGGGGCATACTCTTGCAAAGCGATTAACCTGTTTAACGCTTACTTGTCCAATCGAACGATTTCTCCTCAAGCCACAAGGCTAGGGTAGAACAAGAACCACAAAACAGAATAATTTGTCATGATGTAGTCTTGTTAAAAAAAGGAACGACGACAATTGTTGGCAGTTAGACGAATGCATCACGTTATCGTGTGACGCACCACGACTGCTCCACTACTTCGATTCCGTAATTCAATAGTGACACGCTACAACGAATCGTGCTGTGCACGTTCCGGTGCGGCATAAATAAACCAAACCAGTTCCGGTAAAGCAAAACCCACATTTCCGGATTGACAAATAAATCCACTTGGAGAAACATTTCCACTGTGGTGCTTCCTCCACGGTTCTGGCAAGCTCAATTCCCAAAAATCCGTTCCAGCGAAGAAAAACCGGTGCCGCTTGCGAAGTTTTTCTGATGGATAGCGGATGGTATGTACTCTACCGTCAGGAAGAGACTGGACCTACAGAAGTGACACTTTGTGCACCTCAATAACCTATTGAGCTGTGCTACAAAGTGTAGGTGTGACACTCAGAGAACATCACATATCAGGTTGGTCAATGGCTAGAGGTCTGACTAACACAGTCAGCTGGTTCTCCAGGTTACTCGCTGGAACATGCGTGGTGACTTGCTCCTTAAAAACCTAGGCTGCTCTGACAGTCTTTCGCCGACCACCCCTGCCTTTCGGTAAGGCTTTTGAGCCAAAGGCTTTGATTGAGGACCTAAATCGTCCTCCTGTCTAGGTGTGGGCGCCCTGGCTGTATCCTAGCCCACGCATAACCATGTATTGCAAGCTTACAAATAACTTCGTCCCACGTCGACCACCACGCGGTGTCATCAGCCGGGGCACCTAACTCGCTACATACAGCAGGGCGGGTAAGCAATAAAACAGACTACTGCTGAAGCATCCTTTCTTTCTTTTTAATAAACTCCAAACTCCACCCCTCCTTACCCGGTTTCATTAGCCCATGCTTTAAGGACTGACAGATCTGCCCACCGCTCATTGCCGCTAGCTGCAATGTCTACAGTAGCCTCAGCCACCACGGTCAGACACTTTCGAAACCCGTTGCTCACTTAACCTGGCAACCTTTAACGTTCACACACTGAAATAAGCTGGACAAGACTGCCATTGCTTGTACGCTGTACTAGGTTTCTGTTGATTTGTGCCGTCTGCCTGTCTGAAACGAGGAATCAACACCCAAGTACAGTTGTTGAACAGACTTCCACATCGGTTTCCGTTTGCTTCTGGTTGCGCACCTCTAGTGATCTAGAAACCGCTGTTGCTGGTTGGTAAATTTCGAATCCACAAAGCCGAATGGTTCCTGGTTGTATGGTTGCCCGTTGATAGTCATCTCTGTGCCGTTCGTTTGGGGAAGTCTGTGAGGTTATCCCGTATACACACCGATAAGCGTTGCCTGTTCATCGTATCTGCCTTTCGCCCCAACAGACTGCGGCTTGGTACACCCAAAGACAGTATTACAACGCTATGAACGCCTTGTTGCGGCTGCCTAAGAGATCACATATAGTTGTGTTTATCGGGGAAACGAATGCCCAAGTGAGTAGAATTAGATCTACCGAGGCTCAGTTGGGTGGAATCGAGACACAAAGGCAACGGTGAAAGCCTGCTGCAGTTAGGTACTGAAAACAGACCGTTTCTGTGCAATACCAACTTCAGAAACAGCTCAAACCGCTTGGCCAAATGATGCCCACACCCCGAGCATGCGAACCAAATTCCAAACCAGAGAGATGACATCGCCATTAGCTATACGAGGCGTGGGTCAGTTACTGGCTGTCAGTTGCTCTGGACGCTCCGCTTGTGGAAGGATTCAGCCAACTAGACCTAGGTGCTGAATTTCCGGTAACACTCTAAAAATGATCGTATTCCTCCAACTAGAGAGCACAATACCGCTAGACGAAATGTCAGACTTCAGGTGGAAAAGAGCATCTGTGAGGATCGGGGAGCTTAATGGACTCAGAAGGCTGAAGAGATGGAGGAGGCGAGAAACTTTATGTGCGTAAACTGTTCCAGTTGATACAAGTAACGCGCTCAGAAAGCCTCCGGTGAGCGAAACGATCACTGGCAACAACGGGTCGCTTACCTGTGAAAAAGAAGAGCGCCTGAGTCGTTGGGCTGAACACTTACAATACTAATTCAACTGGCCACCCGATCCGCAGCCCTGGGCAGTTAACCTGGAACCCCCGACGGCTTCGGAAATTAGCGAATGCTTTTTATCCATGAGGTGTCACCGAGCTGCTGGGACTAACTCCCACTCACTCTGCTCAAAGATGGAGGTGAAGTCCTCAGTCGGTGCTTGTCTAACTTACTTCTGTCCGGTCTAAACAGACCGTCTCAACTGAATGGGGCCAGTCAATAGTGCGTCCGTCTTCAAAAATGTCGATCACAGTGAGTATGGCAATTGCAGAGGAATTAGCTTAGTCTTCGTTGTAACTAGACTCTGCGTCAATTAGGCCAGGTCAGCTTACGAAGACGCGTGAAGAGGGGACCTTGGAACGGAAAACACGACTCCTGTCAGGAAGGAGCTGTGTGGACCACATCTTCACAATCCGTCGAGTGTTGGAGAAAACAACGCGTACAGTGCCCTAAAATCTTAGTGTTCCTTGACTCCAAGAGTGCGTTCGGTTCTGTCGACCGGTTAGTTCTTGTGAACACGCTTACGCAAGAGAGTATGCCCCGATCTTTTGTGAATACCTTGCGTTGTTTTTATTCATACACTCATGGGCATGTGAGGGTTTCAGAGAGCTCCTCAAAAGCTTTTCTACAAGTGGCGATGTAGGACAATTTTGTTAAATTTTATGAGGTAATGAGGCAAACCCTGGAACGTTTCCGAAACCCAGGGCTTGCCCTAGAATATGCAGAGGACATTGTTCTCTTTCTTTAAAAAATGCGGGAAGAACAAGCATTACCAGAAAAGCCGAACAAGGTCATCAGCATTTACTTCGTATTCACAAATTTCAGTCATGTTGAGAACAACCCAACGGCCATCGCTGAAAGTGGAAGTTGTGGAGCGCTATAGGCACCTCGGAAGTCACATTAGCCCTGACGGTGTTGTGACAAACGAAGTCAACGCACGAATGTCAAAGACGGGAATTGCGTTTGCTAATATGCGCCACTCGTGGCATCAAAAAGATATCTCACTGGGTCTCGAAGAACGCGTATATCAGACTGCAGGCTGTATTCTTGTACGGCTGCGGGAATTGGTCACTTCATGTTTAGGATACGAGTCACCTTTAAGCTTTCAATCACAACGCCTCAGAATTATAGCTGAAATCGTCTTGAACCAGAGAATTCGAAATCAGGTGATCAGAAAGTGGGTGTTTGGTGAAGCAGGTACTTAACTCAAAGAATGCATTCAGCACTGCAAGCTAAGTTGACTGTTACGCACGCCCAGACCAGTGCTGTTTTCCGCGCCTGATTCGAAGTAGCGGGAACCTAGAGGTGGACAGATTTTGACAAGGCAGAAGGGAATGAGGGATACCACAAAAATTTTTAAACGCTGTTGGTGCTGTTCGCCTTCCAGTATGGGGTCCAGGTGACCCTCCCTGTGCTTGACGGCCAACTGATATCTGTGGCATTCATGCCGTCAGTTTCTATCCAGATTGTCTGACTGGCTGTTGAAGATTTAGGCACCTTGAGTGTTCGTGGTAGGCCCCCCTCCCTCCCCCCCCCCGGTTCTTTCTTTTCATTATAACTCTTTCTTGAAATAAGTTGAAATGGTTGTATGACAGTGAAACATCTGGTGCTACTGTCAATGATGGTGGTATGTATTTTAATTGGTCTGTAGATCTAGCTGGAAGACCGGCCACGCTTAAACCTCGATAAGATTAGCAGCGACTCTGATAAGGAGGCATGGTCTGAATCGGAACCAACAACGAAGGGTAGTTGATATCTGCTATTATCATGAATAATAAGGGGAAAAACCTGGAATACGACTGGCTTTTCCGTGTGTCTGGTTGAGGATGCGGGTGTGCATGTGGTTGGGTGAGACAGGAAGTAGCACCACCAGAATCACCTCCTCAACGGTATATTCCCTTGGAATTCGACTACCGTCACTGGTGACGACATCTGTCGTTGTATGACGCCAAAAAAGTCACGATGGTATTGTTCGTGAGTCATTCGGGCCATGCATCTGTTCAAAACCATACACTTTGGTGTTCAAGCGTTTAGTTATCCCTGCCGAGGTATCAGCTTAGTGATTTTTCAGGGCGACAAACCCATGACGACACAACAGGCGACTTTCCGTAGCCTTCTTCGAGCATGGTTAACTTCAGGCAACCTAAATACGTAAGATGTGGTGTGTATCACAGCCTCTCGGCATTACGGATTTTACAAAGCTACCCAACTAGAGTGACACACACAAAGAAACTTTGAGGCCTTGCCTACACCTTTTAGCACTTAATTCTAAAATGCATTTTCGGGCTGTCAAAAACCGCCATTAATTCCGCACGGATGCTCCATTAGGCTCGGTTTACGTGCACAGTCAAGAGGCAACCTATTAATGATTAAGCAACTTAAACGTAAAATCTGTAAAATGTGTAATTCTAAGTGAAAAATCTCGTCCACCCTTCAACCAAGTATGAGTTCAAAGCGCAATTAAAGATATAGTAGAACGACTCGAGGTCAGTAATTATGAGAATTGTCTCTCCCTTTCTCTTTCTCTAGGCATTTACTTTACCTCCAAAGCCACTAAGCGCAGACCGATCGCAGCACTAGATCGGAGGCTGTGAAGGAGATACGAACGCGCTCGCTGCTGATGCGAAATTGAAAATAATAAACTAAAACACCCAACATACTTCGCAATCAGATTATCAGCTTCTAGCGGTATGGCGAATCGAGCGGGGAGGCTATGGCATTGAATGACGTTTATAGGGTTTGCCACGGGAACACAAACAGTACCTGAATAACAAGCAAAGTGGTTTGCGTCTCGGCGTTCTTGACTTCAAAGTCAGTGACAATCAACGTGAACATGGACACACTAGCCCCTCTATTCACAGAATAAGGACACAAACATAGGTCTCAAAAAAGTGTACTAAATAAGGCGGTCGGCGAGGGGGGACAAGCTGCAGTGATGTACTGAAGACTGTGCAGGTCAGATATAGACAAAGAACTATACGCCAGTACTAACATTTCTTCGATCAGTTGGGTTAGACGTCAGAGTGGCTACGATAGTTTCAAAACCGCAGTGGTTCCAGAATTGCTGTATGGAATCGGAATCCTGGGGAGAGGTGGGCGTGATTTGCCAGAGGGCAAATTTGAAGCGGTTAGATTCACTCAATGCGTTGGAACGTAGAGGACGTGCTTTGACCTTCCACTTGGAGTGAGGCTGCTGGTGGGCCAGTTCCCGTGCAATAATGTGTGCGCTGTTCAATGCAGCAGCATCTGAGTGCTAAAAGATTAAAAAAGGAGACAATAACGATGGTGGGTTTGAAGAACGATATATGACCAACAAAACCGATCTGGTTTAACAGCAACCTGATAATAGTAGCTTCGGAAGTGCCTATATGAAATGCTTTTGAGCAATCCTGGAAGTGGTTATAGATCCCAGCCTAAAACTAAGTCGTTCGGAGGAACACCCAATCTAAAAGAGTCTTGTGATTCGCCCATCAGAGCCTCCGAATTGGGCTAACAGCCCTTAGAGGACTAGAACGACACGTGCTCAACTCAACTGTAGAAGACCTATTTCGCTTTTCGCTCGTATTTCTTCAAAGGCTCCTGAAATTCTGATTTACTTATGCATGCGATTCGATGCTCACGCCATTAAATAAAGGGAAA
This sequence comes from Opisthorchis felineus, assembly GCA_004794785.1. NCBI lineage: Eukaryota > Metazoa > Platyhelminthes > Trematoda > Opisthorchiida > Opisthorchiidae > Opisthorchis > Opisthorchis felineus. The sequence continues at coordinate 59,605 of SJOL01003587.1, read as the reverse complement.
CTTGAGTTCGTGGCACGAACAGGAAGAGTAAAAGTGTCACGATTTAATGTGACCTCCTCCACAAAACGGAGGCCAACAAGCTCCTTTCATGATAGCATTCCCTCATCAGGCGGATTGTTGTAACTGACTAGCGACACTAGAAACGATTCAGCAATGACCGACGGGCTCAAAAGCCCTTATGGATCTGATAGGTTGCAAATGCGAACTGAATGACCCGGAAGACTGAGAAGCACCATACATCATCCCTGTTCGGTATCACCAGCAGGCACCTCACTAACTCGTAACCTACACCACTTTCGAGCTACATGTGTGCTTAAACTCCACTTACACGGACTCTAGTAACGGCTCAACACAATTTCATCGGGTTCCTTCTTTTCTTACCGGACTAAGTGTATTTCGTAACGGAAGTGTTAGCAAATATTCAGTAAGAGCTTCCAACAGGATGAGAATGCATTGAGTAGGACTTACTGGGGACGCGTGCGGGCAGTAGTATACCGCTAGATTTCCACAGTAAATAACCACTGGTTTCGTAGGTTCCACTGACAGCAGAGCTTGTACAACCTTCACAAATGAGAAGGATAGTGAGAGCGATAAAATGACAGCTAGTTTTCAAGGTCTCTCAACAAAGTATGACAACGGACACGTTTCTGAATTGCATTGAGTTAAGAGAGAGAGTAAAAACCTGCGCATTCCATTACCCCGGTAAAAAAGCTATCTGTCAGAACGATTGATCGGTTGATAATCAGGTGGCTGCAGAACTTGTCAATCGGCTCGCGAACGTTTTTTTACCAGCACCAACCGCACACTGACGATGTTCCTCGAATGGTGACGAGACGCTTGGAAGCTATTTGTCAAGCTCGGCGAACAGATCAGAAGCAACCTGGTCGACAGAAAATAAGCCCTGAAGTGAATAGAAGAGTGAACAACTGCAAATATGCACCTGTGAAGGCTTATCTCTCAGGTCGCAGAGGGAGTAACTGTCAAAAGGATAAGTCAGCAAAGAGTGAGGATTCTGGCGATGCATATCTTATGCACTCAAAACGAAACCCATTCCCTACGACAAAGGATGTTTTGATAGTGGCTAAAAGGCCCGTGGAAGACCTCCAAGGATGTTCCGTCGTTGAAAGTGAAGTCTAACACAAGGGTTTTCCCAACTTTGTAAGCAATAAGGCTGTTTGGAAAAGGAATAAGGAGCTGTACGGACAAAACTGTGCAACGGTTGAATGTGATTATTCTGAATTGCCTTACGGGAAATATGACCAACACATCGACCACATGTCGTTTTGCATTTGGCCGCATACAACCAACTTCGCCTAGTTCCGATAATCCTGAAAACGCTCAATCAGTCTAAATCAGTCTATCAAACCTCGCAAATAATATATAAGAAAATAGAAGGAGGGGCATACAGTGTACCTGAAGCGCATTTTACTTTTAAACATTCGATTGGAGAGAACCTTCTCTTGACCCCCAAGAATTCCCTGTAAATATTGTTCTATTGTAATTTTTTGCTGTACTTTCGCCGTACACATTTGAAGTCCTGTGAAAAGATGAGTAGAGAACAGTTCTACACAAACTCCCGGGAGTGGTGCACGTAATGTCTCCAAAATCGGTAGCTATTTATATGAGCTATCTATTCTTTTATTAACGTTGAACCCGCAGAAGTTCCCCTCGAAGCTGAGCAGTACACAGTTAATGCTTGTGACTAACTTGGTCAGCAGATTTCAGTCGTGCTGGATTGGGGACAAGTCGACTTTTGGAAGACACGAAATGTTCAGAGGAAATTACGGAGGACTGAAGAGACTTCCATTGGTGCTATGGTACACATATCACCAACTACAGTCACATTCTGAGAGTGTTCTGTCAGTAATTCACGAAATTGATATTCTTAGTTGTAGACATGATTTGGTAACATGGTGAGCAGTGAAAATCCATACAGTATAAGAATACTCACCACATCGACTTTATCGAACTCTACTGGGGCCAGAATGACTGCGTTCTGAGAATCTGCAAGCAATCTGCGAAGAACAGCTACAACTGTATCCAAATTTTGGTTTGTTTCAACTGGGGGTAGAACGCGCGCTTTTCTCATTCGATGCAGGCATGCTTGCAGCCTTTCGCGAGCTACTAGAGGAAGCAGTCGGGCGTTGGGATTATTTGGATTAGTCTGGCCCAGAATTGTGGTCAGCCACTCAATCCGTTCATTCATGTTGGAGACGTCGAGACTAGATTCACGATCCAATGCTTCTGTGACTAGCGACTCACCGAGAAGACGCGCTTTGCGAGCTGCTTCTCCAACTATGGCAGTGAACTGAAGTCGTTGAAAAGGAACAGGGATAAACCTCGTGTGTCTGTTTCCTGTTACATCGAGTATATCAAAAGGCTAGTAAAATGACTGCCCGTCAGGTAGGTCAGTGTTACACTTGGTACGTAATGATAAAAAGACTCGAGAATAAAAGGACTGAGTTACTATTTCGTCATTCAAACATGGATCAGTTGTGCTCTTCTCGTCCGCTTGTGACGTCATCTCAGTGATTGCTTTGGTTCAAAACAACTAAAACCAGTTACTCCCTACGACTGAAAACCTAACAGTTGCATGAAAAAAAAACAGGAAGCAAAGAACTGTGGAACTAAAAGAGACCAACATGTGAGTATTTTGCTCGGTATTTATGGTGGACTCTCAAACAATTTTGGGGAAAAATCGTCACAAAAATCATAAAGTTTACCTAACTTTGCGGAATGCGAGCTGCATTCTTCCAACAAGAATACAGTGAGGAGCAATTTTATGGAAAATGATTTAATTTATCTATTCTGTGACTAAGAGCATTGCGAGTGGGTTGGGAAGTTAGATGAATGTCTACACGCATCTGCACGAATCACAGTGTCCAGGGTGGTGGGTCCAAGTTTGCATGGGAGGCAGCCCGGAGGCATCTGCCTTCTATAAAACACCGTAACCAAAAGTCGCAGTAAATCTGCTCTGGTGTGGTAGACCTCCCGATGATGGAGAAACCGGCGAAGGTTTTCTGTAACTAAACTGAACGGACTTAGTGTAAGATAACCCATCAGCTTTAACTAAAGCATAATGCTTACGCGGTAGACGCAAACAAGCGATCATTGTAAGAACGTTCCAGCTTTACGTATGGTGATAAATTCTTAGTGCCAAAATCGACCCTGTAACGGGAAGAAATGTGGTGTTACGCCACTATTCTATTGTATCACTATCTGGAGATAAGGTGTGTACCAATACTGGTTCGGTCAGTCAAAGTGATTCATCCTTAGGAAAGATTATCTCGAAATAAGAGGCCTTGGACCATTTTTCAAGAATAGTCATGAACAAAAAAACGGCCGAGAAGCGGATCCACGCTCAAATTGACTTAGTTTTCCATTGAAAAGCGTAATGAACTTGTCGGTGGTATATCCGTCAGACGTAGCTGGCGACGGCCGTACTAAGACAAATTCCTGAAGCTTATGACGAGATAAGTGGCACGCACAATGGAATTTATATTGAATAAAACACCTTTCCTTTCGCAGTCACATTTTACGAATCTATTCTCATGTAACTACTTGAGCAGCCTGGTTCTGTCATGAGACAGCGAACACTGTTGAAGTTCAAAGGATTGAATTTCGAAGCTGCTTCCTACAACTAACTTCATATATTCCGAGAACGCGTGAACCTACGATACAGACGAGTCCTAAACGAAAAACCTAGGAAGGGATGTTGGATTATTGTGTGTATATGACAGAAAGGGGCCGAATATCATTTTGAGACAAACTTCGAGGAACAGCTTCCAGAGGGTACGAGAGGTTATTCAGGTGCACAGATTATTTGTACTCAACATTATCTACAGTCTCAAGCAAGGTTGAGATTGCTGGACTTTTAACTTATTTGCACTCTTCGAAAATATACCTATTTTCTCACACGATCGCCATATGAAGATGGACAGCCACTTCGCGCAAACTGACACAGCTCGAAAAAAGATGTTCGGTATAAGGCTGCACGTAAGAATTCACAATGGTTTGTAGGTAGCATCGAAGAAAGGTTGTAGATCAACAGACGCACGATGGAAAGACAAGGACGAAAAAGAGGGAAACTCTGAGGTGGCTGAGGTAAAAATGTTCATGCCACTGGTCTCAGATCACGGCTAAGGATAAGGTGGTTCGTTCGGTCACTAGTGCTCCTTCAAGAGGGACCATCATTCGTGAAAGGAGGTTAGTTGGCCGCCCTGGAGAGATCGCAATTAAGGAGGTAGTTGCTGTGGACTCGCCATGGAAATGGTCTACCTAAGTTGGACTACTATATTTAGCAGATGAACTGCCACTGATACTAAAAGGTTACGTTGGTGAAGAAATCAGCATTCATCCAGGTTTACCCGGACAACGATTTGGTATCCACTAAAATACAGCCACTCGATCATGCAGAGATGGATGAAGGTAACCCGTGAGAACCGGTGAGATAGACTGTCGGTAAACGTACCTCTTTTACCGCCTGCTTCCTGGCGCGAACCGACGTGACAACCAAATCAAAAATATCTCCAGTCTGATGCAGGTGTGTCCCACAGCACAATTCAGCAGTCAAACCTTGCGCTGAAACATCAACGGAAATACCGTGTTCTGAATTATCGAGAACCCGCGTATCCCCAACGCAAACAGCGATCACCTCACTGGGATAATCTACCCAAGGAAATCGGCGGACCCGTGGGTTCTATTTGTGGGTAACGAAGAAAAATGAGGAAAGTGGAGAAGATCACATCAATACATATGCAAATGCCAAATAATAAGTACACACCGGAACTAGGAGTGACATCGTTTTGGAGCGAGCTGCTTCAAGAGTATATGCACCAGTCTGAAACTTGAAGTGGCCTGTTTCACATGACCAGTCAGATTAACATCGAAATGACGACCCGACGATAAAAACGCACTCTATTGGGTTACAGGATGATGTATGGGTCCTTGTTTAAACATAACCATAGTCAGTCCTTTTCTAGTCGACCGTGATTCTGTGACGGCAACGCTTCTCCATGAAAAGAGTTTTTGTTTTAACAAAGGTAAACCGACATATACATACCTCACCTTTATTAAATTGGTACTTATGAATTTTGTACCGAGCACCCAGTCCTCAGGGTAAAAGTGGTAAAACGTTCGTTAGAAAAGTGAGTGGTATGATGCTTATGGAGTTACGGCAAGGCCACACGCCAATGGCTCGTCGTAATGGCTCCTTTTTTCACCCGCACTACATGACCGTTGCTATAAACTAACCATTAACGGTCAAGTCGAATATTACCTGTAAGTGCACATGGTTGCATGGTGCAATCGAGTGGGATGTCACGAGCACGTAAGGAAGGAATGCTGTGATTTCATCAGTTTTTTCTATGGCACTGTCGAAGTGCACTGTACTTTTTAAAAAAAACACCTGACTTTTTGGAGGTTTATCCATGCGAGATCTCGGCACAAACATCGAGGTAAGCTTTTTCAGGGCATAGGATCATCATCACATATAACAGCATCAGTGTCGACACTAATGCTTCACTACCTTAAGTGTCTTCAGATCATGAAAGTTAAAAAGGGAGAATGGAAAGCGAAGGGTGTTGGTGCAAGCCTATCACAGTCATCCCCTAAACACTCAGTCCGACAGTCGGGAGGGAGAGGGCTGTATATACATCTATTGTAAATTGTGTACGTAGCTTGGCTATTCGCAAGCAAACAATTCCATTGAATGTTGACATCATGCTCTTATTCAAGTCTTTGTCTACAGATGACTGATCAATCGGGGATTGACTCTTAAAAAAGCACCTTAAGGGCTTGAATCTGATAGAATGTCATGGGTGCGGCATGTAATGGAAGGGGAAAATAAAGTATAGAATGGAAATGTTTCAAAGCGTGTTCCGAATTTTAGTGAATGACCTCCACATGCTATTTTTTTTACTTTTTTAATGCCCACAATTATACCGGGCTGTTTAATTGATTCTTCCGTTGTTGTAACAAAATTGTAACGAGGTTGGCATACGTGGAAATTGTGGGCTAAATTGTATGGTAACGTAGTTTGGTGATGAATTGGCCTACGGTGAATTGTCCGCGATTAACCGACAGTGACACTTTCGCAACAGGTCTGAAAATACAACAACCGCTTACATAGTCACCTGATTCGGAAACAAAGGCATGAAATACACCGACTGCACTTGAAGAGCGACCCATAGAATTAGTCACTTGCTTTACTTCGGCTATCTTCAGCCTGAGGACGAATGTCTCGAATCACAGCTGCCCAAGAACCTACAATATCTAATGTGACTGTAGACGCACAACTCCGTAAGAACCGGGGAGCTTTTAGTACGCTCTCTGGTGCTTACTTCGGTTGTGACTAGTGGGCTATACGCATATTGCGCAAATATCTCCAAGACAACCATTTTGACTGACTCAGCCCACCCGGACGGAAATAACCAGTTCACAAAACTAATGAAAGTAAATACGATTTCTGCCAAGCAAATCTGAATGATAGACACAAGGTCATATGAGCATTGTGGAGTAAGAACCAAGTACTTACCTTGTCGACCTTATTCCAGTGCAATTTCACCGCGGATACTGGTAAATCTTGAATAATGACAGATAGACATAGTGCTTCAACCTCATGCACCAGTTTCATGAGGTCATCCTGTAACTGCAGTGGAGCTAGAATGGCTGCGTTGACTGTGAACCTGTCGGCGTGAACGGAACCTCCGTGGTGTTGTATCCCGGCAGCTTGTTGAGCACCGAAGAGTCGACGTGTATAGGTATCCAGTGCCCAGACAAATAAATGCTGACCGGTGTGGTTGCACATGAGTTGTGTTCTACGTTTCTGAAGGAAAATAGCCCGAACATGAAAGCGCATATTACTGTGGGCAAAGTACATAGGTAAAACAATCAACGCGCTGATATGCCGAAACTCTTCTCGATTACAAACGGTAGAAATTACTGAAACGGATTATGAGACAGAAAAACGGACAACATGAACACCAGGCACTGCGTTTTCTCCTGGCAAAGACAAGCAAACTAAAAGGTAGGGAGATAAACTAAATGTTAGGCGGACAAGTACACATGGGAGCATCCCAGATCCACTAGCGGATCAACAATAAGACGAAAAAATGGATGAAGCATCAGTGTCAACACTGATGTTGCTGTCTTTGATGATGATGATGACAAGTCAAAACGTCTGAATCGTCACTCTTCAGTAGCAGCCAAATTTTTTAAAAGACAAAAATAAAGTGACGAGTCTGGATACCGATGGTTACTCACCTGATTGACAAACAGGTCGGCATCTTGTGTAGCAAGCAAGCTGTTAGGTGCCACTTCAGCTGTATCGACCGGACGACACCAATGCACTATCCATCCAAGCCCATTCTCATTCGACGTGGTGATTCGCTCAACAGATTCCACGGTGAAGGTCTGAAAAGAAAGGTAAGAGAAAAGCATACACGTTTCCAGGCCATTCTCAGTAATGCGAAATGCAATTAAAAAAACAATTGCGCGGTTTGATGTACGACGCCTGAATTCATCCCAAAAGTAGACTGGTTAGGAGCGAGCGCCTCAAGAAGATAAAACAAACAGTTTGACTGCAATTTCTAAGGAAGTGATGAAGACGACGTCACCCATAAGAAGTGATTAAGAGAAAGGGATATTCTGTTCACTGAATACTTGAAGTAAGTTATGCGGCTTACTAAACTCCCGACGAAAACTGTAAGAGTCCAAGTCTTCTGGATGGATATGTGACGGGATCACCCAGACATCACTTCTACTTATCAGACCTATACAGCTAGAATGAAGTAGATGCACCTTGTGGCTGCGGCAGCACGAGAAGTTATCCAAGGCGCATCAACTGCCAGGTGCTTACATGCATATTACGCTACAGCGCACGTAGACCATATCCTAGTGGCATGGAAACCGGACATAGGCAAACGACAAAATTATATTTTGGCAATTCTATTTTCCTCCATGCCTCATCCCTAAAAGCTTCCAGATCAATTATTCAAATTCGGTTCTTCGATAAAAAGCGATGGGTACGACTTATGAAGCATAACGTGTCGTGCGGCTACGAAATGTAACTAAAGCCCCTATCAACTGAAGGCACCCGACTGGAACATCCGAGTCCTCGCTGGGACCATACCTCGGAATTTTGGGCCAAGCCATTATGGATCCACAAAGTGGCGACAGTAGATGGTCTCAAGAACAGGAGTAAAGTGTATGCAGTGTCCATCGTGCTTTGAAATGAAATCGAACGAAGTATTCGGGTCGGCCGGAAAATAGCATGTGATTTGTCATTCTCCAATTTCGGACAAGAACACCAGAGGTGAAATTGAGTAGACCTAGAAGCGACAAATATGTCGTTTGCTCATGTAGTTGTCAACAAAGTTTTGGTCAATAGCTGTGAGGAAGCTCTGAGCAGTAGTGCTAGCCGAAGGGAGAGGGTCAGAATGGAGTTATTACACAACGCGTCGGACTAAATGACAAGTACGTCCAAGTTGAAAATAAGCACCGAGTGTGCTTTTACTTAAGAAGGGCAGAGCAGCTGTAACAAAGTGGAATGAAGAAAATATCCCGGTTTTGAGAACGTCACCACCATGGCAAGGGTCTCCGACCGTGGGTTATCAATCCACCAGTAATAAAAAACATGGGATAAGAGAAGCAGCACGTTACCCGCCACAATTAATCAGAGAAAATGGTGTAAGATAGGGAAAAGCGATCTAAATGGACGAGTCAGAATTGCTGACATGATGATTGCATGATCGTTGAAACAGAGATCTTAAAAGCGGAACCATATTGTCCGCACCGTGATTATTTGGGAAGCGGTCTTGGCTGGTGGAAAAAAGGTCAGATAAGAATACACAATAGAAATAAATGGCCGAAGTACACAGTGGTAATTTAACAACTTCCTGTTAGCCTGCAAACCCGAAGAGAAAGCTGGAAGCAAAACATTACAGCATGACAACGCACAGACACTACATTCGGCCCGGCTAAGAAAATCGTGGAAGTTATTCCGAAGTATGAGTTACGAGTTGACCAGCCCATGTCCGGAGTTCGGCCCAAGGGAGAACGTCTGGGGAGGAGAGGTTCCTCTAAAGACCTTGCGTTTTATAATTTTAAGCGCCATAACTGATCTTTATCGGTCTGTATCAGGCAACTGAAGGTGAGGCCATGTGTATGATGAATCGATCAATCAGATTTTGACTCTTCGCTGGAAACTGGTACATTCAGGGAAATTGGGCGGCTGTATGTCAACCGCACCTGAGCATCTGCTAGACAGATTGCTCACAGGCCTCATCCAAGTTGTCCTAAAGTCACGTTATTGGCCCAATCTTACCTTTCAGAACTATTGCGATGGAGAACGGATGGGAAGAAAACTCTCCTATTACCGCAGATAAGTGAGATTGTTCTCAGTTGCACCACAGAACATCCTGAGGAACATCGACCACACTTTTAGATTCACCACATTGATCCCTTGAACGAAATAACAATCAGGTAGAGCAGATATAGCCTACCTAACATGGAGCAACTTTAGAAACAAATAATTCCGGGATTCCTTTCACACACCCACTCGAATTTCTGCTTGAGTGATAATAGCAGAGAGAGTTCTGTATGCTGTCTCCTAAGACAAATCCGTTCAGTCACGTGATAAAAGTATGTCATTTTTAGTCTACACCCTGTCTACATATCTATATCTATCTATATATATATATATATATATATATATGTTCAAGAAAAGGAATCAGTGGGCTTTATTAAGGTCGTTCAAGTTTTATTCTCTCAGAAAAAGCAAAATATCTATCTCTTATGACAACGGCGTCTTTACAGAACGTGAGAATTTTTGGATACCTCCGAGAAACAAACAGATCTGTCAAGCCCCGATATGGATCCTGGTGACAAACATGTATAAGGGGACCAGAGAATAGCGATAGGGCAACTCACATGATTCCCAATGTGAAGAGTTCCGGTATCACAGTCCTGACCTCCATCAGGCGCGAAGAAATTGGTACATTCACAGATTACTCCGAAAGGTGATAAGTGTGAATACTGACTGTGCTGTAGGTTGCAAGTGACGTTTTGTCCCTCTGGTGTGACCAGAATGTGATCCCCATGACTGTCATGTGTTGGAAGGAGCAGCCCAACAATGCGTGTTCGGCAAACTGGGATGACTGAAGACGGTCAAAAATAAGACAGCGGTGGTGGCTTAAAGTGAGGTCGCTTCTGATGGGACGAAGATGTTTAATAAGGACAGGATACTGGATAGAGGCATTCGTAAGCTACAGTTGCTCACTTCGGAAAACCAGAAAAGGTTGGCCTCGAAAGGGTACTCACTTTTGGAGAGGCAACATAATGACGAAACTTGTTCACCTGATTGTGCAGTGAAACAGGCCGCTTGTGTTTAAGCTGCTGTCTAAATATTTTTAAGCTTCAGCTGTGGAAGCATACGTTTTTTGTCCCTATCCATGAAGTATAAACGCATCTGATGAACTGCCTGGTGAGAACCAGACATGTGACAAAATTGCTTTTCCCTCGCTGGCTCTTGCACAGCACTCGACTACTGGAAGTCACTTCGAGTCAACATCGTTGAGTAGGCCCGAACTGACACCAGACATGCACTTCTTTCATACCTCCAATAGCGTTTTCGTCGTCTGGGTCGTCCCACACTGCGACATGCCTGTCTCTTTGGTTGGAATCTTCAGATAATCGATTATTTACCGGGTCTGATGATAACTTGAATTGCACGATCGTTCAACGCAAGGCTACAAATGATGGGTTAGTGCCACAAATTAACAAAGCCATCAATCGGGTTTGGTAACTGTGTCGTAGTCGGAAAGTGAGGCTATCGCTGTGCAACCTCCGGCATTTTTAATTATGAACCAACAACTCGCAGCGCAAAATATTTTCTGTCTCCTCTAACCTCAGTTCGCAACTTATCCATCTGAATCTAGATCTGTATTTGCCACCGAGTTCATGTCACTCCTAGACAGCCACTGAGGCCAGGAACAGCCGTTAGACTCCCAAAATAGCAGTCGCCTATACATTGGTCCTGGCGAGTTCAGTGGTTTTGGCTGGAAATCCGGTCGGATATGCTTTGTAGTGTGGAAACAGGTTTACTCATCCTTAGCAAACAAATCAATGAATGAGATACTGCAGACCTTCTTAAGCATATTGTCCTTGCCATGACCCACCAAATTCTCTAAAGTTTAGCGTTCATACGGTGGTTGTAATTCGCCACAACGGGGTTTCCATAAGACCTCAGAAATGGAGGTGGCACATGGCTTGTTTGGTTTAGGCGATGATTAATTATTACCACCAGACAGATTACAACGGAAGATAAAGTAGAGTGGACAGTTCGTTCACATGACCTGAGCCAAGCTGATCAACACACGCAAAGAATCGTAACCCAGACCTACACAAGAGGCTCAGTGTCTTTTGTGTTTCCCCAACATTGCGCAAACCTAATCATGGTGTAACTACAATTACAACTCTGATGGTTGGTTTGTTTGCTGAACACGGACGTAGTTGGTTAGGAACCGCGCATGATGCTATATTGGTCACCTTACCTGAACAGATTGTCCAATTTCGTCAACGACCGGAAAGTCTCCTGGGGAACGCTTATGTCGCATCCATTTTTTATCGCGAAACTAGGTTGGCATTCGCCCCAAAGTTCGTGCTCACGACCAACTATCCCCTATTTCCGTACATGAAAATTACCGACACAGTTTAAATCGGAAAAACGTGAAGATTGTGGAACGCGGAAACACAAGACGATAGGGAATTCCTGGAAGCATGGGACTCCGCAAAGGATTCAATCAACCGGCATATCCCAATCGACCTTGTCTACGCACCACCACGAGAGACGGACTGCCAATTCAGTGGTAACAACGAGTCAGCCACGGACATCAGGCAGATTGACCAGGAAAAGGGGACACAATGTGGAGGCAGACGGACAAAGGTTACGACGAGAGAACCGGAGAAGTAGTGTCAAAGCTATCCGAACATCAACCAATCACAAGCCGACAGACCAATGAGCGGCCAAGGTCGACCTGGGTGAGCAGACCCTATTTCAACCCATACACACGCAACAACCACGCAGATCCAGCCTCAACGCACTTACATTCGCAACACAATGTTGATTCCACCTCGACTGGTGATGAAACGTTTCCAACCGAACTTCCCAGTTCAGTGAACAAACCAGCGGCCAACGACCATTACCACTAAAAAACGACGAATTGGAATGTGAAGCCTCTCTTGCTGTGGATTCTGAATGAAAGAAAAGTCTCCTCATTGTGAGGTCACTTATGTATACAAACAGATGCTACTTGCCGTAAGAATCACCAGGAAGCTGCAGAGCACAGTCACTCACAATTTCAGTCGTGAATACGGCAGCTATCTAATTTCAGCAGAGCCTCGTAGAGTTTCAGTGCGATTGTTGGTGGGGCCCTGGGGAATGACCATTACCAGTTTCTCTTGAGATATTCCATAAAGACCAGCTACTTGCACAGCTTCTGCCCTCTTGTACAGGCATGCTCACCACGCAACTGGTTTTCTGTTTATGGGAGCTGGCTAGACCGTGATTTCAAACATCGAATGGGTGTGTACGAGGTGCTCTTAGTCCGTAACCACGAAGCGGATTCGTACAAGACAAACAGGGGGAAAATGGATCGATGACGCTCTAGGTATCCTGAACGGCTAATCACTATTCCCAGGGTGTATGGACTGAGCCTCACTAGCTTCTAATGGACTGACGACTCCATGAATCTCTCTGCCGATCGAAGGCGCCGGTCGGGTCCCCTAGGTCAAGCATCTTCATCGGTCTGGCCAGTCGAAAATTATGATACCCTCGCACGAGTATGACAGTGCAGCCACAATGGAACAATCCTCTCTCCCAAACTCAGGTCAAGCTGACATCTAACGAACCATATTTTGCTTTTATCGCCATTGAGGCATGTTCTCTATATACCATCGCCAATCCTCATATTCGACTCTCCCTTGCGCTGCTTCACGCTAGTTACTTACAGAGTCCTGAAGTGAGAAGTTCTGGTGAGCCCTACGGAGGATGTTATCGTCAACACACGCCTCAAAGAAACCCGTCTGTACGATTCAAGCCTAGCTCCCCGCCTGAATTACTCGTCAACCAGCCTCTTACTTACGTCATTTTGTTGATATGACTGCCTCATTAACGGGTCGGACTGGCTTTGTAATAGCTCTTAGTCAACACACGTAATCCACAATCCTGGACTGGATACGTAGCAACAGCGGACTGTACGCAGAAAGAATGACAGGATCCCGCAACGAGAACCACCACAGGGAGAGAGGACATTGCTTCTTTGTTATGCCTGCGTACACGCCCACTGACTGCAGCTTTCAAGGAGTTAGGATGAATTTTGTTGGTAATTTGTTGGAATATTGGTAGCTCGGGTGCATTAGTTGGTAATTGATCAGGTGGCTGTTGATCTGTTCGCCGAGCTTGGCAATTGATGTGCAAACGTTTCGTCACCATTCGAGGAGACATCTTCAGTGCGCTGTTGGGTGGGTAGTCCCTCTCCTCGTGCTTGGGTTTATAT
>SJOL01003587.1:24946-44965 GCA_004794785.1 Opisthorchis felineus | reverse complement strand
GGAAACTGTCAACCAGAGTCAACGAACACAAGCTCGCTACCAGGATACACGACCAACCCTCGCTCATCTCTGCACACGAAGATGGAGGACACAAAATCGATTGGAATAACGTCAGCATACTGGACCAGGCAAGAACAAAGAAAGAACGCGAGTTCATGGAGGCGTGGTACTCCACTGATGGAGCAATAAACAGACACATTGAGATCGACCCTGTCTATCAACCTCTGAGGACAAAGGAAATCCAGAATAATAGAATCCAGAGCCGATCAAGGATCCAGTGAAGAAATCACTAGGACCACAAACTACTAAAAATAGGAGGTACACCGTCAACCAATAAAACAACAGAGAAGCCGACCACATGAACGGTTAAGCTGATACTCGAAATGCAAACGGAGATCGGTCCCTAAATGTGTGCAGACAACCGATCATTGTCAAGCAGTGTAAGCTGCAGACATTGCTACCTGACATGCACCGTCAGCTACTCTACAATGGATTTGAGTTGCTACAAGCTATCGATGGAGAAGTTACGTTCCTACTGGAACACCAGTTTGGAATCAGATACTACTGTACTCTGAGCAAAGCTGACGATTCACTGTCGCGACAAGACAGCCAGTCATTGCTGGTTACCTTGAGAGAACTAAATATACTGGAGACTTTTCAACAGAAGCAAGCGGTGGAACTGAGTGAAAAGTCACTTGGTGGCATAGAACGACATGATTGCTTGGGACGCGTCGGAAGCAGCGTTTGTGGATGCATACGCCATTTAATGACACCGTGGATCACAGCTGAAGGCCTCCGTTTGCTCAAAATATGGCATTCTATTGCCGCCGATTCCACCCACAACACAAATAGTGGTCTAACTTGAGAGGATTACTATACATCATGAAGCTAGGTGCTCAGACACCTCAACATATTTTCCCGCATCAGTAGTAAAGGTGGGGAGGAAAGCAAAACTGTGCGTTGATGACAACAGTTTATTATGAAATTCATCGAATCTGTGATAAATCTGGAGCAAAAAATGGGTATAACGAGCGGTAGTAGACTAAATATAAATAGGAGAAGTCTGTTTGGATCACCGATACTCACCATAAGTGGGAGATGAGCAGGGGGAATCTGAGCTGCGTAAATATTTGTATTTCGCTGAATCGTTAGTCGTTGGAATACTGGCGTTGTGCAGCTGCCGGGATATGGTCTTTGGTTGTGTTCTGCTTGTATGTGGGCCCTCAGTAGAAGTAGGATTCATAGGTACTGGGTTGGGGACACAAAGACCGGCCCAATGAGACTGAGCACAAATCATATCCCAAGACACCGGAAGTCCATACTTCCCCAGCAGAAGATCACGCACCTGATCAACTTGTTGAATAAGGGAAGAAATGGGTAAGTGACATGGATATGAAGATAACCGTGGTACCGAAATGCAAAGATGGTGTTAAACTTGAACGAAGAGCGTGGAATGTTTTCGAACAGTCATATAGCCCATGTGCTACTCCGAAGGGAAGCCTTAGGAAGCAAAAGAGTCGTGTGAATGCCAACCTCACTAGCCCTTCTTAAAACATCTACCAAGTGAGAGTGGAGTTTTCGTAAGACTGAGCTCATGCTACTCGACTTATTTTCAAGTCAATGGATGGATGAACGGTATTAAACTGGAGTTCAGTAAACTCAGCAGGCGGGCTTAGAGATAACAAACACATGGCCTGTTGAGCTCGAGATAGCTCAGTGGTTAAGGCGTTAACTTGTTGACCGGAAGGCCCGTGGTTCGAACCAGACCTCAGCATCTCGACTGCTCCTCTCTAAGCTCGAGCAACTCTAAAGTATCTCAGCCCTCGTGCTTCCTTCGGATGACACGGCAGCTAGGCACTGGAAGGGTGTTATAGCTGAGCGATTATTATTATTATTTATTCGGATAAACATCCGACTATTGGTGAATCCTCAGAACATGCAGTGTTTGAGAGGGGTCTTCATATGGGAAGGAAGGTGTGTTAACTTAAACCACCAGAAACCGAGTGCTTCCGGGTGGGGATACTACGCCAAGCGGAGGAAGTTGCCATAGGCTGTAATTCGTCGTAGTGTGTGATGCAAGGTTCTCTAGCTCTACTACTGCACTGTACACAACGTTTCAATGGTAGTTTCAAATTTTTCGTGACAGGGTACAGATACGCTGCGAAAGTGGCCTTCGATACTGAAATTAACCATTAAAGGGAAGTCGAAGGGCATGGATACCACTGGAATTGAAAGATATCTACAAGGAACAGGGCACGGGATAGTTGAAAATTCCAAACTATCAGTTTTCCACAACACAAAATTACACTTAAGAGCTCAGCGCGCTAAGCTCACCAGATAGACGGGTGGCCTCAGGATGTTCCGCTAAACACCGCTGGAAGGAGGTTTCTGTATCGTGTAGCCGTGGAAGAAAAGAGCGAATTTCCTGGTTGATCACAGATTCCATCTGAAAAAGAGAAACGGCTTAAAGTGTTCTATCTCCATTGTGAGCTGGTGGGGAAGAATGTGAAACAACAGAAGGCCGCCCGAATTATGTCAGACAAAATGAGAACATGGAGAAATAATGCTTTCTAGACACAGCGGCTTGGAGCATACATGAAGCTAGGCCAGCGTGTTCCAAGGAAGTGATTCAATGTCCCGGGGATAGGCGTGACTGGATACTTACAAACATCAATGCAATAAACAGAGGTGACTTACAGCTTCAGGTGAGAGACTACCGGGCTGTCTCGCACTGGGGCCTTGTAGAGTGGGGATGTTCGACATGGATGCAAGCCCGTTCCTGCGAGCTACTTCAGCAACCAGGCTAGCCAAGAGAGCAACTGGAGCATTTTCCCGATCTAATCCCGTCAGTATGGCTGCTCGCGTTGCGCGGTGAATGAGGTGGCGAAGTTTGAGTGCCAGACCCTGTCGACCTGGGAGCAATCCGTCTGACAGTGAATGTGCCAGGGCTCTGCTGTGATCGGCCAGCAGCCGGTAGGCAGTATCCCGGTGCCAACGCTCGAGCAATTCTATGTGCTGCTTATCCTTAGATTCGGAAGCCGTTGGGTGTGTCGTTCGATCTGGATAAGAATCCATGCATTGTTTCGTGGGGCAAGCGGGCTGTGAAGTGAAACAGAGAAGTATTGCAGAGAATGCACAGTTGGAACACGCAAAAGATGTGGAAAAACAGAGCACCTTATTCAAACTGATACTTTCAACGGAAATTGGATTGTTTATTTAGACTTTCAGCACTTAGAACAACTCAACAGGGAATAAAATCCACAAAATTCTACATGAAATCCACACATGAGTTGTCTTGGTAAGTGGACGACACGGAAAGTGCAAACACAACTCTAGTCCGTACGAAGTTAACCCTAGGTGTTCTTAAACAGGTAAAACAGACAGCGACCTTACAGCTTCCAGAGGACCACTTTATCGATTGCGCCTATCGAGGACGGTACTCCAGGTCACACATACGCAATCGAACTCCTCATATACTTCACTATAAATCTATCCAATGTACCAGTATCTATTAGTGAGCCCCTAGTATAACTTACACAATGACGTAGACGTCATCTGGTGTACAAAAGGAAATCCGTCAAAGGTGTAACGTGAATCCCAAATAAACGATGTGTTGGCACTGACAATTAACAAACTTGGCCTGCGTTAAAGCAACCTTCTAAGATCAGCGTATTTTGATTGCATTGTGGATATCAGCAACTGGAAGCCGACATTAATCCTGGGAGCGCTGTTACAACCCTGGAGACATTTTGAAGGGATTAGTGAAAGACCAACCAGAGGAGAGCATATACCGAAGAAAATACTAAACTATTTTCGCATTCCCATCACAAATACCGGTAGGACTCTATCTCTGAAAGCCTCGAAAATTCGAACATTCGCAGTAAAGAGCTTCGTTGGATGCTGCCCCGTGGCCTGTCTGACGGATAACAACGAAAAGAGCGGTTTCGTTGCAGTAACGACCGGCTGCGACCTATGCGACCTATCGGCACCCTTCGGTCACCCACCTCGATATTGTCTTTATCGTGAGTGAAAGATATAATGAAAATAGATGGACTTTTGAGCCACAGTGTGTAGCCAGTCAACTATGCATAACTGAACTCAATAACAGAGATGATGTGACGGTGAGAGACTGCATTCAGCGTGCTTGGTCGAGTAATCTAAACATGAACTTGTGCATTCGAACGTCTTGAGCACACGGTTGAGCCCTACAGCCTATGAGAAACTGCAGGAACCGAATTTTTTCATCACAACTCCACTCCCAATGGATGGAATTGGATTACTTTCAATCAGAAAGTGACAGATGCCATTGGAAATCAACTCCAGACTTTGTAAGAATATTACCACTGGCGTTAAGACCGAGAAATGGGTAGCCTCATCAAAGTCCTATTTCCCAACCAATTCACCTCGAAAGTGTTACAAATCATTCAGTTTTAATTTTACTGAGTATATAAATGACTAATGCCTCTCTATTCCCGCTTCAGGGAAGCTTTCAATCTAGTTTTAGGGAAGTAGACGTTTACATCCTCGTACTCTCGCTATGATGGTAAATTCTACGGCGTCTCAACCGGGTGGTGAGCTGGACTATAAATTGGCCAACCCAATACCTTCATGAGACAAAACAGAATCCAGCTACTGATGGCTAGCTACTCCTCTATCTCGTGGTGTTAGACCGGCCAAACTGTAGTCCTGATCTCTACCCGATTGAGACCTGGAGGAGTGCATCAGGACGCGAAAATCCATGACCGTAGAAATGAGTTGGTGGATATTCTGAAACAGGAATGAAGAAGCATCACATGCACTCGTTAAGCTCATACCGAGTTGGCTGCCGGCCTCCACCCTGACAGTCTGTGAGAATGCTGTGTCAGAAATGAACAAGGCGGGAACATATCATCGAAATCATTCTGAACAGGACGGCATCATGGGGTGATTCTATAATTTCTTCACGTTTAGTTTCCACTATTCAGATTTTACCCCAGCCGACCCGTGTAATTCCGAATGGGATCCGCGAATTACCGACCAACGTCTATTCGATTCCACCGATTGGAAGTAGAAGTCGTATTTTCACATAAGCATATGAACCGAGGATATGATAACACGGATGAGGGAATTAGAGGAAGGTAGAACAGCCCCGAAAAACTCAGTTTACCTCAAGTAAGCCAGTCAGAGAGAACCACTTTTGATCGGCTACTTCCAGTGGCTTCTCAGGCGGTGAGAACAATCGAATTTCCGTACTTGTTGGAAAGACCAATGAGAGGTAACACTTACCCTCCAGGCAAGTTTTCGAATAAATACTTCGCGGAGAAGCTTCGACAGGTTTTGCACGGTGGTTGACTGACTGCTGGTGGATTCGGTCTCTACAGGATCTCGAATAGGTTGGCGACAGAAGGGTAAAAACTCGCCCGTATAACTGGGTGCTGTCCATGAGGAGGTCGAGGCTTTGGACTGAATAAAAGCCATCAACGGAGCAAACACATCTGAATCGTACGTGGAGGTAACACCCTTGTGCGAAGAACAAAGGCAGAATGAACAAGTTACGTACTTTGAGAATTTGAAGGGTTGCAGTTTGAAGTGAATGAAAATACACAGCAACCATACAACAATATAAATTTCGGGCAGGATAAGGCGTTTCATAGCTGACAAGCATTGATGTAAGGGTTCAAAGAAAGTAAACCAACAAAGTCCAAATGAACCGCGAGAAAAATCACGTGTGGTAGTAGTATTCATCGTTGCCAATGTTATGGTATCATAATTCTCAGTAAGGTGTGATATGTTGGAACAGTTGTTGTTACAGCCAGTTGCAGGATCGGATGGCCCTTTTAGAGATTAGTGTTAACAACATAAAACTCACCTGCATCACACAAGCCAACCGTTCCAATCCCATTCCTGTATCTACAAACTGCTTGGGAAGAGGTTCAAACGAATCCGGACTGATTGTGTCGCCATCGGTCACCCGAAGACGGTGCGTAATGAATACCGTGTTCCACAGCTCCACAACTTGCGGGCTTGGCGAATTGATAAGGCAACGTGCACATCTCAAACCATCCTGGTCGCTTAGAGCATTGAAGTCAACATGTAGCTCCGTGGCTGGGCCACACAAGCCAGCTCCGCTGGATTGACCGGCACGCCAAAAATTATGCTCCATTCCAAAAGGGAGTAGCTTTTGATCCAACACTCTACAGGAGACAATAAACAACGGTAAAATACAACTCACCCTACACAAACTTATATATTAGTGCAAATGCGGACGGTCCCTGAGAGGGAACAAACCTTCGCATAACAGTTTGATGAGCTTAAGTAAAGCGATCAGTAAAAACTCCAGTAGAAACTAACAAAATAATGTGCAGTGACGATTTAACTCATCCACCGTCGCTGCGCTCAAACTAAAAGCCCTTATGATGTGCCTCCTTAAGACTTGGAATTACTTCATTCATAACGAATTCACGTAACCAAAGATGGCCCAAAAACCCAACGCAGCCGGTTGGAGTTCTGCCACAATGTATTCCGTTAGTTGAACCAGGGAATTTCTCTACTGATGGGTCTTATTGACTCTTGTGTTCCACGGATAATCCAAACTAGCACAATAGTCATGAGTATATGCCCCCGTTCAACGTGCAGACAGACGTACTATGGCAAGAGCTGAGTTGGGTAGCACCACGTTAGGTCAACATCAGTGCCACAAAGTGTAGCGAAGGTGAACCTTGATCTATTTCCAAACAACCCGAGCAGCTAATCTTTCTGTGTTCCTAGAATGAGAATATTAGTGGCCAACTTGTACATATTCCACATGATGACCAACTACAACAGAAACGACACACTGGTGATAGACCGCGCTGTGATATGATTGCTCCTGTATCCCCAGGAGGCATTCGTGTGTCCGTCGCGTGGTAGCAAAGACTGCCACAACTCAGAGTGCTATTCCACCGCAAATTTCCTTGGAAAGTATAGTATTGTGTCGAAACAAACGATGCGGAAAATGAATCCTGATCAGAAAATGAAGACCCAGCCTGGATCATTTAACTCACCCCAAATTCAGCCAAATATTCCGAGTTTCGTCATCGGGTGGAAGACCAAGTCGAGGGCATCCGCCAAAATAGGTCACATATAAGGCATTCGGCGGTAGACCGAGTACTTTGGTCACGAAGGTCCACATATAACGACATGCTTCTGCCTAAAAGACATCCATAATAAAATACGAAGGCGAAGCGGAGTCATTGCTGGATGTGAGAGTACGTAGTGAGGAAATTAAGCACGAAGAGACCGATGGTTAGAAAAGTAAGCGTGCGATATAAGTCAAAAGTGTCATTTTTTCGAAAATTTAAGTAGACAGCCCTGCGCTATGCACGGTACCGTACCCATAGATAGCCTCTGCTGAAGACTATACCCCAAACCTGCAAATAGTCGGACTATACCCCAAATCACCAGCAAAACAAAACATCCCTGTGTTACTCATGCAGTCCGAGACAGATCGTTGCGCAACCCCGTGTATTTCCCATACTTTTTGGTGCTATTAAGCATACGTGGGACCAGGATACACTGTGATGTCTGCAAGACGGTAACACAACCATTATTAAGTAACCGAAATCCCGAGAATTACTGATCGACTGAACGATGAGTACGCGGTCACAAGCAGTCATGCGTATGGAATGAAGACCTTTGCCTATTCTGGATACCGCCGATCAGGACTGTTGTGGGTAAAGCAGGAAAGATTGAAAGCAAAATCGCAGACTGAATAGGCACCTATGACTCACTCCAGTAGTGAGTGATTTCGAAAAGCACTTGAACATGACATCATAGAAGTTAATGATAAACCATAACGACTGGGTCAATATGACATGAAATCTGGTCGTAGAGACCGAATTACCCTCAGCAAATACTGGCAGCAAGAGCAACTTCACTACCGTACAAACATATCAACTTATCTAAATGAGGTCTTATGATGATAAGATCTTATGATCTTATAATGATCTCACGATGAAAAGAACATGGAGGGGTTTACTGCTAGCCCACCACAAACACCCGAGTTCTTTAAATTTCAGCTGCACAATCTGGGTGGGAACCGATAGCACGGGAGCCACTGAAATCGGTCGGCAGTCACATATTTCAGGTGCTTACAGTCAGCCACAAGGACGGTCACATGGTCATCATGCCAGAAGGTGGACGGCATCAACAGCACCAAGACTTATCGTGACATGCTTGATTACCCTCAGTCAAGGTTCTTTCACTCATAAGTAAGCTCACGAAACAACGCTGTCCTCGGTAGACGATAACTAGGCATACTTAGCACACGATCGAGCTTGTAGTGCTGGCTCTGGTTAACAACAGCTAACCGACTTCATTTATAAAGACAGATTTTCCATTTGAAACGAGCGTCAACAATAATAGAAATTCTGATAAGAGCCCGTTTAATTTCCTGACAATCCGCTCCACTAGCTACTATCATTACAATAAATATGGGTACTTTACGAGCAGCAAAGACATATGAGAGGAGGGATTACGGTACATGGGAAACGTTTGGGTTATGTCATCAAGTCGGAAGAGATACAGGGATGATAGAAACGCTCCGAACGAATGGGTGAAGGAAAAATGGGATATCAGAAAAGGAAGACGGAACGTCCAAAATCGCTGGTGATTATACCCACTGGCCGCACATCCGCCTATTAACATCTGGATGAAATATATGGAACTTGCAAACAATAATCATGAACCTAATGCTTTTAAAATCCAGAGGGAGCAGCTTTTCCAGCCACACGGTGCATTCAGTTTTGCGCCCCTAAAAACGTCAATCTGATGAGGAAAGTTCGGATCGAGCGCTCTTTCAAAAAGGAGAGAAAGTGAACCGAACAGAATTGATTCGATTCTAAGCGGGGTGCAACTGTGTGGACGTACCATGAAATACACAATTACGAATGACCTCACTGGTTACCGACCGTCGCGTAAAGCTACCAGTCGGGTTCTTTATCTGCTAATTACAGAGAAATTAACTTGCCCCCCATTGCAACTTATTCTACGTCGCCTTATGAAGGCGCGTGAAAACGGCAACGAGGAACAGAAAACCAGATTCCGGCCACGAAGGCCCTGTGTGGACCACATCTCCATAATACGTCAAGCGTTAGAGAAACGGAACGCGTGTGGGCGCCCTACAATCTTGGTGTTCCATGACTTTAAGAGTTTGTCCGGTTAGTTCTTCTGAACACGCTTACGCAATAGGGTACGCCCCAGGGGGTTGTCAGTACCACACGCTGTTTGTATCCATACAATTGTGGGCTTGGTAGATTGTACGGAGAGCTTCCCAAAAACTTTTCTTTATGCAGAAGTGTCCCAGACCTGAACGCGATGTGCTGGATTGGATTCCAGTGAACAGTCGTCTTTGCGCCGTTCGCTTATCCAGCTCAATCAAGTTGAATGCTTCTCGACGTAAAAAACGGTGCCTGTTTGTAGCGTCGGCATATGCCCCAAGGGAACGCAGTTCTGACGCTGAAAAGGATGCTTTCTATCGAGAGTTATTCAGGCTCAATCGTCGAGCAAAAAGCACTGACACTGTGATCCTTGCGGGTGATGTGAATGCCCAAGTGGGTTGTCTGAGCTCTTTGGAATCACATCCGGGAGGTGTGTCTCGATAAGTCACAGCAAAAGACCCAACAAGCAGAACATTCGTACGAGGCGGTCAGGATGAAACAAAGGTCGTTTTGTGTGATACACGGGGCCTCTACAAATTGCGGAAATCAACCCGAAAGCATTGTTTGGGGACAGCCAAAGCTGGCACGACACACTTTCACAATGCAGCCTTGCTCCAGGAGAAGCGATTCTTACTTACATTGGTTCTGTTTTACTAAACACCTGAGGAACTCACAAGTCATGCAGATAGTAAGCAGTTAAATCTACCAGCCGGCCGGTTGTCCATATAAACTGCCAACTGTAATGAAACAATAAATGACGCCTAGTTTTCCCTATTTCACTCTGGAAGAGTGCATAATGGTCTTCGAATCACGAATGATACTACAGTGGCTTCAGGACGAAACCGTGACCTTGTATGGAAGATACCAAATCAAATTTTCTCACTAATCACAAAAACATTTGATGTGCTCAGTTTGTGGACTCCCAATAAACGCGAAATCGCATAGAAGTTGACTTGCTTGGGAATTGTAGAAAAACACGACACTACTCACAATGTTGATGATAACTATCCGAGAGCCCGTTACTGGATTTGATTTTCTTTGAGTTCATCACGTACGACTAGTTCCCAAGTTTCCATCAACCATATTTCCTGCTTGAACACCAAATTGCACAGAAGTGGAGTAATACACTCATCTGCAAACTAAATTGGTGTTGACAGCAGATCCAACTGAATATCATCTCAACCTCTCAGCATTTCTACACTTAAAGACCAACGTGATTAGTATAACAACAGCAACGAAGATTTGTTGTATTCCACCTAATCCAACTAAGGTAATAGCCTTTCACACCAAGCAAGGATATGTCTGGGAATGAATGAATGAATAATCTTCATCGCCAAGGATAAGGCTCACGGAACCTGCAATCAAAACCTTCTACCATCTTTCCAATTTCGCACTCTTTCTTCCGTAGAGGTGGAATACTTTCCTCTAACCTCCATCGGCTGGAAAGGACGGAAATGGAGGGTCGCTAATTGATATCCCAGAAAAAAGTACAACAGCCGAGTAAACAAGTGACAATTACCTTGTAATAATCTCCAAAGGACCAACTCCCGAGCATTTCAAACATGGTATGATGTTGTCGATCGTAGCCCACGTCATTCAAATCATCATGGCGACCACCGACACGAATACAGGGTTGGCAGTTTGTTGCTCTGCGTAGCCGGCTAAACTGCGATGATGTGCTGGAGTCTGTCTGACCCAAGAAAAGCGGCTTGAACTGATTCATTCCTAAGTTTGGCAGTTGAGACCAATGGTAGGTCAATGTAGTACAAAACTCATTGTTCGGTTAAACTGATAGCAGTGGAAAAGACGAACATGACTGACGCCAACTAATTATAGGTTAATACCGAATGTTTTGATTTCTTTAACTAGAGGAAGATTCTATGGTGCACAAATGTAGCATCCTACAGCTAGGTTAACTATCAGAACTAGTTATGAAGGGGGTACACAGCCTGACAAGTTCCCACTGTAGGCTGCTTGGTTCAGAAAGTAAGGACAAACAAAAAATTTTGTGTGAAAGAGGCCAGTTTAGTTGAATTCATTCAGATTGTTTGCCAAAACATGCGCATATGCTATTCACCACTGGAATGTACATGGAAGCGGATGACACGTTTCTACAGGAATTTGAAATTATTGTGTTTGTTTACTTCACCTGCCTACTTAAGTGAAGTCGTTTTCGAGATTGTGACACCAGACGGCATGTAATCTTAAATTGAGGCGCTCAGAAAACACCATAGTATGTTCACCATATATTTAGATGGGTCGTGCCAACCCAGGTTACTGTGTTTTCGCGTTGCACCGCCTGATTGTACTTTTCCACTAAAGGCGGCATCACAGCTAGATTCCAAATCGATACGGTGTAAAACACAACGCTACCTCTTACGTTATCAAGCCTGGAAGTTGTGTTATTCCATCCCGTGAGTGAGTATTCGAAAGAAATGAGCTGAAATGAGTCGATGGGGACTGAGTCGTTAACAGTAAGTCGATGGTCACGCATGTTTTAGCGGACGAATGCTCACGAAAGACAGCCTGGCGACATAAACTTTGGAAATAAAACGTTCAAGATGATGGTTATTTGGTTCGGGCATTCAAGCTCTACGAATTCTACGCAACAGCGGAACTATTTGAGGCATGTGGGTATTCGGGTTTAGCTTGTACGACTTCTCTGGAAATCAGTGAATATGGCTTTTATAGTCGTCAACACAGGGGCATATTTTGCTCCATACTATATACGTCAAGTCTTCCTACAATATGACTAAAAATGGATATAAACTGGGTAGCAAGGCGCGAAATCTCACAACCACTTGGTTTGGAAGTGTCCAGCGAAGCAGATGAAGAACGTACATTCAAGCCCCATAAATTAAAAATGCAAGCGATATGATGTGACAAAGGCCGCAAATAATCTACTGTAAATTGCTAAATTAAGTCGGAGGACAATAAACATACTCAAGTCCTCGTTCAAAAGTGCTACGCATCTTCATTTGCACCTAGACGGTGATACGCTTACAAGCCTTTTTGGTATATAATATGTCATGTCGATAGTAAGATTAAGGGGGCTTTAAAGGTTTGCATTGAAACCCAATGCTTCAACCGGATTGATCAAGTGTGTATTTGTTGGCGGGGACTTCATACAAACTTCATCTGTAGAAGACTATGAATAGTAATTTGGAATCGGGACTGAACAAACAGCTATGAAGCCACACGTTGAATATAGACTTTTGTCCTCCAATTTGGTGGGGAATCGCCCCCAAACAAGAGAACGTGAATAAAAGCCACTTGATTGTCCTGATGTCTCTGGAAGCATGGCTTTACACGAGTTAAATAGAAAAGATAACGAACGAGTATGGTCACCAACATCCGACAAACTACAGTTTATCCAACGCCACGGTAATAAATGTAGCGAGTTACAAGGATGGGGTCACGAACCACTTAGTTTCGAACACGGATACATAGAAATCTTTGTCAGTTGTGCAATGGTTTCACAAGGGACTACTACGGAGAATGGGAATGTCTGGCCGCCACCCTCCGAGTGGGCATAAAACGGTCCATGTATAACAGGAAAAACTTTTGAGTGTCCAAGGGGGTGCAACTTCCTTCAGAGGAGAGTACTGTATATTATTATGGCTTTACAAATAGAACCAAACGGGTGGGAGAAATGGAGCGACCAACAGGTTTCTGAATCAAACAAACGGTGACAGAAATGCAGCAGCTAACCACAACAACTCAGATATAAAATAGGAAGCAATTCTGTCGCTCACCAGCATTAACGAAATAACTGCCTTCATCCAGTTTCGGAAACACAGTAGCCGGGGCAACAATAGTATGCTGGTTACTGTGGAAGAAATGGAGAAACTCTTGACGGAGTTCGTCGACACTGGCATTGGCCAATCGTATCGTCGATGCCAGAGGAAATCGGGCTGGAACATTATCCTCATCCATTTCTGCACTACACTGGCCGACCAACTGCAAGTCCGGGCCACTTGATGGTACGGTGGCCAACGGCCGCTGAGTGCGACAAAAGAAAACGAAATAACGAAATAAAAACTATGTAACGCTAGTTAAACGGTTCGACAGACGATAAAAGTATGGGCACAGTTAGCAGAATCCGACCTTCTAAACTGGGGAGAAACTCAGATCCGAAAACCGAAAGTCACCTTTAGGAGAAGTCAGATGCAACAACACATCGAATTCCACAAACAACAAAAAATAAGTGAGTTGTTTATCGCTAAGTATGCTTTGAAAGGACCATGTCGGCCTAAAACAGCTAAGCGGTTAAGTTGTGAAGCTGATGAACAGAAAGTCTGCGGTTCGGAAGCAAGGACTGGGCAACCCGGCAGTATCTCAGCCGTAGTGTTTCCCCTGAGTTGCATGGTAGGCGCAAATCGCAAGGCTACAAATGCTGAACGA
Source organism: Opisthorchis felineus (assembly GCA_004794785.1). Classification (NCBI taxonomy): domain Eukaryota; kingdom Metazoa; phylum Platyhelminthes; class Trematoda; order Opisthorchiida; family Opisthorchiidae; genus Opisthorchis; species Opisthorchis felineus. The sequence continues at coordinate 31,385 of SJOL01003587.1, read as the reverse complement.
CCGTGTCAGAAATATACTACACGACGAACGGAACATAGACGCATTCGAACCACAAGCTGTCGCATACTTTCGGTTTCATTGCTACTTAACACAACAACGGTCATAATCTTGATAATACATATGGAAACACATGGAGAACCGGTCAGCATTAACACACCATACTCTGTGGACCGGAAACAACACTGTAAATAATTGGGATTCAGCTCTGGCAAACTGTTTCAGGTTGCTGTACTGCAAAATCACAGGCTATGTAGAAGATCCTGCGACGAAAAAGAAGTGTTGTATTCCAAAACGTCTGTATCCAGTGATGACGTCTATCTATATGTCCCAGCTACACGAAACTTTTGGCTAGACGAGGTGAGGTACAAAGACAGGGAACGGGGGCTAAAAATTCCCAGTAAATCGGCTACGGCATTGGTCCGTAAACGAAGACAGTTCACTCTGGGAGAGGAACACAAAGCCTCAAAGGGAGATTCGGGGCCAAAATTCCTCCAAGATTCAGACTGAGTCTGTTCCACATACCGCGTGAAGCACTGGATAGTCAGTTTGACGATCTTGCAACGAACCTCTTGGCTTACGGACAAATCCTCCACTTCCATTACGCTCCCATCCCCGGGTAGCAATAATGTTTGTTCACGCAGGTTTTAAAATCGGATGTTTATGTTAAATTTCCTACCAAGGTAAATTTAACATACTTCCACAAAACTCGAGGACAGTTACTATTACCAGAATGAAACGGACCATTTAATTCTGGAGACGCCAGAGGGATGCATGCCTTGCGCCGAATGCTAAAAGGGGTGCGCAGGGCAAGAAAAGTTATATTGTTCTGCTCATCGGAGAGACCACCATAGGAAGTGCTTGCAATTCGGAACCGAAGATATTCAGAAGTTTCCCCAGGAGAAGCTTAACTTCACCCTGTAGCCAAGCAGTGGCACAAAGTTCGGTTAGACTGCATCTTGGTATCACTGATACACAGTTCCCCGAAAAGATTATATTCGGGGGGTTCTTTGAGCAGTTTTCTTCGAAAAGACTGCTTTATACGGAATAAAACCATCAGGGATCCATGTAAGCTGCTTTTTAAGGACTAAGACTGCGAGATAAGTTGGATCTACGGAGCAGAAAGTCACTGATGAAACAGGCAACCAACAAGTTTCGCAACCAGTTGACTTACGCATCTGGGAACCGATGAGGGCAGACGGTTTAATCTGAAGTTACGAAGGCAAGGAAACATGCTGCTTCATGTGTGCAGAAAAAATCGACGAGCTTCGAGCAAATGATTGTCAGGAAGTAATTATCCCGAAACCAATGGGTCAGCTGCAAGGAAAAACGAAATACAATGGAAGGGGTCACATCAAACAACTGGGATACTTTTTAAATTACTTGTAAAGTCGTTAGGATCCAAGCAGTTGGTTATTTCGTTTGCATCCATGAAACTCGGAATAAAATAATGACAAGATAATCAACTCATCTAACGATAGTCGGTTGATCAACCTTCAAACGATAACAGTTCTGGCTGGAATATTATCTTCACAACCATACACGACGTTGGGGTTTCCACTTGCGACGCAATAAGGCTAGGTATTCCTTGGAAGGAAAAGTCTGACAGACCACAGGATGCCAACCTAAGCAGCCAGCACGTGCCGAACACGAGACCGATAGATCAAAGGAGCTACAATAATAGTGGCGAGTACATACATGACTTCCCCTGTCCAGGCTTGGGCTACCTGGCAGTATCCCAGCCCTCGTGCTTCCTTCCGATGGCATGGCAGTTAGGCACCAAAAGGGTGCTACAGCTGAACGAGTCCGAATTGGCTAGTAGATGCCCTGCAAGATAGGATTCCTCACTAGTTGGACAATCATCTTGCCTAGCTCAGTGAACAAACCAACGACCATGGACCTCCTCGCTAGGAGGATCCCTAACCCTGCAGATCTTTGGGTTGAAAAGGGCTGTATCTACCAAAATTTAAAACTTGACTTGGATCCCCATTAATGTGGAAGAAAAATATGCTCCCAATATCGTGTTCCTAGTGAACAACCGTAAAACTTGGTTTGAAAATCCCTGTGCTAAAACGTCACAGTTCGACCACTCCCCACTGGATCGACATTAACAAGTTTGGATGATATATCGGTGCCAGATTTGAAAACCAGAGCTTCGAGTTATGATAGTGCTGTAAATGATAAGGCAACAGCGAAACGCTCGTTGAAAGGAGGGAGCGAAAATGAAGGTCCGTTTCCATTCCCATCCCAATAACACGACCGAAGAGAGTCAATTAACCGGCTTGACTGCCAACCTATGTGATACAGTTGACAGTATTTTGAATCGGGCAGATCGGCGTTTAGAGGTCAGCCTTCAAGTGGCTCGTAAGGTTTATTATTAGGGCAGAATCTAGAAGAATGTTCATCACCGTTCCACCTATCAGTTGCTCTCCATAAGAAATCATGGTCAGTTTCGAGAAAGGTCTAAAGTCAGTCTCACTTCACGTGAGGGCGCACATACAATGTGAAAGCCCACCGTCTGACCAGATTTTAAGAAAGGTTCTCTAGTAAGAATGGTAGTTTTAAACAAAACAAAACCTCCCATTATGATAATTTCGCAATAAACCAGTCCAATTCTGAAAAACGGAAGACGAGTGTCGGATTGTCAGATGCTATCTACGGCGCCGGAAATTCTAATCAATTATAAAAACAAATGGCAGGTTGCACCAACAGTCGGTAGGTGACCGCTGCTATCATTCTGATACAGTTATTTCATCTGGTGCCAGACTACTACGTTGCGTTTTATTCTCTAACCAGCGTGACCATATCGGTGTTGCCGTCTTTACTTACCGAGGAACCTGTAACACCATTTGAGGCTACTGGGTATGCGGAGAAACACAGAGAGACATGCAGTTATGGAACGAAGAGGTATCTGAATAGAAAAGTGACTGATTCCTCAACTGGTATTAATAGATAGTCCTCTGAAATACGGATGTCTGTTATGTAAGTTGTCTGGGCGTAAAAAACAGTGTAGTAGGACAGTCTGAATACGTTCTGTAAAAAAGAAAGGTTGGTTAGTTTTGTTCTTCATTTGAACATCTGTGGCGGGAGGTACCTAATTGGGGCAGGAATAACTTCATATCACACCACGAGGGCGTTCAGAGCGAGCGATGCTTCCTTCCGTCATGTCATATATGGACAGGATAGTACACTGATGACCAAGCAAAATTAGGTTTGCACAAAAGAGTTTGAACCGAAGCTTTTGGCTGGGAAATCTAATCTGCAAGGTAGTGAGGTGTAGTACGGGTTAAAAGTCAGCTGACAGCGATGATGATGATGATGATAATGGTGAATGAATGAACCGCCTCTAAATACTTCAAGATGGTTGGGATCCGGTAGTTTAGGAAGAGATCCAGCGTAGCGGTTCTGAGCTCCTCCCAGGACGCACCCAAAAACCAGCTATACGAGAGCACCCAGTGAGGAACTTCTGTTCACTGCTTCCCTATGACGGTATATCTACTAAATTGAAGGGCTAGAGTGAAAGTCGGGAGCAAAACCGGGCTGGCAAACTGTTGCTTTTCCGCCCAGAAGAGTTGCTTAAATCAAGAATTCAAGCCACCAATAGACAGCGTACGAGGAATTCTTGACTCCAACCGCTGCTTGCCGGCAGACGTGGGCACTCTGGTTGACTGGTTTAATTCAAAGGGATTTCAGGCACCACCTCTCAATCGACCACGAGTCCCATAAGCAGTTTCGCTCGGATGCGGGTAAGATAATCTACAAAAGGTTTTAGGTATGGTAGAGTGTCCTCATCTTCCACCCAGACAGTCTGGAATTATCACAGATATTGATAACTTTCTAAAATCCGGATGACAATACTAGCTTCTTAGGATAATCGGGCGATCTGGTATTTTGGAGAACAGTCGGCTTTCAACCCAAGAGAGATTTCAACAAAGATATACGTTGTATGTCGGAAAACCACTTCAATGCTGCTAATTCAGCTACTCGCTTGGCTCTTTGTCAACAAACAACCGGGTAAAGTAAAATCTATGCTGCTCTGGTGGCTCAGTAGCTAACTGGCATTAGAACAGCCCACAGTTGACGCGGTGACGCTGCCCATATAGAATGGATACCAGGTAGGTCCGGATACAATTTACCACTGGTTTCGTCTTTCGGACGTTCATCGTCATATCAGCTTTTTCCAACTCGAACACTTCAAACTTCTCCCTAAGGCGAGCCTATCTTTCTACACACACGACCCAGTCGTCCACGAAGGCAAAACCATTTACTAAGGTGTCATGGAACTGGTAACCCCGTTGCGACACCGACATTCCAAGAACCACATCCATCGCCATGATGAGCAAGATTTGAGAAAGTGGATCTCCCTGCCTCACACCTCTGAGGCAGTGAACTTCAGACGTGGGAAAGACTGCCGCAGCATTCTCATTGGACTGAGATTTGTCGGAATAGAGGTGACGGTGCTCCAGACGCCTCAGGAGATCTGACAGTTAAGCCATACAAAACCGAATCAAACGCTTTCGAGATGTCAACAAATGCAGTCGTTGAAGAGTGATGAAGTAGTGTTTAACAGCGAGGTAGCTTCGGAACAACCCTGTTGCGGGTAGGACCACTTGCCGCTACAATACTCGCCGCCTGCGAGATTCGGTCGTGAAAGAAGTTAGTCATTAGTAGCCGTCTAGACAAATTACGAACTCGGAACAAGCCGAATGAAGACTGGCCTGACATCCGGAAGTTCCCAAAGGATGCTACGACCAAGTCAAAGATCCATGTCCCTGATCGCGGCAAGGAGGGCGGTTCTGCAGGGGCGACAGTAAGATTCAGCTAGATTTCTGAGACAACGTCTGACTCGCAGTCACAAGGCTGACCGGAAGAAATGGTGACTAAGGAAAGCCCTATAAGTCGAAGCTGGCAGCGATCAGAAATGGTCGAACTCCTTTGCAACCCTTCAGCAACACTGGGCCAGGAAAACCATCCGCTAGTGGAGTCAGTGTAGAGAAGGATGGCTCAGAAGTCCACTCCAAGTCTCAGCGACTGCGTTGGTGGCTGGAGCGCTCCGGAGAACAATTCCATTGACATGGAGTGCCCACCACAACGTTCAAAGCACCAACAGGACGTGAACTGCTCAGCCCAAACAGATGAAGCCAAATTTCTGGAGCGAAAGAAAGCACTCGATCTTGGTTGTCTTCCCTTGCCCTCTTTAAGCATAGGGAACGACTCGCTCAGTCTGACAAAACTCCCCAAAAGCGTTTGGAAGAGCCTTTCAAAACTAAACGGCATGTTGACAAAGATGCTTTGAGGGCAATTGAAAAAAAGATGAAAAGCGTCATCACCGTAACTTTTGAAATCGAACTTTCGCGAACTGAAGCTAGGCTGTCCGGCTAGGAAAGGCTAGCACTCGCGCCACATGGATCGGTTGAGTACTATTTACTGTCCAGCCACGTGCGAACAGGATCGTGTGTCCCGCCCAGAAAAACGCGAAGGTCGCACAACGCTTGGTTTGACTGTAGCCGTTCTCATTTCACGTTGCCAGGTCACGGTCTGTCTTCTGCGAATATTTTGCCAACTGTGGTTTGAAGTAGAAGACGACGCTATTTTTGAGTAGACGGTGATTGAGTACGCGCAACATACGCCACAACCACCTTAGCCTGGTAAGTCTGGTCTGCTGTTCCAGCGAATCACTACCAAGTCGTTGTTCAGCTCTAGCACCATTTCGGTGCCTAGCTGCCATGCCACCGGTAGGAAGCACGAGGGCTGGGATACTGCCAGGTTGCCCAAGCCTAGACAGCAGAAGTTAAGAAGCAGAGGTCGGGTTCGAACCACGGACCTTCCAGTCAGTAAATTCGCGCTCTAACCAATCAGCTATCTCGCCCTTATTACCAAGTACCCGCTTACGCACAACTTCGTTGTGTACTCCCTGCAGCCAGTTAGTTGTTGCGTAATACGCAGCCACTCGCGGTCAAACATCTAAAGACGTTTGAGATTCTTGAATCAGGGTGGTCAATTTTCTCAACCATAAAGCAACACCGTCCTTTCAGTCGCCTTTGTCTTCAACTTCAGCAGAACTTCTGACGGCACGAATCAAGTTGCCGAAAGCTGATCGCAACCTGACTATCCATGCATTGATTGAGTTGGTGTAGCAGTCACGAATTATGCGGCTAACGACCAAAAAAACTGAAGTTCCTTGCGCTAAAGTCTTTGAGAGACAAGAAAAGAATGAGGAAATTTGAGGACTTTAAAAGCGCAAAAAAATATCCCAAAACATGAGGCCAACTCCGATATCTCAATTAGAAAACTTTACACGGAAGCAGTCGTGAAGGAGCCAAACAATGTCATCCACAAAATCACCATCACCATCATCAAAGACAGCAACATCAGTGTTGACACTGATGCTTCACTGCCGTACAACCATAAGGTTCGTCTAATTATATTTAAAGCCCTAGAG
>SJOL01003576.1:14410-190848 GCA_004794785.1 Opisthorchis felineus | reverse complement strand
GAGACATGGCCTCTGCGGACAGATGATGTGAGGCGTCTTCAGGTTTTCGACCACCGATGCCTCAGAAGCGTGGCTGGTTTTGGATGGCGTCAGCGTGTTAGTAACGAGGTGATTAGAAAACGGGTATTTGGTTGTGCTGCAGGTACTTCAATCGGGGAAAACATCCAGCACCACCGACTACGATGGCTCGGTCATGTGCTACGCATGCCGAAACACCGTCTACCGAGACGAGTGTTGTTCTATGTGCCTCCATCAGGATGGCGAAAACCGCGAGGTGGACAACGTATGGCTTGGCAGAAGGGCGTGAAAGAGATCACGAAGAGTTTGGGTATTGTTGGTGTTGTACACCTTACAGGATGAGGCCCCCGTGCCCCCGCCTGTACTTGGCTGGAGACGTTGCAAAAAATGGCGGCTAATCGATGTCAGTGGCATTCGTGCTTTCAGTTTATTTCCAGATTGTCTGATTGAGTGCTTGGAGGTGTAGGCACCTCAGAACGCTTGACATAGGCCAGCACTAGGTCCCCTCCCTCACCCACTCTTTTCTCTTCTTTTCACTCTAGGGCTTTAAATATAATTAGACGAACCTTATGGTTGTACGGCAGTGAAGCATCAGTGTCAACGCTGGTGTTGCTGCTTTTGATGATGATGATGATGATGATGACGATGATGATGATTATAATGATGATGGTGATGATGATAATGATGATGATGGTAATTCGACTCGGTTGACCGGTGTTTTCTCCTTGACACGCCTGCCTATCAAGGAATACCCCGGAAGCTCCTGACCATCACACGTTTGTTATTCTCAGACTTCCTGGTGGGTGGCAGCATACGGAGAGCTTCCGTATGCAAAGCGGTGTTCGTCAGGGATGCCCACTGTCTCCATTCCTATTTGATTTTGTGATCGATGATATAATGAGACGAACGCTGGAAGACCTCCTAAACCCCAATGTTCAAATAGCCTGTGACAAAAAGGTTGTCGATCTGGAATATGCAGATGATATCTTTCTCGTCTTCGAGGAGAAGACGCAGGTATTTTTGGATGAACCGACCAAAGTCATCCCGTCCTTTGGTATGCACTTTGCACTCACAAAATATAAGGTCATGCTCCTGGACATGCAGTCACTAAACGTGCCATTTACAATCCAGGGAGAGACATTCGAAGTTGTGGAGCGTTTCACGTACCTTGGAAGTCGTATTAGTAATAACATAAGAGAAGTAATTGTTCAGCTGTAACACCCTTTCGGTGCCTAGCTGCCATGCCATCCGAAGGAAGCACGAGAGCTTGGATACTGCCAGGTTGCCCAAGCCTAGACAGGGGAAGTCGAAAGGCAGAGGTGGGTTCGAACCACGGACCTTCCCGTCAGTAAATTCACGCTCTAACCAATGAGCCATCTCGCCGAAGAGAGTGCTGTTTTCCGTGACTCTTATTCCCTTATTCCCTCTGTCCTCGATATCCTCGGACCAACGTACCTCGGTACACGGACTTTGGGGAAATAACAGATACGGGATGAAGCGCATCTGTGCGCGTGATAACTGAGTTGGGTATCAGCACTCGCCCAAAACGCAGTCACTTATTTAATTTGGCGGTTGAATAAAAGAAATAGTCGAACGTTCGGTTTCTTTTTGAGCTCTTTTCAGCTCCTTAATTGATCAACTTTGGGGACGGCTACTGTAACCACTACAATACCTGATAGTGTGGCTTAGTCCCTAATCGCCATGCCGGGAATCAAGATCAAATCGGATGTTGTCGTTTACTGGAACCAGGGACGACCGAGAGGCGACGCAGAAGTTGTGAAAAATGATATCGGTTTGTGCAATCGAAACATAGAGTTTACCCGAGTTTAACAGAAAGATGTGCACAGTAGGTGAATAAACATACGAAGTTTGAATATATATTTTGGGAAAACGTATTCGGTCCTGAGTACCATCAGGACTGGTTTATCTGTATCAAGGAATCAGCTGTCATATGGTGGACCCAGACCAATAAGTCCATGTCCCTTTTCCCAGTCGCTGCGTTACTCATGTTCGATGCCGGCCGGTGAGTCTGGCTTATTCCATGTTTCTAAGCGGGCTCTCAACGGATTTGGCAACAAGTTCTTTGGCGTGCTTCATGGTGTGATCAGCTGACCTCATTCACACAAACGTACTGTTTCCGGTGCGTTCTTATCCGGATTTGGTAGGTATAGAAGTACTATTGGTACATGCTCTACTGCTTCCTACTCTTGTTCTCCTTGTCCTTTAGGTATCTACGATAAAGCATGGTGTACTGATGGAAAGTCTCGCCATACCCACGGCCAGTGTCTGGCGTTATCCGCCACTTTCATGGGACCAAATTTAATGGAACTTCTCCATGAATCTGCCAGATTTTATCCTGGAACCGGTGTTTTCCTACCTCAGCTGGAACGACCGAGCCCGTGCTGCTCGTGTTTGTCGCCAGTGGCAGCGTGTTTTCCATTCACCTTCTCTATGGCGAATAATAGTTTTCAAACCACCAGCTCGCCCATTGACGCGGTTGCAGTATGATATGAGGGGTTATCGAATGTCATGGTGCGTCATATATCGCATCAACACTATACCATTATCTTGTTTCCTTTTAGACTTCTTCCATGTACATCGCCAGCTTTGCCAACCTGGGTCGGTTAACCGATCCGGTTGTGCGAAGCGTTTGCGTTTTTCGATGACGTATAAGTAGTGTTGTTGTCCAGTATTTTTGCATCGCTACCAGTTTACATTAATTGCCTTTTTCAACGAATCCGCATCAGAAATATGGCACAGTAAGCGATGAGACCCGTATCCGGTCAATTTATACCTTAGAGCTGCCTTCAACGTGAATGTTAGTTGACTCCAGGATTGTAGCTTCCCATGCTATAGCGATTGTCGTAGATCCTTGCGGTTCATAACCCGGTCTAGGCAGACGAGATCAAATGTTTCAGTCTGGTTTGACAGCAACAAGCTATATTTTCAGTTGGCCCTCGGCGTCAGTGTTAACCCCGCAAGAATTTGGGTGATTTATTCGGTTAGCTGATACAACGACACATGCGGGGAGGCCGAAGAATCAGCCCGCTTCCGAAGTTGATCGACATCCCGAATGCTGTGCACTTTGTGGCTTCGAAAATATCTAGATCGCTGCTGAGGCTACCGTTGTGACCATTTGAGGCAATAATTCATGTGAACAGACGGTTACTTCAGACGGATATGCGGATGTCCTGCCTGGCAAATATGTACAGAGTGTACAAAATGCTTCAAACTTCAGGACAGTTTGAACTATTAGCGTCATCGTTTGTTTTTCTCTCTTGCGTGTAAATTCAAAGTGAACTAATTCGGACTTACTGAAATGAGACTATCGGCAACGTAATTGCACCGTTCTTTGAATTCAATATTTTCGTCGGGTTCGATGGCTGATTCGACCTCATTTTTGTGAATGCCAGTGAGTTTAGATGTTGCTCTAGCATGTTTTCTTTCAAGCAGTATTTCCTGTCCATGCATACTTCAGAAGTATATGTGCCTGTGATTCTGGACTGCTAGTGGTTGAAACTGATGATTAGCCGGGCCCTTTTAAGAGTACTGAAAGGTACTCATCCTCACCGCCGTTTTTTATCCACCGTGCAGCACTTGACCTCTATTTGGTTCATTCATTGCCAAAATTTTCACTCCATCTCTTAGCTGCCTTCGCACCATTGGTTCCTATGTACGCCACTACCGCTTTGTGAGGACTGAGGACATCTTTTTGCTCAACCGAACTTTGAGTCTGATTGCGAAGTTTCTAGAAGCAAGCGCTTCGAGAAAGGCATCAGTGCCTCAGGAGCCCGCTAATTCCAGCTTTGTTCCCGGTGGAGAGGATGACACAGCTTTGGATGAAGAATCAGAGAGCGAGACGGGTTCCACGAGTTCTATGGACGACAACTTGATGTCTTGGGAGGATGAAGATGACTATTACCGTGAGAGCGCACACCTTTCGAAATATGCGGGGTTGATTATGGGTGACCCTGATGCAGAAGCCACCCTGGAGTTAGTGTTGAAACTTCAGGAAAGAGAACTTTTTGGTCAGAGCGATTCCGATACGTCAGACGAGGTGAGTAATTATGGATGCCGTCCATATATGTCATTTCAGCTTAATTATCTCGTGGGCAACGATCCCGCTTATCACCTTGTAAGCAAGTCTAAAGTTAGGAACTTCGACCCTTTGGGCCGCTAGAGTGAACACGTCGCGCCTGTTGGTCGAAATTGACTACCGAACAGAAGTATTTCTAAAGCCCCGTGATACTCATCTCCGGAAAATATCGTGACATTTCTTGTCGGTCTATCTTGATATTGTTGACAGAATCTTGTTTGCATACATCTTGCCGTTTAGCTTTGGCATCGGTTTGTGGTCGAATTCGACCACAATTTTCTATCCGTCAAACTCACGCGAGGCGATATGACTTGCTTTCCCCAACTTTACACAAAAAATTTCTTGATCGCTGAGGCTCGGTGAACCAAATAGATTATACAAGGACTGCTCTTAGGTTACGACTCCGCTTTCACTAGGTCTACGGCATGACAACACTCACACCTCAACTGTCGCACCACGTCGCTGCGTCCTCATGCTTGTAGTGACGACATATCGAATGTATTACATGGGTGTTGCATCTTGATTTCGATGGTTAGGCTCAACATGACTGCGGGTTTCACTGCGCTATTTGGATACCGTGGGAATATATAGCACGACTTAATCTTCTCGATTTCTCGTAAGACGCGTTTTCAAGTACTCAGGACCGCCACACCAACACCTCATACCAAACCGAAAGCAATAGACAGCTGCTGTTGTGCAACCAAGCAAGGATTACCACGCACCGTAGCTGTAACCCACGCATCCCATTTTTACAGAAAAACGTGGGTAGATTTTCTCGACACGCTCAAGAAAATACTTGCTCTGCAGGTTGGCGCTGGCTCGTGAGGGGTATACCGCAACGAATATCGGGATATGTGAGGTGATCTGGTAGGCCAACAATTATGTGGTGTAAGTCTAATTCTTATGGTGGGGGCCGTTTAGGGACGCATTGGGATATACCGGCCCGTTTACACATCCAGTGACTGTCATTGTGGACCTACCACCAAGTGCGCACTACAATTGGCTAAGTTCACATGGAAAAGCACTTAATTATTTGCTAGTGTTATCATCATCCCTTTACGCGAAGTGATCATTATTGACGGTAACACTAGTGCTTCATTGCCACACAACCATGTCAATTCATTTGGGGTATGTTCACCGTAGATTTATGTAGTTGCTTACAATGTCCCTGTCGATGAATAACTAAATCAGACACGAAAAGTTGTGTAAGTTGACTAAACTGAGAAATGCCGTTTAAGAAAACTTGATCTATTGATGTGGATGCTTCTGCTCGGGTATGCCTTTGAGTGTGACCGCGATGGTCGTAGGACGGGTGAACGCCTTACAGTCATTCAGCTGTGTATTTGACAAATACTCTCATTTGCACACAAATTTGCTTTTGATGGGTGGTTCAACTGAATCCAGCTGGATTTCTCATTTATAATGGTCTCCAAGAATTTTCAGCAACCTTTTGATTCTATGTAGCTTCGTTTTTACTCCTGGAAAACAAGCTCGCCGCTAACACACTGGTCTCTATGTTACAGCTAGCCAGCTTCTATTTTCGGATGGGGGGCTAATCTATCAAATATACACCCAGGATCAAGTAACATTAGTTTGATGGATTCCTAAACGGCTATCAGATTTCCCACAACTGACTAAGAGGAATGGTGCACATGTATGTTTTGATGCATTCCATCCCGCCATAAAAGTCTGCAAAGGTGTTGGCCCCGAATTGTTCTCTCAATCCCGCAAATAGTAAACTAGTTCGGGCATTATTGTACTATGGTTAACCCTGTGTAAGAATTTTCTGTTTGGATTTGCGTAGTCAGTTTCAATAACTTTGTACCAAATCTAGTTTACGTGTGCGCTTCAACGTTTATCTCAATAGGTTGGCTTATTTGCACATTACCGGTAACCGTATGTTACGTTGTCCTACGTTGTAAGCCCTAACTGAACCTTGAGTTGTGTCACTGACTAAACGAGCATAGTGATTGATTGATTCCGCCGACCTTTGATCGCCATTTTTCAACCTACAGAATGGCCCTTCCACAAATAACCTCATCACGCGCTCTTCCCGTCCATCCGAAAAAACTGCAGGTGCATCCCAGGTTTCAGGGGATGGAGGCATACGCCGGCGTATCTTCATCAGATGGGAAGTGTGGAATGCACTGACATTTCATAGATAACGGTTTATGGGCTCGTCCGAATGAAGGACGTATGAACAGAGCGATCGTTCTGATATCCGTGGAGAACATCTTTTGAATTCACCTTGGTCTGAAAAAATATGCCAATATAATGCACACTCCGTTGGTCGTATTCAGTCCTGTCAGTGGTCATTTTACACGCTGTGTTGCAGCTTGGTGGTAGTGGCGCCTCTCTACCGTCAGTAAGAGGATGAAAAGCACTCATCGGATTGCAATATGCACATAGGCCTTAGGAGAAACGCCACTCAGTCAATCTCTTTGTATTGACAATTTGGGTGCACAAATTTCTCGCCGATAGGCTGTCTTCTTCTGATCTAGCCTGTGGTTCAACCATACTGCGATGTTTGCATTTTTCAACACTGTCGAGCTGTTTGTTTACTGGTCATCGATGAACAAGTTATAACCTTTAGGCTGCCATAGCGGTTTGCCACCTTGCCAAACATACCAAATAACTTCAATATAAAGTTCTGAATGCTGCTGGTTACACGGTCAAAATGCGTGCGTAATGCCCCCAACCCCACTATATCGTTCGTGCAAAAGAGTGGCTTGCTAGCTTTTGTTTGGCAGAACTTATTGCACGGCAGTCGGTGAATAGACTTCTCAACAAAGGCTCTGTCTGACTTTCCTGGTGTGACTAGATCTGTTTCAAAACCATTTTAGACTTTTCATCTAGGTAGACACGGGTTGCATTCATTCTTGTTCTACTGTGACAAGTCAAAATATTCCCAAGTAAAATAGTTGGATTATTCATGTCTTCTGTTGTCTGTCCGTATTAAAGCCGAAAGACTGGTTTTATTAGCACACATCTGAGATCGTCAACGCTATTAAAAGCTACCCAAACAATGCGTTTTCCTCGGCTGTCCGGATGACAGCCACAGGAGGCCTCTTTTTTGAGGTGGCTTGTTTTGAACCCATGTTTTATTCAATGATCAGCTATCTTCGTGTTCCCTCAGAATCTGTTTAGTTTGTTCAAGTTTCTTGCTTCGTTCAGGAGCTATGCACAGTCGGGCCAAGTTGACCACGTTGGACTATGTGACATGCATTTTCTCCTTGAAATTCCAGTGTTATCAGTGGGCTAACCCCAGATGTTACCACAACTCCAACACGGATAACAAGAATCGTCTCGGTAGACAGTGTTTCAGCATGCGTAGCACATGGCCGATCCACCACAGTTGATGGTGCTGGATTTTTCGCGCCACTCAAGTGCCTGCTACGTAACCAAATACCCGTTTTTTAATTACCTGGTTACGAATCTGTTGACGCCGTCCGATCGGCCTTCAAAGAGGGGCAGAGTAGTCTGTCTGTCGCACAAGCCAATACCCGCATGGAAATGTAGTTGTTAATAAATGTTGTATTAGCTTGTGATTCCAGTGAGCTCGCGCAAACATATTACAGTAAAACCACTGCGTGAACACCCCTCCATAGTGATCGTTTCCGTAGGTCCTCGCAAATTCCTATTACGCTGTTTAGATTAATTATATTTAACTAAGTAAATAATTTAGATTAATTAATTAATTTCAACCGTTCTGGCTGCAAACGTTGGACAAACCATCTGCGTTTGGCCAGCTACGTTGCTCATTCTCTAACATTCAAAGATGAAGCCGAACGCAACATCAAGCTGCAGTTAAATCATTCACACGCTGTCACAACGCACTCCACCATGTCAGTACTCCTGGAGTAGTTGCCTTTGACTGGTCCTGTCATTAGCCGTTGTAGAGGGGTGGGTACTTTATTCCTCTAGTGATAGTGGAAGAAGGTAGGTTTCTGGTCCCTATTTCAAGTTTTTAATTAAGACTGCTACTCGCGAATTGGTAATTCTGGCGACCACAGTGAGCTGTTGACTAAAAGTCAAGTCTGGGAAACTTTCCAGCACAACGTTCCATTTGATTGTTTTTGTCTCACCTAGAAAACCAGGTGTGTTTCTGCAAGGATGGTCCGTTTTGTGCGTGAACTCTGTCTTCCCAACCAGAATCGTCTCGCATGTTGCTCGTGGATGGTACGGAAGCACGGCGTAAACCGAAAATAAAAACCAGATCAGCTCGTCTGTGGCACCCTTTTCAGTGCGTAACTGCTGCGCAGTCTGAAGGAAACGCAGGAACCTAACTACTGCTAACTTGCTCAAGCCTATACAAGGATAATCGCAGTCATGAGCATGTTGGAACCAGGGTCTTTCGTTCAAGAACTCTAACCTTCACCCCGATGAGCTCTCTCGAGCTCCAACAAATTACTGTTTAGGAAGCCAAGCACGTCCTTATCTCATATGTGATTTCAAACGTATCTAGGATTTTGGAAGCAATTTATGGAATGAATGGGACGGTCAAGTAGCCCTTTCGATATACTCCGGTCTTTATATGAGTATTCAGCATCATCAATCCGTTGGTTACGATGCTTATAATTCTGGTGCTAGATTTACTTGTACAGAATGATGATAACTGGCTAATATATGTGGACGATTCCCCTGGATTAGTTTATGCATATCAATTTCGTGCCCAGTATTTTTGTCCACGTACCTCGTGCTGCATTTCTTTGACGTGCAATTTTACCATGTTTCGCCTCCCGCCACAACATTTTGCTGAGACTCTAACGTTTCCCTTTTTACTTCATATTTCATTTGGAAGAATTTCGATGTCTCTAATTTTCTGGGAGAAGTGCGTTCAAGTTCCTTTTCGATGCCCAGACCCACTATTATTTCGGGAGCCTCATCACGTGGCCATGCCTATCAACGGAGCCAGAGTTGCCGTTACCCCCATCGACACCATCATCCGCGTCCTCCACCTTCCGTAATAAGCTTTCTTCTGGATTTTCACTGTGAAGTAGACGAGTCTCGTGGGTCTGTCTACGGCACGGGTGGGGCGCTTTTGTCTACTATTCGCCGAGTTATACGGCAGTTATCTTGCGTTGAACGTCTGAGGTTCACAGATCTATTTCTCAGTTTGCCCGATGCACGAAACCTGGTATTAGATTTAACAGAGGTGAGCTTTTTCTCGCCCGAGAGTTATTCCGGTAATTTCTAGCATATCTTATGTTGATTTCACTGCGTGAGCGAATCTGGCTGTAATGATGCATCATTCCCAAAAGTGAACTATTCAGTTGCTTGGAACAAGTCGAGCCTCAAGGCAATTTGTTTTGGAGACTCGGAGAAATGAGGCATGCTTAGGCTTGGAACCGTCTCAGGTGTTTTTGAGGAATTTATTTTTGTTCACTCATTGCTTCGTGATTCTTGGGATCACACTTTCTATACGGTGATATTCAACCCCGAGCGCTTTTTAAACGAAGCACTATTTGCGACATCAATCTTTAACGTTTGTGCTTTGCTAGCATATAGTGCCACTCAACGCTCGATGTTAGGTGACATCATTATCTTGAAACATACTCTGAGAACAAACAACGGTTTGACAGGGTTTCTAGAATTCATGTGACTTAGTGACGTCCTTATCGACTGTTTGCTGGCATTACAATAAGTATTGATTAGACGAAGAAAACGCTTACAGGACAACAAACCAAACACCACGGAACCGGACTGGATAAGTGCGGATGTAAGAACGGAACGGATAAAAAATTTTGAGTTTGATACAATGCCTTGGAATTAGGATGGGAGCGGGTTTGGGGTGTAGGGTGAACAAAGTTTAGGCAAAGTGAAACTAAAAACCATATCTTTCCGACTTAGGTCGTGGTCAAAATGATCACCAAGTGTATTGTCACGTCAGAAGTCAATTGGTGAACGAAGTTTTATGCGGTGCTACAGATAACCAAGCAAGTAAAAACGCGGACAAACCTCGATTTCGACTTCGTTTACAAACGGGTGGGAATTTAAAAATAAGTAGCGACAATAAAACAGCTGGCTACGCGGTCCAATAACGAAAGCGAAAAATAGGCGAATATGAGCAAAGCAACTGTTGGTACCAAAAAAAGGGAAACGAGAAATGGGCAAATGAAGACGTGCATCTTTTGAGAGCGTACCTACAACCACACAGATCAAGTGCGCTCATTTCAGACATTCGGTTTAAGGCCTTTAACAGCAGCATCTTCTGTTTAACTTTGACGACAAACAGTCGGAAATGAAGCTAGTTTGTCGATACGGCTGGCTGCTTCCAAAATGTACTTGGTGGTGTAGGATCTTAGTACTGGCGATGCTCAGCGAGCAGAGCAGTGTTTCAACATACTACAATCCAACGTACGATCTTTTGCTATAAAAAGAGCTAATAAACTTGCCGATTACAAGAGAAACTTTTGGGTCCATCAGCCGGATTGTTTGCCATAAATCTAGCAACTGCAAAAATTGTCTGCATTTCCACAGTTCTGCCCCTATAAGCCGTATAATGCATGTGCTAATTTTGTCTACTAGAACAACAACTTTGCCCTGCTTACACGTGCGGACACAAATGGGAAAGTGTGAAGCAGAATGGGTATCCTGACGTTTTAGGAGAGTGTTAATCCCTGTCCGTACCGAACTTTCAAATTGTTTCTGAACGGGGGAAGAAGTATACATTGGACTGGATTTCAAGGAAAGTGATGTAGTGTAATAACGGTATTTTCCTCAGCTTAGTTCTCGGTCTGTGCCTTCCAAGCTAGCGCTCACGTCAAAACCAACCACCAAGGATGCACAAGGTATATTAACGCCCAAAACGAAGTCAAAAACATTTGTACAGCGCTTCGTATATATAGTGTAAGCGGTGGCAACTTTCTGGAAATTCGGACGCCTTCTGGATGCGCCATTGGCAACCGGCATTTGGCCAATACTGCGTCATGATTGGCTGTTGGGTCCAGATCTTCGACCAATCACATCTCGGCTTGATGCCGGGGTGGCAAGCGTCCCGAAATTTTGGCCAATCTTGCGCGGGGTAGGCTTCTCGGCCGTAGCAGCACCTGACTGCGAGCGGTAAAGCGGGATCCGTGTGGAATTCCGCCTAACACCTCCCCCTTGAAGTTTGTTGACGTAGCTTCGAAGCCGCGGGTTCACTTGCAAGGGCCTCACTGGCTTGCGGATCCTGTCTGTCCAGCGTCGCGGTCGTAATCCGTGCTCAGGCTGGGCCTCCGACGAAGCAGCTGATGGATTTTCTGGGATGGTGCCGAGATCAAAAGTGTCCAGAAGCAACTCTAGACTCAACTCACTCTGTGCTGTGAGCGGGACCTGCGCCTCTGTCGGCCGGATTTGGTTTGTGTGCCGTATCCACTTGGCTGGGCCAACTTGAATCTCGTAGAGCACTTTGCCGCGCCGGCGAAGAATGAGTCCTGGGATCCACGTAGGGTGTCTGCCGCTATAGTCACGAACCAACACTCTCTGACCTTCGCTGAAGGAGCGCGCAGTTGCTCCATGATGCCGGTTAAACTGTTCTTCCATTCTGGTGTTGCGGCGACTAGCCGGCCTTTTCTGTGGCCGGATAGTGTCATGCGGTGTCCGAACCTTCCTTCGGAGCAGTGCCTCTGCTGGTGACACTCCATCAGGCGAGTTGGGGTTTGGAGTCGCTCGATATGCCAGCAGGAACCTTTGCAAAATCTCTTCCGTTGGTCCCTCCCCTCTGGACTTTTGAAGTGCCCGCTTCAGGGTGTCAACGAAGCGTTCCGCCTGGCCGTTCGACTGTGGATGAAACGGCGGCGAGCGGACATGTGTTATGCCATACTCCCGACAAAAGTTTGCGAACGCCGACGACGTAAACTGACTGCCGTTGTCGGATACGATAGTTTCTGGCGTTCCAAAGCGACTGAACAATCGTCGGAGTTCCAGGACTGTAGTGGCAGTTGTGGGGCTGTTCACCAGAAAAATTTCCGGCCATTTGCTGTAAGCGTCGACCACGACCAAAAAGTGTTGGCCACCCACTGGACCTGCATAATCGATGTGAAGTCGAGACCAGGATTCGGTCGGTGGCGGCCACGAGCGTAGGTAGGTTTTTACGGGTGACTTGGATGCTTCAGCGCACCGCAGGCAAGATTTTGAGACTTGCTCGATCTGGGAGTCCATCAAAGGCCAGTAGACGTAACTCCGAGCAAGGGCCTTCATCCTGTTTGTTCCCGGGTGCCCTTTATGAAACTGATTCAGGACAGCTGGTTGTAACTTCTTTGGGATGACAACGCGTTCGGAAAACAAGAGGCATCCATCGACTAGTGATAGTGCATCACGCCGGTTAAAGTAAGATCTCAGTTCGTCTTTTGGACAGGTACGCGGCCACTGATTGCGGTGGTACTTAATGACTTGCTGCAGCACAGGGTCTTGATCGGTAGCCTGGCGGACCATGTCGGCGGTCACTGGGAGAATGCTAACCGCTTCGGATACTACGCGGTTAACCTCCGGTTCCAAGGCAATTGTTGCAACTACAGTATCTTCTGGTTCTGGCCTACTTGAATCAATGAGGCGCGACAGTGCGTCGGCTTGTCCGAGGCTGGTGGTGGACTGGTACTTTAGCTTGAAGTCATATCCCAGAAGCAGGGTAGCCCATCGCTGGAGGCGGTTGGCAGTATATGCCGGGATTCCTTTCTTCGAGCCAAACACAGCAAGGAGTGGCTTGTGATCGGTCAGTAGGGTGAACTGACGGCCGTAGAGCATTTTATGAAACTTCTTAACGGCAAACACGATCGCCAAAGCTTCCTTTTCTATCTGACTGTAGTTCCGCTCGGCTGATGTCAGGGATCTGGCCGCATGAGCAATGGCTTTCTGGCTGCTATCTGGAAATACATGTGAAATCACTGCGCCAATTCCATAGTTCGAGGCATCCGACGCCACAACGATTTCCAGCGATGGATCGTAGTGTGTGAGTAGCAAATCGGAACTTAGCATGGACTTGACAGAGTCAAAGGCGCGTTGGCATTCTTCTGACCATGTCCACTTGTGGTCCTTGGTAAGTAGCTGGTTTAGTGGGCCTCGGAGGCGATGCATGGCAGGCAGAAACGAACTGTAATGACTTACGAGACCGAGGAAAGACCTAAGGGACGTCACGTCTGTGGGTGCTGGCATCCGTTTGATAGCTTCGATGTTCTCCGGGTCTGGTCGGCGGCCATGTTGGTCAATGATAAAACCAAGGTACTTTATCGACTGCATGAAGAAATTGCACTTTTCTCGGCGCACTCTGAAGCCATATTCTTGAATGCGACCAAGCACGTAATCAAGGCGCTGCCATAATTCGTGGGGGCTGGAACCCATGACAATGAGATCGTCCAAATAGACAGCAACGCCGGGAGCATCCTTCAGCATAGTATCCATTATCTGCTGAAATATGGCTGGGGCTGTTTTGACACCAAATGGCAGTCGGGTATACTGGAACAGACCGCGGTGCGTATTGATCGTCAGAAGTTCTCGGGATTCTTCCTCAACTTCAACCTGGAGGTAAGCATCGGCCAAGTCAATCTTCGCGAAACATTTACCCCCATTCAATTTCGCGAACAAATCGTCTGGAAGAGGCAGAGGGTATTGGTGGGTATCCAGTGCAGCATTGAGACCAGTAGAGAAATCTGCACACAACCGGATGGTCCCGTTAGCCTTCTTCACCAACACGATCGGTGCGGCCCATGCGGAGTAGTTGGTCGGTTGGAGAACACCAGCCTTCTGTAGACGGTCCAGTTCCTGGTCAACGATAGGTAAGGCTGCATATGGTACTGGGCGTTTAGGCCTGAAAACTGGTTTGGCATTGGGGAGGAGGCACAGTCTGGCTCTTGCTTTTGTGCACCTTCCAAGCTCGTCGGCGAATATAGACGCATAGCGTTGTAGGAGGTCCTCAAGTGAACGCTTCGCAACGTGAGTTGGTTTGAGGGCACCTCGGGTGGCTGCGTGCGTGAGGCTGCAAATAGAATTAATTGGCTTCTCCAGCAGATTCAGCTTTTCGATCCAATCCAGCCCCATGAGATCAAGTTTGGGGCATGACGTCAGGTAGCACGTGGCTTGTGCCGTCGAGCCATTGAAGCCAATGGAGCAGTCAACCTCGCCAGTCAACTTCAGTTTACCACCAGAAGCATTACGGGCCCAATGTTCGGTCGGTTTCACATGAGGCTTACCAATTCGTTTCCATGTTCGTTCACTCAGCAGTGTGATGTCGGAGCCCGTATCAAGCTGCAAACGAACTGGGATGTTGTTGATACGAACCGTCACGAACTTCCTTCGGCAAGCAAAATCAACTTTGAATGTCGCCGTCACCGAGTTGGACCGCGATTTGTGGGCCGCACGGTGGTGTGCGGGTGGCTGCGACCTCTGAGATCGACATAAATCTTCTTTGTGGCCACGACGATGACATCTGGCACATTTATGACGCCTAAACCGGCAATAACGAGCAAAATGCCACTCACCACAATGCCAGCAACTTGTGGGAGGCTTGCTCTGTTTTCGATCGGGCTTGTTGTCAGATTTCTTTGGCGCGCTGGAGTTAATTGCGTGTACACAGCTGCTTGAAGTCACAGGTGACTGGCCGATCATAGCCGTGTCGTGCTTCAGGTTGATGAGGCGTTGACATTCAGTGGTGAGGCTCTGCAACGTCATTTCAGCATCCTGTTCAATTCTGGTAAGCAGCCGGGTTCTGATGTCAGCATCTTGGGGCGACTGGAGACCGGATACAAAAATGAGGCACTTAAACTGATTCTCCGTCATTGAGCTGAGCTTGAAGCGCTCGCATTCCCGATTGACAACACCGGCAAACGTGATGAAATCATCATCATCTTTCTTGACCAGCTTTAGGCATTGGTAACGGATATTGAACAGTGATGTTTGATCGCCAAATATCTGAGACAGTGTTCTGACCGTTTCATCAAAGCTGAGGTCGCGGGGCAGCTTGGGGAGAATGAAATTTGTGTACCGTTCATGTTCCGATGTGCCGAGTTTTCGCAGCAATAATCTGACTTTCCATCCGTCATCAAACTTGGAAAAATCAGTCTTGAACATGTCTTCGTACCGCTTGAACCAGGAGTCAAAAGTGTGACCAGAAAGAGGGTCGAATGTGAACTCCGTGATTGAGGCCGCGGCTGCATCAGTTGAAGAAACAGAAGACTCACCAGTACTGGCTGCTGCTGTCTGGATATGCAGTTTCTGAGTCAGTGATTCAATGAGCTTCAGTTGCGCTTCTTCAAACTGCTTTTGTTGCTGCTGTAATAATTCTCGAAGCTGACTAAATTCGATTGACATCGTGGGTTCCCGTTCGCCAATTGTAATAACGGTATTTTCCTCAGCTTAGTTCTCGGTCTGTGCCTCCCAAGCTAGCGCTCACGTCAAAACCAACCACCAAGGATGCACAAGGTATATTAACACCCAAAACGAAGTCAAAAACATCTGTACAGCGCTTCGTATATATAGTGTAAGCGGTGGCAACTTTCTGGAAATTCGGACGCCTTCTGGATGCGCCATTGGCAACCGGCATTTGGCCAATACTGCGTCATGATTGGCTGTTGGGTCCAGATCTTCGACCAATCACATCTCGGCTTGATGCCGGGGTGGCAAGCGTCCCGAAATTTTGGCCAATCTTGCGCGGGGTAGGCTTCTCGGCCGTAGCAGCACCTGACTGCGAGCGGTAAAGCGGGATCCGTGTGGAATTCCGCCTAACATGTAGATAACCTATAGGCTGTCACCTTCAAAGCGCAATATTGCACGCATTTCCAGCTGCTGACCTCATGTATCTATCCAAACTGGCATGAATATCACTGCCACACGAAAAAGAGCTTGACCATTCCATTTACCTGAAGCTGCGTTTTTGTGTGAATACACTCGTGGGGGGTGGGGCATCCACGTAGGTAGAACGGGGGAATCTGCTTCGAGGTCCTCTATCACATCCTGGACGCAGCCAATTGCACTGACACATGACGCATTCCGTATTGTATGCCACCATAGTGGGGGCTCACTTCTGTGTTGGGTTGAGACCATTACTACCGGACGCTTCTAACCGAATATATGAGTTCAGAAATATATGCTTGACTTTGCCTAAACTTTGTCCATCCTACACCCCAAACCCGCTCCCACCCTAATTCCAAGGCATTGTTTCAAACTCAACATTTTTCATCCATTCCGTTCTCACATCCAATACCATTGCCTCAACATCCCCGATCTCTCAATCTTACCTTGACTCATCGAGTTATCCAATATTTATTTTCCACACTTATCCAGTTCCGTTCCGTGTTGTTTGGTTTGTTGTCGTGTAAGCGCTTTCTTTATCTATTCAATACTTATCGTAACGTCAGTGGAGAGTCGAACGAGATGTCATGAAATTACATCAGCTTTATTAATCCTGTTAAACTGTCATTTGTTCTAAATGCTTGTTTCAAGTTAATCAATGGGAACCGCTAATTCACACTTCTTTGTCACTTATGGCGCTCTCGTTTCACGAGGGTATCTTAACGTAGGTGGAATGGAAGCACATGTTGCCTGCCTTGTATGAGAGCTGTTATGTTAGAAGCGCTATTTTGACGACGAACTGGCTTTCTCCAAGGTTCAAGCAACAGGCGTGAAGTGTGTGCAGTCGGTGAACGAAATTGTGGCAGTTACAACCACTGTACAACACGTACGCGGTTCTTACAGCTGATAATGATGATGATGATGCAGTCGGTCAATAACATTCATCTGAAGAAGAAGCGAACATGAAGCTGATAAATGCCTGCCATACTTGGGCATTCTTATTGAAAACCAGTCCGACTGATGTGTCCAAAATAGCGTGTGAAAAATCTACTCAGTTGGGGCAGCAACTCAAATTTCACCGCTTTGAAGCCGATCTGCAACGTCGTCAAAGCTTTGTTCTAAAGGGCACATCGGGCAAACACACTAGGACAACTACACCCTCTCACGTGGTGCGAAGTTGCCTCATCTATTCGACTGTTGTCAGTAATTTGGTATCTATAGCTAACTTCAAAACCGTCATGTGTAACAACTGTCCCTGTAAACCACCCAGTTGCATGATGTAGTAACACTACTTATCAACTCATCCAATGACCTCGTTGAAGTCATAGAGTTTCTGCGACCATTTTCTTAAACATTCTATCAGATTGTTTACACGATTAAGTATATTGGTGATATAGGTGATGTTATGACGTTTTATTATGTCCGTTTACCAATGTCCCATCGTGTATAAATCCTACAACTACGCGGTATATCTGACTTAGTTCATCGAATTGTCTTCATTCATCAGTTTTTTTTTCACTTAGTTTAGGTTATTTTGGATTAATTGGATTGTCCGTTGTTTATCCAGATCTGGGACATCATGACTACGTAGTATCTAGTTTACCAAGTATCTTGGTGCACTGAAATCATTCGAATATTCATGTACTGGCTTCACACTTTTCGGTCAGCACTTACGGCTTGTTAGATAGTAGCACAGGGCCAGAGGAATCATCTTTCATTGCTTAAAGTTTCCTCAGTGCTGACATACCCGATTGTTCAGTAAATCAGATCCCCCCAGTAAGCATCTCCTTATGCTTGGGGACATTGAATTCCCCGCGGAATTGCGTTCCATAAGAGTTACGAACATCCCACTTGCCCAAACATGGTGTATCAAAAACCTCTGTTCAATGTATACTAAGTTTTTCAAATTTACTGTACCTCTGGAATTGACTGAGTTGATTTCCCTAAGGAACGATCAGTTGCGTATCTGATACTGGGTGAACTTCTTCAGTTTCAAACTGATGCAGTTGGTCCGAAACGAGTGTTGCTGAATGGTCACACCCGAACTTTTTCCTTAGCATCGCTTACGTTGAAATGTGCTGAATGCATGTGTTCACAAAACAACTGATATGTGATATGTATATATGCACTTGTGCACTTGTCCCTGAGTTTCGTTTCCACCTTCGCGAGCTGAACTACAGCTGGCTAACTTTCGCTCGCAAATCATGGACTTCGTTCTAAGATCCGGGTAGCTAGGGATCTCACAGGAGGATTGCAGCTATACGTAGCTCGTATCCAGTGGACAGTAAGAACAGATGGACGAGGGCAGTAGATGCTGTATTGAGAACTGTCGAGAACTGGTTCTATTGACAAACGGGTTGATAAACATCGTGAATTAAGCAAAACGTACAATCAATAATACAGCAATCGGTAGGAGCAGAAAAATTGTCAGTGAGGCAGCAGGGCTTTCTGGAAGTAATATAAAGTAAGTACCAAATGATGTACAAACGCACAGATGCGGGCAGTCAGTCAGTGTAAATTGGCCGTATACAGAAATAACGGTGCAGAAAACAATCGGTACGTTCGGGAGGTAAGGAAGTGTCTTTGGCTGACGGCGCGATGCAGTAGCTCTTGTCACGTGCCCAATCGGATTGCACGCCTAGGTCCGTTTAAAACAAATCTCAACAAAGGCAATAAAGGTAATGCAAACAATAAGTCTTCCTGAGGTGTTGAGTCGGTGTAACGGATAAGACGCTCGCCCACCATCCGAGGAGCTCTGAGTTCGATCCTCGGCCGGTCCGTTTCCTGTCAGAGCGGACACTCGAAAATAGGTAGGGCTGACACGAACCTGCAAGCGAAGACAAACAGGCAACAAAATGTTGACATCAGTTGCTGGAGGTTAAGCAGGCACAAACCCAGCAAACGAGATGGCGTTATAATAAACGGACGTGAATCACGCTACACATGAGTAGTCAGAATAGAGAAGAAAAATAACCTCTGATCACCGTTGACTCACAGGAGTAATCAACAATGTAGATAAAAATGTCGCATCCACGGTTTGGATGCAGCAGTGCTAAGGATTTTCCAGTTCAGTTCATCAAATACTCCCATGAATAGTATTAAAACACTAGGTAAGTAATGCTTCCAATGAGCTGTCGGCGAGCCAGTACAGCCATAAAACATATATTAGGGGATTCTGTTGGACGGCGGAAGGTCTATATCACATTTTTCTGTTTTGACCCTGATAAATGTGTATTTGGGAGTCTAAAAGTGCTCCGAGAGTGATTTCAGCTGCACTGTTGCGAGATCAAGGCTAGGGAACTCTGCGTATTTGAGCGTTTTTTGTAAACAAAGTGCGAACTGTCAAAGTTTGATTGCAACCGTCTCGGCTGCGTCAAGTAAACCTTGTTGCGCGGCCCTAGAGTTGTGTACATGAACACGGCAAGTGACGTGTCTGGATTACTCGAGTGACTGTTTTGTAGCAGTTTGGAGTCAATCGCGCCGCCAGTGGTTCTTATCTTGTCGGTTAAAGACTCGGTTATTTTCCCTAATCCGTCATACCCGGCGGCCAATACACCTGGCGCACGTACCACGAAGTTCAACATGGTAGCCAGCAGTTATTTCCACTAAATCCAGGTAGGTTAGCCAGTTTTCTGGTACTCACTCTACCAATCATCAAAAGTTATGCGTTGCCTACCTGGAACTTACGAGTTCCATCTTTACCTCATTCACACCTCCAGTAGTCGTAGTGGGTTCTATCCCGAGACCCGCATCAGTAAATGGATGCCCTAGATAGGGGAAACAGATTCATTATTAGTGGCTTGATAGAAAATGGTCTTCCAATGGAGTTTGTTCGAAGACGTCTAACCTCGAGAAATCCACCAAAAGAAGTAAGCCACAATGTCGCTGGAAACATCCTCTGTAAGGCCGTTTTCAAATCAGATTCTGCAAAGCGCATAGTTGTTCGACGAACATACTTTGCCGCACAGTAGCAGGTAAAGGAGTTCACAAGCATAGCTTGGTTTTGCCTGGGCAGCTTACCTTTCAGATTGAGGTTGACCATTTTTTCTATTGAAACTGACTTCATTGATGTAGCTAGCAGCGAGCGTCCTAGAACAAGGTGATCCCGTTTAGCTGCAAACTCTCTCTTGGAAGGGAGTTGCCCAACGATACGTTTCTTCTCTATACTGGGTATCGGTGGTCGTTCTGGTCCGTTGGTAATATTTTTCCCAATGAAGCTTGTCGGGTACCCGTTTTCTTTCATGTTGACAACAAACCTTAGTTCTTTGTCTGTCATGTCGTTCCGACATATCACCACCGATGAAGAACGAATTAACTTGTGTTTCTGTTATGAAAGCTCAAAGCTACGCAGATTTTTATATTTGTATATATTTGCACACAGCTCTTTCCATGTTGGTTTTCTGTAACTCTACCTTAGTAACGAGCCATCCGACCGCCTAACCAATTGCACGTCGAACAAATGAACTTTGTTTTGACTATCAGCTTCGTATGTAAAACTGGCTGACGAATGAGTCCTGTTGAATTTTTGTAGGAGTAACGAATTGGTGGTATTTTGCTCTGTCATCAAAAAATAGTTGACAGAATGTCGGTAAAAGCTGCACTTGCTGATTAACTGCTAAAGTTGATGACATTTCAGTTTCCCCATAAGTATGTCAGCGAGCCGTTGAGTTCTCCAGTGAATTTGAACTGTACATTGAAAGTACAAAGCACGAGTTTTTTAGACGTGTCCGTTAGAACTCAATATAATCGCACAAGCAATCAGTCACTTTCTTGACTATCATGTCGACGTTTGTGGTGCCTGCACCACTTTTTGAGCCCCTCCGGTATAGTCAAATCAGCGTATAGCTGAGGATGATGCAACAACGTATTAAACGCCTCTATAAGTCGTAGCCTAATCGATTATCAAGTGACTTGCCACATCTACGTTTTGGGATAATCCCAGTGAATGATCATGGATATTCAGGAAGAAGTGTATGGAAACCCCCCATAGAAGATGGACCCCACATGTGGGCACAACTTATTTGTCCCCATATGTGTCGCCCTTGACATTTTTCTCCATATCGGTAGTGTGCGTTCATTTTCCCATTTTAAACCTCAATTTTACTTTTCAAAAGACCACTTCGAACAGCCTAGTCGATCTCAACCTCGTTCATTTGAACAAGTTGTCCAGTGACCCGACCATCCAAACCGCCCCTGTTGCACATCTTGGTCAGGCAGTCGTAGATAGTACATCAGCCCCTGCTGATTGGTATCTATTAGATTCTCGATGGCTGGCTGCACGTCCGAATCGACTTCACCAGAACCCGCTAGCGGATATCGCCAGTTTGTTTCCGAATCTCAAACGCTTATCCATCGCCCCAACCCAGCTGACGGGACCCATGCTACTGCGCCTGCTATACCAAACCAACCTAATGGAACTTTTTCTAGTAGAGGTAAGTGAGACCGTCTCGGTACCTTGCGTCGTCGGTGCTTCCACGTAGAACTTGCCCATTGTGTGTGTTAACTTGTTAGTCTGGGTCGTATTCGTCCTTATGATTTTTGGAATACATACAATTGTGAATTATATATCGGGTTCTAGGACAACTACGCTCTGGCCAAGCAGTCTCAGATATCTACCCACCGTGATCCCTTCCAACTGCAAAGAAAAGATCTAGGACGTCTCTCTTTGTAAGCTGAATTTCTCTCGATACCCATTGGGTTATAAATCATCATCATCTTCAGCTGTGAAAACCGCGTACATTTTGTACGATGGTTATAGCTATCAGGGTTTCGTTCGCCGAAAATATAGGGGAGTAGGAGTGGATGGCTACGCATTTGAGGCGGTAGCTGATTCAATAGATGCGTAAATCCAGGAGTGTCAGTGGAGTTTTCGTTGGAGAGATCGGGAGGGGAAGCTATGCACTGAAGGCAATAACCTGGATAAATGGGCGCCATTGAGCACGCGGCTGGGCCATGTCTGTCAATACCTCTAACTGTCAATGTGTCCCGCCTCGGGGTCCCCATCCGGGGGACAGCAACGACCGGCGCGGCTGAGTTTGCTGCCAATAGGTTTCCTATTTCATTGCCAAGTCATTGTTTGACCTCCTCTGGCTCGTTTCCTTTGTACATGTACGTGGTTTTCACAGCTGAAAATGATAATGGTGTTGATTCCACCCTTCGTGTGGCTGTGCAAAAGGAACTCTTCAAGAAAGTCCGGTCTACTGGTATACGGAGCATGGAACCAAACCAGCGCAGCCTATGGAGTGCGATCAGTTCATCTTTTCGACTGTACATCATAACGTTGCAGAAGTGTGAATAGTAAAGTGGCTACCTTCAAGAAAGACAATCTAAAACAGGCCATTTTTGTTATATCCTGAAGACCATGTTGTATTGGTGAGCCTTTCTATGGGCTGTGCTTGGTTCGTACATTAAGAGACAATTTAACTCACCAATTTAAGAACATTCCCGATTAAATCTTATCTCATCTGGACAGAACGCACTACTCTAAGGTTGTCGAATATTCTTCGACAAACCACGACCTGTTAAGCCCCTCGTGGGGATCATCAAGTAGACGCAGGCCCCAAGTTTCCGTTGACCTTATGTTCCACTTGAACCCAAATTAAACGCAACTGATGAAATGCGCTCATTTGCACACTAATTTAGTTTTAACCGATTCTTGTTCGTCCCAACAAGGGCACTCATCTTGCTGGGTGGGAAGGTCGTTTGAAGTGTTATTCTTTCAAACGGCTTACTGCTACCTATTGGCTTACTTCTGCCTTTTGTACCTTTACATGGGGTACGCTGGTCAAGTTGCGTTGCTTTCCGTTATTCCTATTATCTGTCCTTTTCCCCGTAGGAGTTGTGGGGACTTGGATTATTTCGTACTGGCATATGCAGTTATCTCTGCTTCTTATGATTACCCTCTTCCAATTTCAGACTGACTTTACGCGGTTCACTCTCCAACAGACATCACTTCAAGGCTCTTCCTTCTTGGATCATTATAACCTCCTCCACCTTGGTCATAGCCCACATCAGGATGTCGATAAGCTGCATCAGGATACGGATGAAGATCTGATCGAGTGGGGTGAGGACGTGCCATACTACAGAGATTCTCTGACCTCTGCAGATGTCAATCTGGTTGCTGTTTCTAGTATCTGGCATGCTATCAGGCCGGCTGTTTGGCACGCCGCACTAGCTTTACGTCCCAAGTTGTCCGTTCAACTTCGGAACTACTTTCTTCGAATTACGGTTGAGGGCTCCGTACTTCTCACGCAAAACGGCGCACTAGTGCCTCGCTTACTGTCTCTCTGGCCAATGCAACCTTGTCCGGTCTCCGCACTGATATTTCGAACGAGTAAAGGTCCTCAGTTCACCCAGGCTTTTTTAAGCTTGAGCAATAAAATTAACCTTGGAACTTATTCAGCTACATTAACCACGCTCATCATTTCAATTGAGGTTAGTATTCTTTTGTAGTCCGATTGTACTGTGACCAATTTTGGCATGTTTAGTGAATTTTAACTCGCTTTTTTGTTATTGTTCGGGTTTCTTAGTGCTCATTATTCACCAACTTATTCTTCTAAATCTTATGTGCACCTCTACAATCATTCAAGTTCATCAAACCCGTCGCTTTGGACCGCTTCACATCCGTATGTGAACGAAGCAAGTAGTTAGTAAATCTATATCCCATAGCGCTCAACTCACATTCCTTCACTCTAACAGATTGGTGGTTATCCAGGAGAGATGCAACTCACAATTTGATCGCTGACCCCAGATCAAGTCTTCACATCAATCATGAATTACAGAAATTTATACACGGCCAGAGGTCATTCCGTCAATTGTCGAAACAAGTGCGCAACAATGTCCCCTCATGCAATGATGATCTGGTCTTAAGTAAATCGTGTCATACAGGAACTGTTTTCCTTTCATATTGCCTTTTCTCACTATCAACATTTAAACGGCATTCGGTGTGAATAGGAACATCCAAATACTTCATGGTATAACACTGCTTATAAGGTTTATGAAAACCTTCCTGGGACCCATCGGTTCGACAGTCCCAGTATTCTCACCCTGCCCATTTCGTGCTTGTGCACCAAATAGTAGTGGGCTGTTGAGGAATTTTTATCAACCCTATTAGCTGCATCATACTGAGGAAAAATAAGTCATCTTGAATATCGACCCACCTCAATTAGGAGGATATTCTGTCAGTTGTAGACATTACTATGAAGTGTTTCACTCCATTTTCGTTCCAGCGTCTGAGTCTATGGGTTTGTTCGGCATAGCCATTAGTTTTTCGTCCGTTTGATCAGCTAGGGTCAATGACTAACCTTTGTGGCAATAAAGGACAATTTTCAGCCGAATGAAATCCACATCCATCTGATGCAACAACAATGGACGCCCGTTAGTTGTGGAAAGGTTCAAACTATGATGCTACCACCACAAAAATCCGAAGGTTATTCCCGATCAAGCATGATTATTACTGAGTAAATATATGGAGGATACACTATTCCCTTCGTTTCATTGTGCTGCATTATCATTTGGCTCCAAACTTCACACCCTAGGTAGGATTATAATACTGGAGCTATCTAAGTGGTTCGGTCGCTTCTTCCTCTTCTAGACATCTTCGGGAGATCAGCTGGATCCACCGTCTATTGCGGAAGCATCCGCTAAAAGTGATAACGACTGGAAAGAATTCAACGAAGTTCTTCGTAGTCTACCTTCACTTTGTCCTTCGCTTTTGTTCTTAGCACTGGGTGGAAATGTTTCCTATTTATCCGTTGTAACGTTGCTCATGATTTGTCGGCATCACAATCGTCGTCGCAGTTTATGCGACTCAAATTTCGACCCCCATCTGGATTTGATTGTCGAGGACAATTGTTGCAGCTTGGAGGACCATGAAAAAAAAGATATTCCAGCAACAATCCTCGCGTGGTATTCCACCATAGACAGTGTGGGAAAGGATAACGGCCGACGCAAAACGGCGGCCGAACGGTGTATCACTGACGCACTTAGGCTTCCACACTGGCAGTTTGTCAGTTCGGCACAATTTCAAAGCAAACTCCACGACTTCTTGAACTGATTTCCAATTTCCTGATGGATCTGGATAATCGCCTTTCATTTTGTGCCTTGCTGTTCTGAAACGTTTCTATTGTGGGCTTATTTTCTAACTGTTTCAACAGGTCATCTTGTCCGCGAGAATTGTCAACTCTGCATTTAATTAAGTTCCAGCATTTACCTTATTCAACACCGTCTTTCAGTCGTTTGCAACCTTTCACCGCTTCCTAGTTTCGACCAAATTCTGTACATCGGCTTCTTTTTTTCTTCCTTATATTTTGGTAGCCCAGGGTTTAATATTGCGAAGCCTTTGTGAGCCCAAACAACCTCATGTGAACTACCTATTATCATGTCGAAGAGACCAGTTCTTTGAAACTACATGAGTCTTCTGTTTGTGACTTGGCCTTTTCGATCGTCATCAGTCACAAAGCGTGCCCTGGTTGTTTTAACCGCCTCATTTTCTGGAGTAGAGTACTACACACTGCAGTTCAGAATCATATCCTTACAAACCGCAGGCTAGTTCTGTTGCCGTCACAAAGTTAGTGGGTACCTCGTGGTTTCTGCTCCTAAATGCATCAAAGTTTTGTAGGTTTGTTCGACTCGATTTCACCGTGCGAGCTAAAATCAGGTTACATAGTACACCTTATTTATTCTCATTGGAAAGGATGAGGAATATGTATCTAACGTCTCTCGAAATGACGTTCGAAATGGAAGTAGGGATACACTGTTCCAAATTTTAAGTGAATCGGGCGATTTCCACTGATACAGGAACGCTACCATCCACTGTTTTGGAACTGTTTAAGGGATGTGAAAGTCCAGGCGCAGCTACTTGTTCGTTCATACTCTGAGGTGCTGGTGATTACAATTTATTGCGTTCAAAGTTTCCACCACGTGGACTGGAACGGACTTCATCTGCGAACAAATGCCCAAGGTTTTCACTTGGTCCGCCTAGTTATTGCCGCAAGAAGACAAATTTCTCGAACTTATTGCTAATATTTCGTCTTTATTCCATCAACTGTGTACTAAGGGTTATCGACTTAGGGCCTAAAAAGAAGCAATAAGGTGGTGGAAGGGACCAAAAAGCCAGTAAGTAAACTAATCCGGTACATTATTCGAACACCAGGGCAATTTAATGATGCCTGTCCACGTCTTCTGTGCGCACGGATTCGGTTGAAATCGATTGATCAGCATGGCCTCACTAAACGCTAACAGTTTCGGATTGACTTTTCGGAGTAAGACTGAACGGTGTTCTCGAATCAACCTGGTGGCTTGGATATGTTCCACCTCAGTGAAGCGTGTTTCCAAGACTGGCCTGTCTTGATTCCATTGGCTAGTCAGTCACCTGAATTAAATAGTGAGGCTCAAGCTCCGAGCCATCTTTGCAGGCTCCTGTCCGTTCTGCCGATTTAGACGTCAACGCAACTTCAATTGGACCGATGTACGACATGTGACGCATTCTCTGTTGAAACGCTTAGACTAATCTGCTGAGTTTCTGTTAGGATAATCAGTTGTGTGGCTGGCTAAATACGATTGACTGCAGTCTGTAGTTTATCTCCCAGCTGTTGTTATCTCCTCTACACTGTACTCTGAGAAAACATCCTTTTTACCTGGTGATTGATCAGGTAGCTGTTGATCTGTTCGCCGAGCTTGGCAATTGATTTGCAAACGTTTCGTCACCATTCGAGAAGACATCTTCGGTGCGCTGTTGGGTGCACACAACACCAACAGCGCACTGAAGATGTCTCCTCGAATGGTGACGATACGTTTGCAACTCAATTGCCAAGCTCGGCGAACAGATCAACAGCCACCTGATCAATTACCATCTAATGCACCCGAGCTACCAAAATTCCAAAAAATTACCATCCTTTTTACCTGTGTGAAGTATTCAGCTGTGGACGCCGATAGAACTGTCCGCAGTACTATCTTTGTTAAAAATTATTCCTCCTGAGGGAGTACAAGTACGTCTGACATGCGTCAATAAAATACGAACCGGACCATTATTATGGCTCGTTGGGGTAAGACTTTAAAATTGAGGCTACTGTCTAGATCATGTTAGCTCTCGGTGCAGTGAATGCTTAAGCGTATGGTAACAAACTAACCCAGCAGTGCAAAATTATTGTGCAGTTTCGAAATGCAGATTAATTGGAATTCAATCGGTCCACATACCCAAAATGATTAGAATCTTTGATGATTAGGACATCGTTTTTCCTACGCAACTGACGAGATAAAAACGAAATGTTGACATTCATTCCGCAAACTTCGTCTCCTTGCTTCCATAGCCAAGTGGTGGAGGATTATTGTTTGAAGTTAAAACTTCGCACTGCATCATTAAAAACAATAAATTTCGATTATTTATCCTTATGGTCGTCAGTTCAACGGTCGGGCGTAAACACACGCAGAACTTGTTTCTCTAAAATCGAATAAAATAGTCGGGCAAAATAGAATTATTGATATGGTAGTCACCTCTCCACATTACGTGTGTCGAACAGTAGCATCGAATGTAATCTGTAGTACAGGTGTTGGTGCAGCAGCCAGTTTGAAGTCATCTATCTCAAATTTTTCGATGATTTTGTACGAGTTAGTTATCAAAATTAGGGGTTGAAAATGTTTTATGGAACGTCTCGCCACCGAACATTAGCGCTTCGGTTCTTACGCTCCGATACAGTAGCCCCAGACAGACTTCAGGAAGAAGTCATATCGCAGTGGATCTTACACAATCAATAGGTTTACGAAATGCCGCAGAAAATGCACAAGCGTACGCAGAGTTTTGTTACACATCGGCGAACAGACTGTACTGCTATATACAACCTAACAGTACGCGCTTTATTATTATGGCTTTATGCACATGTGAATCTCACTTTGTTTAAGTTAGCCGGTCCTTGCGTTTTTATGTTCGATCGTTGCGTACTGCGCCACCTTCCGGGGATCTGTCACATGTCCGAACACGTATCGGTGGACTGATTCTTATAAGTGGTGTGTGAAGAAACGGCCGATCTACATCTGCCTAAAACCTTCCAAATGGTAGTGTAATACAAGCTTTCAACATGCTCCAGCACAAGTTCGAAAGGTCTTACAGTACGATTCATCCTGAGAGGCATCAGCCAGTCATACACTCATAAAACATATCCTAAGATTTGAGGTGTTAAAACGAAATTCTATTGGACACTTGAAGTGGCTACAGTACATAGGCCTATTCTAAGTCCCCCTTAGATGGGTGGGAGTCTGCAAGGCGTTCGAGGATGAGCTTGGTTACCATGTTTGTTGAGATGGCGTAAGTGATCTTTTTGAAAGCGAAGTGTAGACTATCGGAGTGCCATAGTTGCTACCACAGTTTTGAAAGTAAGCGCTGTCATGCCATATGTTGATGCGTTCAGGCACAATCGATGGGCTGGTACGGTTATCTAGGTAGCCTGCGTCTAGCAGATGGCGGCCGACTGCTGTCCCATTAAATTCCTTTCTGGTAACAATGAACTCCGGCAATGTTCTTTGATCCACTGTGATGTTCTCGAGTCCTGCGATAACGCAGTTTTTACAACATCCAAAATGACTGGGTAGGTGATCATTCTTCTGCCCAAGGACTGACAATATACTTTCCGGATTAAATCTTATCATGGGTACACTAGTGGGGAAGTTTATGAAGTGCAGTTCGAAAGTCTTTTTTCAGACTGACTAGATCACTTGCACCGCTTCCGATGATTTGAAGTAGCTTGGAGACGACTTTATTAACTTCACTGCAGACAGAGAGCGGCTATGACTCTAGACACTTAAAACAAACCATCCTGAACAATAAAAGCCGTGGTAGTACCCGCCTGTCAAAACCTCGTTGAGGAAGCAGAATTTCAATAATGGACAAGTCAGACCAGTTCAGAAAATTTAATGTCACTTTGTTGAACGAAACCGATTTTGTCAGTACGGCGATAAGGAAAGATAAGAGAGTAGATGTAGAGACTCCACTGACGAATTACCTCATAAGGTTTACAGGCGTGTGTCTGATTACCCTTTCAGTATAAGGAAAGTTGGGTCCAAGTGGTGCTCGCACATGCCTCGCCGACATGTTTAGCGAAAGTGTACAAAGTCGATAATCTCGTTCAACCTATATTATATACGACCAAATCAACCTATCGTGTCGTTACTTAACAGTTAGCCGATTGTCTCTTCCTTTCACTTTGAAGAATGGTTTTGCTTTTCGGTTGAATTACAGTATTATCGGCTCCTCTGACGTTTCTTTTCTTTTAATCAAGGTTAGCGACTCAGCTTCCGATCGATCGCCTGAGTGACGCACACTCATCTACAACTTCAATGCCAAAAATTTCGCGATCTTAGAACACCCCGTTGGACACGTAAAAAGATAAGGTAGTCTGAGTGACGAAAAAGTGTTTATGCGATACTGATGAAATAATGAGGCCACGCTAGAAGGTTTTTAAAACCCCGGTGTTCAAATGGTTGCTGATGAGAACCTTGTCGAAGACCAAGGCGAGGCACAAGCCCTGTTGAATAGACTGACCACCATCATACCATCTTTTGGCATGCGCCTTGCACCTTCAAAGTGCAAAGTCATACTTCAGAACGTGCAGTCTCCGAACGTATCCCTTACAATTCAAGGAGAATCACTGGAGATTGTGGAGAATTTTACATACCTCGGTAGTTGTATTAGCTCTGACGGAAGTGTCCGATGAAGTCCGTGCAAGAATCTCAAAGGCTCGAATCGCGTTTGCTAATTTGCGTCACTTGTGGCGTCAAAGAGGCATATCACTAGATCTTAAGGGTCGTGTGTATCAGGCTACAGTACGGGCTGTGTTGTTGTATGGGTGCGAGACATGGCCCCTGCGGACAGATGATGTGAGGCGTCTTCAGGTTTTCGACCACCGATGCCTCAGAAGCGTGGCTGGTTTTGGATGGCGTCAACGGACTAGTAACGAGGTGATTAGAAAGCGGGTATTTTGGTTGGTTGGTACTTCAATCGCGGAAAACATCCAGCCCACCAACTGCGGTGGCTCGGTCATGTGCTACGCACGCCGAAACACCGTCTACCGAGATGGCGTTCTCCGTGCCTTCTTCATAATGACGGAGACCGCGAGGTGGACGATGTGTGACTTGGCAGAACGGTGTGGAGGAGATTAAGAAGAGTTTGGGTGTTGTTGTGGTACGCCTTCTAGGATGGGGTCTGCGTGACCCCACCTGTGGTTGGCTGGAGACGTTGCAAGAAATGGCGGCTAATCGATGTCAGTGGCATACGTGCTGTCAGTTTCTTTCCAGACTGTCTAACTGAGCGCTTGGAGGTGTAGGCACCTCAGAATGCTTTTACATAGGCTAGCACTAGGTCCCCTCCCTCACCCACTCTTTTTCTCTTCTTTTCACTCTAGGGCTTTCAATATGATTAGATGACCTTTATGTTTGTACGGCAGTGAAGCATCAGTGTCAACACTGATGTTTCTGTCTCCGATGATGATGATAATGACACTGAAGAAAAATCAGTCACATCAAGTTATTCTCACCTCCAACGTAATTTTACCAAACTGTCGGCTAGACTGTTAGCCACGATCAGGGAGTGAACATGAAGTAAAATATAAAGACTGCAGACGAAATAGGGGATAACAATTGTGAAGTAGTTGCTGAAAAAGGCAAGGCAATACGAACCGGTTGACTTCCACTCGTAGCGGGGTAGAGAGAGATTTCGTTCAGGACGCCTAAAATGCTTTTGTGTCAGTCGGTGTAGGACATTCGGAAATCGCGTATTCTTGGTAAGAAACGATGGTCTCGTTAACAAGACAGTAGAGATGGAGGCTTGGCACATCGACGTACCATTCTCTTGACTTGCTGCTCACATAAAAATTTAAACAGGTGGCAGCTAAATAAGGAACCAAATGTGACTAGCCCATATCGCATGACCAAGTTAGGCTTATCTCTGAGAAAAATGGCAGTCTCAAGTCAACCTTTGCGCAACATTGGATGATGAAATTTTGCCGTTGTCAATACGGATGGAGGTAGCACTGGAGCAGGGAAAAGAATGAATACACCATGAAGTGAAAAAGCAGTTGGTTTACCGAAGAGGACGCGTTTCATGTTTGGGGACGTGAACATTACGAATTAAAAGCAACATCAGAATATCACCTGGTTGAACGACACCCTGGGATAGTTACATAAGTACGTCGCACCAACCTTCCACCTCTGGGTGTTTTTGCGCCGATTAACTTAAGTGACTTTCTTGTAAATTCCGATCTTTTCTGGTGATTACCACTCCGATAAAACACGGTACATTCTGATGACTAGAAGCGAAATAGTGGTGCTAGCAAATTAGTGGCCCTGTACGTTAGCCACAGATTTCATATCGATATAGCGATCAAGCCAAACTAAAATTCTAGTAATTCGAAAGGTTCAAGTGACTGTGAGAAACATGAGATGACCGATGAAAGTAGATAACGGGCGGGTAGATGACGGTTACGCGTTTGAAGTCATGTGATTCAGTCGGTTTTTCAAAAGTCTGATGGGCTAGCTGCACGCACAAACTGTTTGTTTTCTCAAAGCTCAGAGTTGTCGGCTAGTACGCAAAACCCTGGAATACCTATATAAGCATACTGGCTGTAATCAAAAAGGTGTTGGCACATTAACAAGTGGCCCTGGGAATAAAGTCCACCTTGTATGCATATATATATATATATATATATATATATATATATATATATATATATATATATATATATATATATATATATATATATATATTGGCGAGTTGGATAGTATCCGCTAACAGGCTAATCTTGGAAACTTTACAATGAACAAGATGTGTGTAAAAAGCACTTTATGCTTTGCTTGTGCTAATTCCGATATCAGTCACATTTTAACAGCAGTTCGGTTCAAGGCAAGGATAGCTTTTTGTGCCCAGAGGTACACAGTATACAGGTGTACGAAGTCCTCACAGGCAACTGGTTAAAAAATTTGGTATCTCATACCATCAACAATTTAGCAATAGCCCAGAGGAAGCGTAATTTCACAAAACGAGCGAAACTTCCGTCAGAGAGGTGGTCACTTGAGGAGCCAGTCATGTGATGTGGATTTGGTGGTTGGAGAATGAGTCGTGCTCTATTTTTTGAACTGCGAGCTATTCACACTTCTGGGCCGCCACCCGTGACCGAATGAAACAACTAACTGGGAGGCCGCATGTTCGGGACTCCCTGGATTTTTGTAAGATTCGCATTGTTGATGTTGCCCAATAAGGATAGACCAGCTGTATAATGATTCCTGGCTTTTCAGGATAGACTGGCTTCACTTAGAGAATGAAATCACAATTGAAAAGTCCCAGATCTTCTTATACTACTAACAGTTAGATATGCATCAAAAGTATCCAATCCACTATAAATATTCCAAAGTGCTTACACTTCCAGGTACTCAAACGGATAATTTAGATATAAACTGGTGTCCAGACCACTACTAAGATCGACTAACAGACATACTTGCATCGTCCCTAGTCAAGCGTCGAGAGGATCACATAGATCTTATCCTGGAAGGCAGATCACACACACACAGACTTTAAGTAGTCGCTTCCATACCGTTCTCACAGGTCAAGGTCCACCACCTTTCTGTTTGCGACACTGACGTAAAGGGCAGTTTTCATGACTAGACTGCCAACCAGTTGGGAGATAACAAAATTAGATGAATTAAGGGTAAGTATTTATTACAGTAAGTGCAATTTCTGATCGGCGATTTTTTGCTCTGAACCAGTGCGTGAGGTCGACCGGGATTTAATGAAGGAAAAATGTTGAAAGGAATTCGTTGGAGGAACTTGAAATAAGCATCAAAATTCTTGCTTACTACAAAGTCAACAAATTTCACCTTGAGATTTCATTTCACTGTTAAGAGTTTACTCTACAGGCTGATATATACGTGCGTTACCCTTCAACCGAATGAATTAAGGTTGCCTCAGGAGCAGATGAGTTACTCTAAATGACAATTAGTGGTCTACGAAGGTTTCATTCTGTTTTTTATTAAGGGAATAAAGGTCATTCCACCAGATGCTGTGCACATACATCCAGAAGGGCTGTAGTCGGTCTTTTCAACACTTCCCATTACTCATTATCTTCAGCTGAAGCGACTGAGTAAAGATCGACGAATTGAAGAAGTCTAAAACAATTTTATCCCAACTTCAACCCGTTTATGGTGGCTAAAATAATCACGCATTGAGGTGACTTCTCAGTACATACAGCTTAATTGGTGCGACATCAGCTGTGGTGAACAAAAAGCAGTAAGCAGCTCCTAAACTCATAGAATGCAGTTAGATAACAAGAAATTAGGAACTCCTTGATTAAAAATGAGATAAAACTAATCGCCTATACCACGAATTCCCGAGGGATAAGTGGTGAAGATCTAGTAAAGGTCAATACAGCACGATAAACTAGCCGCTGAGGTACACCTTACAAGAAAAATTTAAATAAATGTGAAAGATGAGTGGGGTAAATAATCTTACTCATAGCGACCACCCTCCTCAGAATGGTCGATTTTGCTGTTTCATGGGGAATGGTCGGTCTAGAAGAACAGTACTGTATATTTCCTCATAACAGCCTGATGCTCGGACATAGAAACCATGCATTCTTTGCCATACTGTATCATGAGCCCACTGACTATAGTTAAACAACTGAAGAATACTGGTGGGGTATTTCAGCTACTTGCAGCAGGTACTGAAGAATGAGTGGCTGAATACTGATGTTAACATGAAACAAACCATTATTCTGAGCTAACTTGAGCTCAGGCGCACTTCATGGACACCAAAGAAAGTCTTAGGTATATTTCGGACACTGCTGATCATGAAGCTTGGAAAACTGACTTGAGAAGACTGTACGGTGCTTCCCCTCGAACACTTACCTTCAGCGAGTATTAATGCATCGCTTCAAATGTTGTGTGTTCTTGAATCTGCAGCGCTTGATTAACATCGGTTCCAACCGATTATGCATTCGCTTTGACAAGGGTGAATGCCTCAGATATTCAGTAATACTTTAGACCAACGGCCGAGAAGTACACCAGTACATCATCGTGGCGAACCTGTGTACCAGCCATAAACAAATGCGTAGTTAGACATGAGGCGGCCTTTGTGCAACACATTCAGTTGAAGGCTGTCATAAACGGGCGATTCAGTTGAGTCTCTCGTGAAGACTAAATTGACATGCAAATGAGTGTATTTGTCATAATCACCTTATTATTGTGTCAGGAACCTGAGTTGGAAGAAAACGATATTAACTATCGGTACAAGGAACTCAGTACACATCACTTTACCCATTTATCATCATTACCGGCAACTCTACAGTGTTGTAACAAACAGAAAACACAGACTCTAGGTTAAGGTAAGGATCGTGCCCAACTAAGACAAGAAAAGCACACCGACTTCGCCCGGGTCTGTGGCAGCCACACTTTCAACATCGGTCATTCTTTTGCTTGCTAATCTTGAATAAATTTAGATGACATTGTTAATGTATTGTTCCTAGAGTAGTGGCAACCCAGGAACTCCGGTGCCAGAAAATGTTTCTTATGTGACTCTTGAGGTTGAGTAAGTAT
Organism: Opisthorchis felineus; assembly: GCA_004794785.1. Lineage (NCBI taxonomy): Eukaryota > Metazoa > Platyhelminthes > Trematoda > Opisthorchiida > Opisthorchiidae > Opisthorchis > Opisthorchis felineus. The sequence continues at coordinate 156,398 of SJOL01003576.1, read as the reverse complement.
TCTATTATGCAAGAGTCGTCTCCATTTTTAGAGGTTTATCGTGGGTTGGAGGATATCGTGTTGACTTACACGAATACTAGCGCTTTTGAGGGGGGAATTTACGGGGCTAATGGACAATAGTTTGTCGGTTGCTTTAGGTGGTGGAAATGGTTTAATTTTGCACAATGGGTGACGGTTCATAGCCAGTTCAGCACAATGGCCAAACGATAATAACTACCTCTCAAAGGATGGTTTAACCTATTCCAAAACATGTGAAGCAGGCAAGTGGATAATGACCATCTAGTTAGCAGTCGATCACTCGGAATCGAGCTTCGTAGGTTGCAAGGCCACAGGTAATTTAACCATAGTCAGTCATTCACTACTCTGGTAGGCCAGCATACTCCTCCCTCCGAAAACTGACGTCCAGTAAAACGATTTCGATTAAGAAGAAGTAAAATTTCTCTAGCCTCTGCAAAAATGTGTTAGTCACGTGGTCAATAAAGAGGAACACAGTACATGCTACGCCCAGAATAACCCAAGGGTTAAATAAAGTTAATTTTTTGACCGAAAAAGTTTGGAACCGATTGAGAAGTCATCGTTTCAGAAGGACTAGGTAAACAGTCGGCAGTTTTTAACTGGGCAACGTTTCTCGAACAATGAAGGCTTGAATAGACCGATCGCAACGGTTCTCGTGAATATGAGAACATGAGTTATGATGGCTGAACAAAACGACAATGTTCAGACTAAATCAGCTTTGGAACCTGTGATCAAAAGATTTTTGCAAATTACTGAGTGCGTTGGATTACGATCATGTAAATATTCCGAGTTTTGGTTTGTGGTTAATTTCTGGACTCAAAATGCAGCACACTCCGTCTTCCTCCTATTGGAACACCTATGAGTTCTGCCTATGCAACTTTCTCCACAGTTACAACTGATGTACGTATTGGGAGTTTGCCGGAGTCGGTTATTCACATCTAAATAGTGAATTGATATTTCGTGTGCACAAAACTCTTGAAGCATAAAATTTGCCTACCCCTACATTAACCTAAGATCACCAAAACCCTCATTTGTGAGGTTTGCACACCTGCCGTGCCATTACTATTAAGTCCAACTACATATCCGTATGTTTCAAGTTCATCATCATCATCATCGTTGACAGCATAATCATCATCATCATCATCATCATCATCATCATCATCATCATCATCATCATCGTTGACAGCATAATCATCAGTGTTCAACACTAATGCTTCGCTACTGTCCATGTTTCAAGTTAGTCATTCATGAAGGCAGGATAAATGTATCTTTGCGCCGTTTTGACTAAACTGACTGTTTGTCGGGTCACTGGTAACATTTCGACTGAGTAGTAAGTTACCATAACTCTGGTGACTTCCTTCAAATACAATATGGGCCAGTGGTATAATGCGCATCATCATGTATCACACCTTCAGAGACCAGCTTCAGCGGTACCGCTTGAATCAGTCAAAACAACTTCAATCAGCTTGCACTTGCCAGGTAACACCATGCAGTCTTGATGGGTAAATTAACACGGTGGTATTTCACCGCAGCTAAAACCTGTGATTGCACTCGTCACAGGAAGATCGGTAATGAGAGCTTTTCACATCGCAGTTATCTATGGCACCAGCGGAAGGAAAAGTTTCCTTTGAAATTACAAGCGCTTGCAAGCAGTATGATTCGAATAACCTTGACGGTTGCAGTTTCACAGTGATCACTGATTGAACCGCAACAGTAATAAAATTAGACACAGCATTTTAAGCTCCCTCAGAAAACTTCAAGTGCAGTTTACTAATCTCAAAGACTAATTAAAAACCCTATTAACAAGTCGACAACATTAAAACTTGTCGGTCAAAATTTGACGTATCATTTTAATCTGATTTTCTGAATCAGGAAATATGTGGTCTCTGTGCAAGCCTTAATACCGCTATCAGGCGCAGGACATGGTGACAGTGGTAGACGTAGGGTTTTGATTGACCGACTGCAACCATGCATTCTTTCTCTATCCTCCGGCGAGAATTTCCTCTTTTACAGCGTCACTGCTATTCTTTGTTCTCGTTGTACACACTCTGGTAGCGGTTTATGCCACATAGATTGGAAAAATAGGCCACGGTGAAAAATGCCACCTGACACGAATAATAAGCACGGGGCGTCATTAAACGTCCGAATTTGCAGGTTACGTGGATGTTTTCGGTGAGCTTGTCAATCGCCCCAGATGACACAACAGAACTCCGATTTAAGCAAGGGCGCTAGCTAACTCAACTATTTTACCTTTAGCTGCCGTTTGCCGCCAACAGTCAAAATTGGTCGGTTGAAAACTGGAAAGTCCTGTCCCACTAAGGTGGGGACATTCCTCACCCGATTTAGATCAGTTGTAATAAAGAGTAGGAGAGTCCAGCTAAAATTAATTCCGGGTACTTAGCAAACATACTTTCACGTGGAACTTAGCACCTAGAAGGTAGACCAGTAATCTTCGCTAGGTCAGTCATTTAATTACTGAGCCATGAGTCGTAAATCAAGGCACAGTGACTCCAGCTGTTACAGCTTCGCCCACTGAGGACAGGGAGAGTGGGGGAATGAGAGTCGGTGATGTGTCTCGCCAATGAACGCAACAAGAAATGTTTGCCGAAGCTCGTGCATCCCCACTTCGCTAACAGAATCCATTACAAATATCTGAAGAACTGATAATCTTCATAACTGGCAAGCAAAACAGGTGTTTTAAAGGGAGCTATTCTATTCCTGTTCATTTTTGTCTTGTTGTGATTTTCAGAAGCGCACGTGGAATTGAAGACCGGATTACGCGAACTTATGTGGAATCGATAACACGACTTTCTTCTGAATGTCTCAGAATGCCAAGATATTATTTTCTCACTCACTTCGGGTAATTGTAACCAATTTCTTGTTGATAGTTTCCCAGCGCTTACGTCTGATAACATTTATCGTCCAAGACGCACTAATTTCAAAAACCTTCGGGATAAATTAGCTAAAAAACCTCACTTGGTCACCTTACATTAGAAAATTTTTCACCAGAGTCCGGCGAATTCCTTTCCACGCTCGCAGACTGAGCGCCATACTTTCGGTAAAACCTTATCCACAAATTTCCTATTGCTTGTTTCGAGCCCGTTCAGTGTTAACCAAGAGCCCATAAGCCAGTTCGATTCCTTCAAGTACTTGGAATTAATCATCGTCTCAAATAACCGAGCATGGCAAGAGATGGGCATTCACATAAAAAAACGTTAAGAAGACATCCATGCACACATATTGTTCTGTGGAAACGCTCGGATGCCAGCCTTCGGTCGAAAATCCATATGTACACTGCGATTGTCCAATTTGTACTGACATATGCTTCTGAGACATGGACTGTGTGAACTATCGATCTTGGAAGACTCGAAGTATTAAACGCTTGACAAGAATATTCGAAGTCAGAACCACATGGTATCCAAGGATGGTGTCATGACTCACTGTTCTAACATTCTACATCCCTCCAAATTGATCCAGCGACGAAAAGCACAGTGGTTGGGACGCGGACTCCGCAAATCAGACTGCGAACTGACAGAGTTTCCCCTGTCATCATATCCTTCTCATAATGGTGCTATCCCACCGATCGGTAATTGGAAACCTGATTGTCTGTAGTTAAGGCCGACGGGGTTATATGGTTTAATAGAAACTGGATAACGATTGGGTTCGATCTTGTTGCCGATCGTGCTGAGTGGGCAGTAGCTATCCGGTATATTCATAGAGCCCACTTGCCCTTCTGTGGGAGAAAGTTGCCTTAAAGTAAAGCAGGTATTACCTATGTTATGGACTTATTGTTTCTCTGCCATACGCCCTGGCCCCTTGGAGCCTCAGAGTCATGTTGCTAAAACAAGATTCTATACGCACTGGAGACTCCGTGAGTGACCTCGTCAGGTTAGCAAGTGTTTCCGACACCTTTACTAGCCTTTCCCGCAATGCATTAACGGACGTCCAACAACCTATTGACCCACATACAGCTATATCATCTATCTGCAAGTTGAAGTGGGCATTATATATTAGCGAAATTACAGCCCAAAATATGCAACTTAGAGGTGAACCCGTGATAACAAAGCGTCAGAAAATGAGTCAAAATTGACAAGATATCGGGTCATACAGAAAATCACGGAATACTCCTACGTATAATTTTCTACATGGTTTATACCGCTACGAGTTTTTCTGGCAGAAACACAGAATGGCAGTGACGCTGTAAAAGAGGAAATTCTCGCCGTAGGATAGAGCAAGAATGCAAGGTTGCAGTAAGTCAATCAAAACTTTATATCTTCCTTTCTCACCATGTCCTCCGCCTGATAGCGCTATTAAGGCTTGCACAGAGACCGAGGACAGATTCTCCACATACTTCCTGATTCATAAAATCAGATTACAATGAGACGTCAAATTTCGTCGGACAAGTTTTAATGTTGTCGACTTGCTAAAAGGGTTGTTACTTAGTCTTCGAGACTAGCGAACTGTATTTGAAGTTTTCTGAGGGAGTTGCGGAGCTGCGTCCGACCATGTTGTTCGAATCATACCGCTTGCAAGTGCTTGTAATTTCAAAGGGAACTTTCCCTTCTGGCGGTGCCATAGAGGAAACTGACAGTTCGCGGTCACGCACTATCTCCTCATGAGTGCCAGCGACAGCTTAGAGCGCTTTGGTTGTCCGTGTGCGCTCACCGCTAAATCACCAATCCGATTGTTCGAGCACAACCGGTCTGTCTATACCACCTCCCTAAGATTGTCAGATGCGTGCACATCTCCACCTGACTCGGTTTCACCGTTGAGCTGTCGTGTCTGAAGCTCAACAGCGTTGATAGGATTGTCCGTCACACCCACAAAGCTGAGGGGAGAACGACTTCTGTTATTTCCCACGCGTTGTGCGTACGCCAAACACAAGTGCGTAAGTGTGCGCACTCGCGCGTATATACGGCATGGGGATTGGATGATCAGAAAGCTAGGTGAAATAATGAGGTTGTATTGGTGAATCTGAATTGGCTGTATTGGCTGAATCATGAATTAGGACAAGATACCGCGCTAACAAATACAAGCGGGAGAAATCAGAACAATTTCAGAAGTAATACAGTACTCTTAAGGTTGCTGGAAACTCTTCGACAGCTGATGACCGGTTTCGCCCTTCTTGGGGCTCATCAGGTAGGCGCAGTCCCCAAGTTCCCGTCAAATTTGTTCTACTTGAACCCAAATTGGACTGATTTCGACAAATACACTCATTTGCAAATCAGTTTGGTTTTCACGAGAGACTCACCTGGAACCCAGCTGAATCTCTCATTTATGATGTTCTCAGAGTAAACTATTCGCGATTCGCCTACCTGATGAGCCCCAAGTAGGGCGAAACCGCCTATGGGCTATCGAAGTGTTTTCAGCAACCTTTTGAGTAGTGTATTACGTCTATACAATGTATCATGATATCTCGAATATCGTACCAACTGAAGCATGGGGCGCCTGGTGCAGCACATTCAGTTGCTTAAGACCATCCCAAAGGAAAGACTCGGTTGGGTTCCAGGTGAGTCTCCCATCAAAACCAAATTGATATGCAAATGAGTGTATTTGTCAGGACATTCCTTGTTTATCAGGGGATTTCTGTGAGTCCACGAGCTACTGGCGCGTAAAACAAAGCATGCTGGGATGAGGACTCAAACCAACAAATCCAACCAAGTACTCCTGCTCTCAATCACACTTATGGACTTACCCTACACGTAATCCACCACAGCTCCACTCAGTATTCAATGGTTGAGGTATGTTTGCACCATTAGGACGCCTCTTGAGTGGTTTGGTAATGGGGCGGACGTTTTTATCGTTCAGATCACTCGTTCGTTAGGCGGAATATGGTGAGTAGAGTACAATCCCTGGCGTATTTTCGCTGCTACTGTGTGCTCAGTCTGTGCAGTTTAATGGCTTTCAGACCATGTTCTTCGTTCTAACACTTTACTTCAAGTTCGTCTGCGTATCTGTGCCACATCATCGTCTGGCTTATCATGAAAATCATGCAAACAACTCAGTATTGGTACTCATTGAGGGCAACTGTTAGTTTATCGAGCAGCGTTGTGGCTGATTATGTGTTGTCTGCAGGTATGAAAGACGGCAGGCATCTACCTGGATAGCCTTGTTGGTAGGACACCTGTTCAGTAAGCGAGAGTGTGGTCGCTCAATCTGATCCCCAAATGTTTTTCCCTGAACCGTCTCAGGAGCAATCTGTGCATCCGACCAACCAGAGCCAGTGCACACGATACGAGCACCAGCGGCGCGTGTAGAACGGGAAGGGTGTCTGTGAAGAAATTAGAACAGTAAAATGGGTGCGGCCATTTGGCTGGCACACTTTACTTCGGACAAAGCAGCTAGAAGTAGTGGCACGAAATGTTTGCGTTTATCCTCTGTATGAGCGCAGTGTTGAGGATACACTAGTCGTTTACTCAACTTGTCCGGTTCACACCGGGAACTAAAAATGGGGGAAACTAATGAGCAAGAAGTTCTGTGTTTCTGACCTAGCCAAAGCACAATATTCATTGGATCTCTAGGATTATTATGGCAAAACGGTTTTCGGACGTTTTCACTGAATGTGGCTTTAGGATATGCTCCTCAATAAACGATGCAATTGACGCTTCATCAGTCCATACTCCATTCCACACCTAAAGCTACTTAATGCTGGAAGTTTAAAGAACAGTTGTAAGACTGTTCCATCGTTGTTAAGGATCATCCCATAGGTTTCCGTCCGGGTTGTTGTCACTCGAGTGGTTAGTAGTCACGTAAAATCCCGTAAAAAAACTGTGTTGGGGACGCTAAATCCCTTCTAAATGCTGGTCACCCACTCAGCCGAATGATACAATGTTCAGCTACTAGACGAAAGATAATAAATTTGAATCTTCCTAGCAGTTCATGAGATACGCGATCCTGATGGTTTTAAATCCGAAGGGGCCGCTGTACAGCGCTTCTCGGTTTCTGAGTACTGACCACTTCAGCATCTACGAGCTCATGTTTTATCAGATGGAAATCATCCCACAAAAACCCACTGCCGGTCACAAGACCTTATCTCTCGGCATGTGAATACATGTTTCGCTTACAGACCTACCAGTGGACTGTTGAACGCACTTCCGATTCTTTGAACAGTAAAGAAATTCGTTATCTCGATGGGATGCCATCTGTGAAAATGGTGCGTGGATAGCTTATCAATAGATACTTTTGTTACGTTACTAAACTATTGACAAACCAACTAAGGGCCATAGCAACAGCACCCAGTGCAGAAAACGACACTGAAATACAGCTGACAGCATTGTTCCTCGCTGAAATTTCTTCTGATCAATCACCTATTATATTTTTTGAAGAAACGTTGATGGATAGGTTTTCGTTCAGTTTACCTCGACTAGTGCGCTTAAGTGGTATGCTCATTAAAGCAGTTCTTCTTGAAGAATCCTTTTGTCTGAACCATTCCTTTGAGTCACTCCACAAATGTCCAGCCCAAGGAGATTTCAACTGTTTGCAGGTTCAAGGCTGTCAGCATTTTTCCTGCACTTCCATACCAATACAAACACCGAGCTTTTCTATTAGTGCAATAACCAATTAAAAACTCCGGCTTACAACGTTCCGCAAAAGCTCCACGGGAAGTCTGTTTTACACATCAGTAGCTACGAGGACTGAACAAGTCAGTAAAATTAAAACTCGGTCTTCCTGATGGAAGATTTGCTTGGCACACTGGAACAGCCCAGTCAACCAACTTGAGTCCCACACAAAATTGACAGCTGCTATCGGTACGTTCAATAATATCGTGGAAAATTCTGTATATCTTCGCTTTTTCTTATGAAATTCCACCTTGCCCAAACGCCTCTTGCTTCAGAATGAATATCCTGGAGCGACTGCACTGTGAAATTTTGAACCTTGGTGGTACGGTGCCGCGTTATGTCTAGTTTGTTCTGTTTAACGTCCTTGTGGCGAATTTTCATTTCCTAAAGTGGGTTCCACTGAATCCAAATGGTTAGCTACCACATTTTACCGGAGTATGAACCTACCAGAAACCATTGCTGTTGGTCCCTCAAAAGTGGTTCTAAAGTAGTGGTGATGCTATGCCTACAAAGCTTAGTGTACTGAGATCATACGTGAAACAACATCTGTTAGTATACCCCTAACAAACCGTTTCATGCTTCGTCATCCTCATCATCATCATCATCATCGATAGCATAACATCAGTGTTCAGTACCGATGCTTCACTGCTGTAGTACTTGGATTAGAACGACTGCACTTAATAAGCAAGTCTAGTAAGAAACATATGCAAAAAAAGAAGCGGCCTAAATGGTTTGGGACCAAGTATGAGCTGGAGCTACTTTCCGGTAATAGATTCAGGTGTGAGATAAACTGCCTTCGTTGGTCCATTGTAGTATACCATATGAGTGGCTGCCTTCAAGATGTTTTTGAATTTAGAAACACCAGCTTAACACTACAGTTATCCAGTTTTCATTAGACCTGTCATCTTTGGCCTTGTCGTTTTGGCGCAGAAACTTGTCGAATAAATCCCTTGTCAGCTATACTACTGTAGACACAAACTGACCATACTGAATTATTGATGCAACTTGAATTTTTGCACTTTACTTACAACATGGGGCAAAATAAATGGCGCAACAAAGCTAAAGTTCGGTGATTCATTCTATCGATCATTTCCTGTGTATGCTTTAACAGGCTTCCTGTAGGTTGTAGGCGGAAAAAATACACTCGTCTTAGCGAAACTGAAGATATCTGCTGGGTCAAACTTTATTAAACATCATTGAAATCGTTTGCGCTAGTTGGAAACCGTGCTAGTAGGGACCACAATGCGCATATTTAGCATATTTAGTCTTCCTCTGACTTTGCACCATTTCTGGAATGTTTGTAGCCATCCATTCCTGAATTGGAGACGAATTTCCCTAGTATAGTAGAATAACTGCTTTTCTTGCGATCGGTAGACCGTAGTTTGTACATGTTTCCCTAAAGGCTGAAAAAACTAAGCTGTGTAGCTTGGCTAATGTATTCAAAAGAAATTGATCTAGAGTCCAACACTCGAATAGTAACTCCCTTGTTCCTCAGCTCAATTCAGTGGACATCAAAGGAATTCGTATCTTTCCAACACCCTGCAAGGATGATGTAGCACTCGATAAATTTCGCTTTCTGTTTACATAGGATGTCATCATGCCTCCAAGAGGCGAAAATTTCCTCCGATTTCATTTCATGCAAATGATGCTTGATCTTTTCAGACCATCTGCTCACAAACGGTGAATAAAATCGGTCATCTAACAATCAATTCCGCCAAACTGACGAACAAAGCGTCCCACTAACTATTCATCCTAAATTTAGCCTTGTCAGTTTGCCCTCTCCCATGGAACACTAGTTGGTTTAGGGGCATGAACATGAAATCGAAAGTTACTTAGTCCACTACGGCTACGGCACAGTCATCCATCATCATCACCAGAAGCTCTAACAAGTCGCTTATTCAAAAGTCGATTTGTTAGCAACACTTACACCAGTGGCCTATCATAAGCGCTCACATTTCTTCAAACAGTTAAATCTCCGCTGACACGACACACATCTTGACAACGCCTTGAACAACAATATTCAAAGGATTCAAAACCACTAGTTTCTGACTCAGAGTCTGTTACACTGATCTACTGTCAAAATGTGGACTTCATGTAAGCTGTCAATTGAATCTGGTATCAAAGTAGTTAACTTGTTCAACAGGAAGTTGGTAGTCAGTCAAGGAGTCAATGATCGTTTGCAGCAGGGGAATAGGGGCTACCCGCAAGTTCTCTATACAAACCGATTCGGTAACAGGAATACCTGTTCAGTCCAAGACAAGTTTGCCTTTAGGGCGCTGGCATTTCTAGGTGACAGTCACGACGCCTACTAGACATGCTGTAGTGCACCATTAATAAGCGTTAAATCTAGGAACAGAAAACGGTTACAATGCAGAATAATTCCATCTGTAACTATTCAGAATGCATTTAAAAACGTTACCCGTAGCATGACCTATCCATTACCAAAACCATCATCACTTATAGTGAAGAAATGTTAATCGAACCTGATCTGACCGTCATGGTTGTCTGGTGGAAATCGTTAACCACCTTCGGGACAGAAATCACGTGACTTCTGAGATCAGATGATCCCGAGGCTGGATGTGCACAAGTTTGAAGCAGATAGTCGATTGGACCAGTTTCGTATGCACAGGTACGGATGTCACTGGCTAGAATGAACGAACAGCGAAAATCTCCGTTCGTCAGATTTTCGGATACTGACCAGACACAGTCAAGAGATTTTAAGGATATTAATGCAGCTGCTCCAAAAGCATTCTACCTACCTAGCAGTTTACCGGAAGAGCCTAACTTCAGCGGACTGCGTAAACATGTCCCGACATCAGTAAAAATCACGGATATACTTACAGATCCACTTCCTAAAATGCCTTCAGCGGATGATCCATCACAGCGGATTTTAAGGTCATTTAAAAAGATACCACAGAAGCAGTTTGTAGTCAGTTTGACGGCTGCCGGCCCATCCGAAGTTCACCAGTACATAGACCCAGACGCATGTGAGCGGAAACGGATACAGAGACAATCCTGCAAAGCAAGATCTATTTACCTTCCTTCAATAAAATTGGTGCGTAGTCGCAAGTGTGAGCGAATATTTCTGGAACCCTTGAAGTTATTAAACTATCAACCTTTGCTTGGCCCTTTTGTACCAAATTTGTTACGGATTCTCGTTAACTCTATTGAAGCATATTGCTATAATTCATCATGGAACTGTATGTTCGAAGAGCTGCTCGAATACTACGACCGTGCAAAAGTAGCATTTTTGCAGTTGCTAAAGCTTTTTAACAATGATAAAGCCATTGCAAAGTTGGTTGATGACATGGAGCACCCGGTGCAGATAGTCGTGGTTAGGCTGTTTCTGAACGAATTAGCGGCAAAGCCATTACACTTCAATCGTAGTCTAATGCCTGAACTGAGTCGATCGCCAGTGTTTGACTTCTTCCTGCGCCCAAATCTCCAAATGCGTAAGTTGGTCATGAAAGCAGTGCTTCAGTCCTCCACCTGCCATACAGACACGCTGGCTTTTCTAATGATTCACCTCTTACATGTTTGGGAGTACGCTCCGGACAGATCGACAGGCAGACACAGACTGACATCAATATATGGGCGCTTGTTAATTAGTTTTGTTGAAAAACCGTACTTACGTGGTGCTACGCTAGGGGAAGGTCGAAAGTTGGAAGACGCAATGCTCGGGGTAATGTTGGAATTATGTGATCAACACTTTTGGAATCGGCTGACAAGGTTCAGGATTCGCTCCGCTTTCAACCAACTCAGTTGTTTGGAAAAGAAGTATCTTGAAGAAGAAGAACGCAGAAGGCATTCTGGTTTCATGATATCCAGGCTAACTGTCTTCAAACCTATTGAGACCAAAGAGGAGTTCACGCCAACGGAAACGGAACCCCAGAAGAATATTCTTCAAATGCCTGAAGCCTCGAGAGGGTCATCCTCGAAATCAGACACAATAGATACACAGAAGGAGGTTCACAGTATTGAGTCAACCAGGAGTGAGTAAGTGAGCTGGTAATACTTTACAACCCATTCATAATCAGGTCTTTTAAATATGATGACTACATAGTCCCCCATGGTCCTTTGAATGACAGGGTACAGTGGGTGAATGATCATCTTGGCTAATACACCATAAATCCGGCCAAAAAGCACGTGCAATTCTCAAATGCCACCCATGGGGGAGGGGTTACACAGATAAATGAGCAAGGAGTCAACGTGGTGATGTCATCACCAGAATAGCCAGTGGAACCAAATCCTTCGTACGCCAGCTTACTTTCAGAAGTCGCGTAAGGTTCATTTTGACACAGATTTCGTGTCAAGTAACCGGACTTCGATCGTCTCCATATTCGATAGTTGCTTGAATAGCACCAGTGGCTACCTCTTCATGTGCACTGGATATAAGATTTGGAAGACACGTCCTCTTTATATGATAGGACAGGCCAAATAGACATAATTGCTTTCTTCCAATTGACATTTAGAGGCAGCAGGTTGAAATTGAATTGGGGTCGACTGAATTTGACGGCCGCGCACGGTCTCTGAGGTTGGACCACAGACCACTCTCTGGGGTATGCCTCTATCGAAATACCTCTTAAATGCCACCAAATGTTATCAGCCTTGTGTATCTTGGAAAGTATGCTATCGTCCGTTCCTTGAGGGCAACCAATTCGATTTCAGCAAACGTATCTTGGGTAACGCAAACCACATTGGCGTTTTGGATAGTTGTGTCGAACAATGTTTGGGGTATCAATATCCCCAAAAACTCTATCTTTATGTGTGCTAACGAACTTCCGGTGTTGTTTCAAGGTCAAACCAAGGATATATATATATATATATATATATGCAAACTCGTCAGTTTTATGGGTCTTCACTAGAGTAGCTTGTAAATCCTGTTTGCAGTGCTTTTCATTGAGTAAAGCGGAACTTGGAGTTTATCATGATTCTGTATCTTGAACTCTTTTTCCCAACCGGCGTCAGAGATCGATTTCTTCGTCTAACGAGTAATCACTGTTATCTACAGCGAACACAGGTGTGAGCTAAAACAACAGTGAGAGTGCTTTCCGAAAGACTTTTCGCAAGGAAAACATATTGACTCCCTAAAGGGAAAATATAATCCGGACAACGTATGGATAAGTATCACTGCTCAACTCTGCGACACCGCCATATGTGCGTCATTGATAGCCCCTGGTATGGGTTGTTGTTTTGTCACCTTGTTTTTTTACCCCAATATACTATATCTGCATTAAATCTGTATCACAGTGTACGGTACCGAACTGTATTGCATTGAATTGTGTCGTATTGTATGACAGGCTAATTTTCATATTCGAATTTTATTGATGAATTTGACAACATCTTGGGATACTCCGGAGTTTTAAGTTGACAAAGTAGCGACAAACTGCTTACTAACAGTAGCTAGCTAAGCGTATGTATCTTGGGTGTCCTACGAACGAGCTATCACGCTGCCCTCCGTGACCACTTACAGTTAACCAAAAAATTATCCAGCGGGTTTCAAATGTCCGTGGGGCTACCTGACTGGGAGGTCCTGAAAAGTGTGTCAATCGATCGGCCTAACCGGTGCAGTTACTGGTTGGCGTTAGAGCCTTCGGGCAAACCAATCACATCGCTCATGTGTGAACAACTTTTCCTGTTCGGGTGTGATAATTCAGGTGCTTCCATGGTACGTTGGTGGAGTCAGATTCCCGGAGATCAAACTCCGGCATCACCAAGAGTATACACCACTAATGAGCTCTAGTAGGAGCGGAACTCGAGTCTACTGCTTCCCCAGTTTGGTGTGAACTAACCAGAATAAGTGCGCCAGGGATAGAGAACATGAATTCTACACATCCCACACCTACGTACAACTAAGTGCCAATCAACTGGACAAAGCAAGACAGTCGCTTTGTCCATCGAACGCCATTTAAGCATTGAGGCTATTGGATAACAAAGCGGAGTGTCAGGACTTTTGACATTCGGGAACCATGCACTAACTTACAAGACTACGAACTAGACAGCAGAAAGGATAAGTTAAAGAAATGGTTATAATGGTTTCTAGAACTCAAAAACAGCTAATTCTATAACGTACTTGATAGAATTCTAATGGTCATCTTGAGACTCAAGTTTTTCCGGGGTAGGAGCTATAACTCATCTGACGGTAGAAACTGTCCTAAAGTTTAAGAGCTGGGGTGAGTTCAAAGAATGCTGTCATGTTTACATTTATTATATTTAATAATAGTACTAGATTTTCCTCCGTAATGCGCTTTTCATCCTTCTATAATAAGGCCGTATTGATATAAATTGACATGGCTGTATGACAGGGACGCTCCAATGTTTTTCGACTGTGTTGGTGTCAGTGATTGTGAGCTACAAACTTCATGACCAGTTCGATGGGGAAACAGATCATTCAGAAGAACTAGATGAGGTGAAGGACAAATTGTGACAGTATGGGTAAAAAACATTACACACAACTCCAACCACAATCTATTCGTAGACAGCTGTATTAGTGTTTTACAGCGAGTCACTTTTCGGTTGTCATGTTCGTTTCTTACTGTTCCCTTCTCATGAAAGGCAGATATTGATTTGTCACTTCGAGTGACCTATAAAGGGGTGAACACCTATACTGAGGAAAAAATCCCACAGTCCGCTGTCCATATCTGCATCTTCCTTGCTTACAGACCTTCCGATTGGGAAGAAACGGTCCAAGGACCTGACAAAATCAGATACATTTCGCAAACTGTACCCCATTTGCTTGGGCTAGCCGAAGCGGTGTGGAACAAACGGGAGTTGGATGAAGCATTTGCTGCACTTAAACCTTCGGAAGAGTTCTCCGGAATATGTCGTTCTACCAGTGAAATACTACGTGATATCACAAACGCCCGAAGGGACTGTCCGGCGTACCGGAAGAAGATTTCCGCAATGGCTGATTGGTTCTACTGCGATAAGTCCTCCTTGCGGGCTTGGCGTCAATAAGCTAGGAGTGAGTGAGCCCCCAAGTTTAACATCACCTTTATAACTAGCTGCACTGGTGACCACTTACCAGTCGTGTATATAGACACCTCAACCTATCTGTGCTGCGGCACAGAAGACAAGTTCTTTGTTCCAATACGATTGGATGTCACGGAGCAAAGCAGCGTCAGGCTTTGCAATATACTTATTTGTGTTTTTCTTCTTTTATGCTCTGAGTAGACCGGGCCTTGGAGCAGTTACTTACAGAAAAAACGATAGGTACTCAAGCAATTACATGGGCCTAAAAACTAGAGAACCCCAAGTAGGATTAAGGCAAACCAATGAAAATCGTCTGCCGTAAAATTTATAATGAATAGTGTCACAGCCTGAAGTAAACACGGGGATCATATACCGAGATCGGGTGGTCCTGGCATTGGAATTTTCATTCAGTCATTTCACTGACACTCGTTCTCAAAACCCCTGGATACTGCAATACAGGGGGATCTGCAAGCACCTCGGTTAGAACCAATTTGAGCTGCATAATCATGGCGTCTTTGTTCAGGACATTAGACTGGGCCGATTAGCGATTGGTGCAATGTGCTGTTGAGTTGGATAACCATAGGTTAGAAGAAAACAGATCAGTAAAGTGGGGTCGTAGGTGAGTCACTAAACACAGTCATAAGGACTGAAATCAGAAACCAGAGTTTCGTCGAACAGTCCGAACTCCGAATACATGCTCGTGGCTAACTGTCCCATTTTAACTGAATTGAAATGCAATGCAACTAACACGGGCACAAATATGGGAATGTGAATTTTTTTTTCACAAATTGATGAAAGCCGGTAATCAAACTGTGAGACAAACTATTTGGGAAATTCTAAAAACTTCAGAATGTTCAAATTGTTGTGCGATTTCTTGACTAGTTGATGTTGCGGTGACTAACTTTTGGATCTAAACGTCATTCAGTGGTAAATGATTATTTGAGTCGGGATGATAGTAAAGTACTTGCTTGAACAGTGCTCGGCCATATTTTCAGAAGAATTTGTGAGCTGCGAGTGTTACGGCTGTTGCTGTGTCCTGTTTGTCGTTGGTGATTACTGTTCACCTGGTTCATACGGTCAAAAGTGCAATGAGAAGATGAACATTAAACAAGAAGTTTGTTCTTAGCTAGTCCGATCAAATTATCCTAAGAGGGTGGGTGTTGGTGAAACGACCTCCGAAAAAGATGGGACTTCAATTCATTCACAAAAACGTCGTATTGAACGATGACCCGAAAACTTTGAGGCGCAGTTCAACTGCCGCATTCAACTCAACCGCTGGAGGGAGTGTCGACACCGGTGCGCCACCGGAAACGGAAGTTCAGTGTTTGATTTCATTGCTTCAGCGTAACAAAGTCTCCGGTCCAGTTGGCTTTCATCCTGCACTCTTCAAAGGTGGAGACTCCCTCGTGGTTATGTTCACGACTTCACTTCAAAGTACCTGGAGCGGGGAAAGAATATCGACAGAATAGAGCCCCGACGATGATGACACCTACCTTTGAAAAGGGCACAAGAACATCGTGCGAAAACTACCGGGGTATCAGTCTTTTGGTCATAGCTTCCAAAGTGCTGTTCGGCATTGTAGAAGAACCGATCGATGTGGCAAATAAGTTCACCCATCTGGGTAGCTGTGTAAGTCATGGCAGACCGGCGCACGATAAACTCTTATCACTAATCGGGAGGACGTGGGCAACGTTTGTGGCGCTGACGTGACATCAGTTCGGTTTTCAGGAGTGGAGTGTTCTGCTGCGGTTCGATCTGTACCGCTTTATGAGACAGAGACGCTTGCAGGTCTTCGTAGACTGCACGTTTGATCATCTGTGCTTCCGAAGCATTGTGAGGGTCTGAAGGTAACATCGGATCAGAAATGCTGAGGTTCGCCAGGTGGCTTTCAGGAAAGTTCACTCTCCCTCAGCAGATCAGCTGGTTACACTCCATAGCTTAAGCTGCCGTGCCCATGTAATTTATATGCCAGATTACCGTTTGGGTCCCAGACCCATCTTCGCCCAGTCTTGTATCGGATAGGGACGACCCAGGGACACCAAGCCCATGACTTCGCAGCGAAGCGTGAAAGCCCCTATTAGTCAACTCAGTCGCGTTAGCAGCTGCCGCCTCCGCAGGTGGGGACCCCGGGACGCAACGAACCGATGGCTGGTGACCCTGACGTTTATGGATATGTCACGCAGTCAAGGGCGGTCTTCAATCAAAGCTATCACCTTCGCTGCGTATCTACCTAGATCCCTACCATACCGGACAAACAGAATCGTTTAACTTCAATGAATTGGTTAGGTCATTGCTTCTAACAAGTGACTCTAATCCCGGGACTATGTTTATCCTCGGTGAGTGAACATGTAGCGGTTGGAGCCGGTGCAATTAGGTGTACGGTTTGCGGCTGAAACACTGAACCAACTGAGCAACGTTACGATTATGCCCACTCATGCATGTAAAAGTCTGTTGTGCATTTTTCCTTCTTTATTCTTCCACAATGATTCATGCCGGTCGCTGCTCCTGACAGCATATTCTAAACTGGGGGGCTAAAAACACCTATTTGCAAGGTAATACCTATGATGCCAAACAGGCTCTTCGTCGGGTGAAACATGGTGGCAAATCAGAAAGTGTTTGCCTGGCCTACAGCCTTTAAAAATGTCTCCAATGCTGTTAAGTGGTCTGCTCAAAGTTTCCATATCTCGTGACCGCGTAATCGACTGACCACTACTTCTGCCCTTGCAGTCTAGTTAGCCAGTGCGCACAGTTTAACTAGTCCTAATAGGCATCATAAAAATTCATTCACGTCTTTGGACTACGGTGGTAAATCTCTGATATTGATTAAGTGGTCTCTTAAAGCACCTACAACAGAGATCATCAGTCTTTTCGGTCACGATTCACATTATTCAATGAGAAACAAGTACTTCAGTTATAGGAAGACATTTTTCATAAATTGTTTTACAAAGGAAAGGAACCCCCTTTGTCGGGAGACTTTTGAACTCGAGGCTGTTTGTTTCAGCGTCCCACACGTTAATTTGGACGTTTGTTATTTGAAGTAAATATCGGTGTCAGTAAACCTGGTGATTTTGGCGACGTAGCGATGTAACCCGCCATTTATTACGACCACCAGCTGGGTCACTGGTTGGCTGCAGATTCACAACGTTAGAAATATCTGTTTGAAGCGCATGACCAGTGCCGTTTTATGCTAAAAATATAAACTTATCCATGTGACCAGATATGAATCTTGAAGTATCCCAGTGAGAGTCTGGAGATGGCCCAGTTCACAGTTCACATGTTCCGATAGGTACTTAACTCGCCGGGTGTCGTACCAGCGGCGCAAAAGTGCTTCAGACACCGTAACGTAAAGTTGAGTCATCCTACAATTTTTGAAGAGACCACAGGGTCCTTATCCAGTCCTCTTGATGATTTATTGAAGCAGCTATCGGAGCAAGTCCTCTCACCTCTGGATCTCTACGCATATAAGACATTTCCACACACGTGGAAACCTGTCTTCCGATGCCGTCGTCAGAAAGCTCATCAACGGATGGCAGATCCGCCGAGCTAACTACGCTGCCATCCAGACCCTTTATCACCAGAGACGGAAAGATGTGGATGGGTCATGAGAAAAACTATATAAAGGTAACTGCGGCCTACCTCTGGACGCCAACCAGTATTGGAAACAGGTGTTCTCTGCTCCAAAACATTTGGATAGCCAGCCAATTCGAGCAGTTACCATCCGATTTGAGTTTGATCGAGCCAAATACAGGTGAGGAGGCCGGCGGTAAGATCCGTTTAATGGACAATTCGTACCCAGGTCTGAACAAGCTCACGCCCAGGGTTCTTCGCCGGTTCACTGCCAACGCCCTCGCTGGGTATTTCCCTCGCTCCTTTTATCTGAGGGTTGTCCGCGGCATTTGTGTCGTGCTCGTGTTACTGTAGTCCCGAAGGTCCCAGACCCAACTTCACCGGACCAACTCAGGCCGATCTCCATGTCATCCATTCTTTTTGATGCTTTCATAAGGTGGTCGCTAGTCGCTGGAGCGGTAGATTGCGACTGCTTTCACTCCAGTTTGCATTTCCACAGCGAGACAGTTGTTTAAGAGCTACATCGTTGCTACACCCTCTCCTTCGTTACTTTCAAGCGACTGCTTCTAACCTCAGTTTGGAGTTTTTTGATATTTCGAAAGCTTTATCCACCCCGCTAAACAACATAGGGGATCTGGTATCCCAAATCTGAGTTCAACCGTCCCGGTGCAGTGGAGAGCGCGTATGGAAAAGTTTCTATCTGCCCAGTACCGAGTACTCCACAATCTTGTCCATGATTCCGCATTTGTCAAGGTTTTTCTAGACCTCAGCCTTCCGATCCGAGTCCAGGGTGAATGCGTAACAACCAAGAAGGAGCTGTTGGCTGCTTAAAGCGATAGTCTGCACAACGGCGTTGACGGTCGCAGTTTACGAGAGTTGATCGCTTCGCCTCTCTCGATTCGATGAATTGTGTTTTCAGAGTGTGTTTCCTCGGATAATTACCCGCGGCACCCAGCTCCAGTGCAACCTGCTTGGGAGGAGAGTCAGAAGCGTCCGGTGTGGTCATGGTGGCCAGACTCTCTTCTGTCGTAAAAACTGTGGTCAGCCAGAGAGTTTGGTGCATATTCTGCAGTCCTGCTGGATCAAGTGTGGTTCTAGATGTGCTCGTCATAATCGGATTTCAGGGGAACTCGCGAAGTCTCCGTCACCTGGGATATACCGTCTTCGAGGAGCTGAGAGCACCTACATCGATGTCTTTCATCAAACTTGACCTAATCGCTGTTCTGGAGCGCCAAGTAACTGCCATAGACGTAAGCATAGTCTCGGATGGGCGCTGAGTGACTGTGTGGAATGAGAAGGAGCAGAAGTATGGTGCTGATGATTGTTCCTCCGCCATCATCTCAGCCCTACGTGCAATCGATTGTGATGTCGACTTTTGATCCACCAACCGATGATCACTTCATACCGAGACAACTGCTTTCCTCAATACACTAAGGCTGTTATTGGACTAGGACCTCCTAAGGTCACAGACACTGACTTGTGTTTTTGCTCGCCATTTTGGTCTCTCTACGTACTTACGACACTTTTATGCGTGATACACTGCGTTGAGTGTTTATTCTTGTCACTGACTTTCACGCCTGACTCAGTATGACGGACACTTCGTGCCTGATGTGCCAGCGCCTTGAACAGCATTCAGCATTATAGACGTACTACACTACTCCTAAGGTTGCTGAAAATTCTTCAACAGCCCACGACCGGTTTCGCCCTCCTTGGAGCTCATCAGGTAGGAACAGTCCCCGAGTTTCTGTCAACCTTATGTTCTACTTGAACCCAAATTGCACGAAATTAGCAAAATACACTCATTTGCAAACAACTTCGGTTTTGTGAGAGACTCACCTTGAACCCAACTGAATTTCTCGTTCATGATGTTTCTAAGCAATTGAATGTGTTGCACCATCATAAACGAGAGAGTGGTGGAACAATTGGTGGCACGCCTTCGAATGGACCGCATCCCTCGTTTTATCTAAAGTTCTTTTGTACATACTTACACATCTATCGGTTGGATTAACTTTTTATGTTCGTGACCATGCTCTTAAAATATGAACGATAATAGTAGCACAGATTGTTTTTCCCAAGCTCATTATTATTTCATCACTCGAGAAGAATGGTCTGTTGTAAAATGTACCAGGAATTCAGTCAAGTGCTGTCATGGCCTCATAAAATATAATGCCATGGCTGGTAGATGAAACAACCAAGAAGGATTGTGGCTGGACCATAAACTCTCTTTTGATGAGCTACTAGACTAGCTGGGTTAGCACTGGCATCAAACTGGAATGAACTGACGGTCAAAGTACCTTCAGAAGTATCGGACCAGAATGTGATCCGGAACCAAACTAATGCGAACTCTGATGCATTTAAAGGATGGGCCAATCGTATTTTTCCCCATTCGAAGTCGAGACTGCATAAAGTATTTCTTACCAATTGTCAACTCCCCTTGCAGGCGTGAGTTCAGCAGTAAGACCTAATTGGCGAGAAACGTTAGGAGGAATGTTCATCATTTGTACAATTTGAGCTTCCGTGTGTTTGGAGAATTGTTTAAGCTTTTTATTGCTACTTATTATTTTATTTATTTTGTAAAATGAATTTATTTATTTATTTATTTTGTAAATGAATCCAATCTATGCCGAGAAGCCGACAGTCGCTGTCTAGCTATTTCCTTCCTGTTAGGAGTCATCAGCTGTGCCGATCTCACGAATTTCCAGGAAGACTCAAACTTTCGACCTCCTGATAGTAACCGAAGGCTATAAAAGTGATCGAGCATTAGTCTGATTAACTCAAATTTATGCTAAATAAAACGCCCCTCATTCTCCAGTCACGCAATTCACATCGTGTGGTCACGTGTTGACTGGCTCCTCGATTAACACCTTCTCGAGGTGACTTGGTAGTTAGTTGTCATTTAGAGCATTTCCTTGATAGCAGTCGGAGGAGGACAAAAATTGAGGTGGCTGTGTGGTCAGAAACCGAAAATCACTTGCTGCTAGAAGTACGTGATACTCTTTGCTAACTAATGGTAGTTTGAATGGGAGAAAAAATACGTAATTGAAAAGTACTCATTCTGTCCGATGACATGGAATTTCGAAAAGCCCGGTTGGAACTAACCGCTCACAACTTCGGCAAAAAAACGTTTCCCATCTCATTCATGTCTGAACTTCGTCCCAAAACTGCACCATCAAAAGCCCAATATGCGAGATTCACATTGGCAGCACTTATAATTTGAGGGTATTCCTTAATAAACTTATCGACCGCGGAGGATGTTCACCTCACTTATGTCCTTCAGGCACTAAGGTTTTTCGTTCGAGAAGTCAAGCAGGGACTTGATTTTAAAGAGCCCAGTCGCGCCGTCAGTGGCGTTCGTTCATCCAAGCTATTGCCTTCAATGCATAGCTCCCTTCCCAATTCCCCACTTAACAGCAAACTGACAGTCCTGTATTTACGCACCAATTTATCAGCTCCCGCCTCCAATGCGCAACTACCTACCCCACCTCCCCAAATCATCGGTGAACGAAACTGTGGCAGTTACAACCACTGTACGACAAATACGCGGTTCTTACAGCTGATAATGATTATGATGGTTAAATTAGGCCAAGTAACTTGCGGGTTGAAGTTACGGATAATCTGTCCTAATCTGACCGGACTTGAAATATTGTCTGGTTGAATTTTGTGATATCGTTCAAAAGAATACTGGTGCACCAGAAAGCCGATGAATCACCAAGTGAACCTGCAGTGAAGACTCTTACGGAATTGGCTTCAGCCGAGCTCTTGGTTGGCACAGAGATGCGTGTGTGCAACTTGCGATCATTAGCTCTTTGCACCAGATCAGGAAGATTCGAGGAAGGGACACGAGGTTGGGGCGAATATACCAGGTGTCCCGTCTTATCATCACAGCAGACATTCGAAAATAGTGAAGTGGACAGGGAATTGCATGCGAAGACGGATACGCGATAAAATCTAGGTACTGGTAACTAGGGGCAAGTAAAATGTGAGCGGGAGGGGAAGACAGGAAGCAAATCGGGGTTGTGGTAAACAGTCATAAACCATGCTACTCATGATAGTCAACAAAAATAGGAAAAATAACCGCTGATTGCCGTCAATTCACAGGCGGAATCAACACTCCCATAAAGAGTTACATGGAGGGTGAGCCAGCAGACTGACCAGCCACTCGATCGCTCTACTCCTTGTAATTTATTCCCATCAGGCCCGAGGCATCCAGTAGGTACAGTTGGCTTACACCTCGACGGTATGCCCCGACCGGTTCCTACATTCACCTCCCTGACTACCTTATTGGTCGACTGAACTGCTCTCTAGACAATGCTCTTCTCCCAATGCCATTCGGGTATCGAAAATCTCCCAGTAAAAGCATATCACCTCCATTCTGGCTCATTCCTTGTTTAAAACACTTGGGTATCGTCTGTAAGGTCCTCAGGCGCTCCTTCATCCACGGATTCCATCCTGTAATCCCCCTCCGAGGAACAGTGGGTTTCGTAAGGTTGGAAAATGGCGTCCTTAGAGGAGAGGCAACTCGGAATTCTCAATTCGGTGAGAGTAACTATGAATCGTTTCCATTCCTGCCACGCCTGCACTATTTCGGTACTCAGTTCCTCATCCTACTTAACCTACGGTCTACAAAGTTATTAGAAGGGTAACTTTCCGGACAGCAGAACCTTGCAGACGAGTCCCGTTGGATCGTACAGAGAAGATAGAAGTGACAGCATCCGTCTCTTCGCGGGAGGTTCAAGTCGGATATCTACTTGAAACAAGAATTCATTGCTCGTCATGTGCCACTGAAGGTTTCATGTGAGAGCCGGGACTAGGTTTGCGAAGTATCTTCTATCGTTGAGTTTAGCAAACGTGTTAGATAGTGATGGATGGCCAACAAATCGTTTTGACTAGCAGAAAAACCGACGGTGTTTTACGACGATTTGGGCAGCCCGGTTGCAGTACGCCAATCTAATGTAGGTCTTGCAAGTCATCAATCGCGGAGGGTCTAATCGCATAAGGGACTGGTCATTGTGGACGAAGCATTGGACTCATGTTAGATGGAAGGGTAACAGACCTGAACCAATTGAACTACACTCGGAGAACTCATTATTTCAGGGGGATTTGGTACACAAATAAATCCGCTGATTATTTATTAAAGTCCTCTGGAATGAGAAGAGCTTTTATTTTGGCAAAGCACCCTAAGCCATCTTGGAACACTCTTGGATGCTTTTGCCGGAGTATCTACATTTGTTCAACAGGTGACTGGTGATTTGGGCTCTCTAGTGCATTCGGATCGATTTTTTTACATGGCCGACCGATTGATGTACTAAATAGCCGTAAGCGATTCACCTAACCAATAGTTGCGGATAATTGTACAGATGAGTAGTTCCGGGAACCTCTACCCGGGATTTCCAGTTTACAACGAATGTTTTCATTAAATTCCACCTTAACACCTGAAGCATTCAATGCAGTGTTTTGCCTGAGAACAAACTGTCAGCACCCCAAATATACACATGTTGCAGCCGCCATCAATGCATGAAACTGATTGCTGCTACTGATTAGACGAATCTGCCCAATCATTTGAATCCTTCCAAGTCCACGCTGACCGTTCGACAGATCCAGAGCTGTAGTTAAAAATCTCTTCCTCTTTGCTGTAGGAAGTGCTACTGTTAGGCTCGAAGGTATGTTGTCTGCGTCGTTCTCGTCATCAGTTTACGTCAGTGTTCAAAGATATTTACGATCAGTCTTCTGACCTGATGCTGTCGTGCTAGCCGGACATGGGAAAACTGGACTTCACCTTAACTGGCTCTTGTTACCAATATTTACACTTCAAAACCAGATTGCGACAAGTAGCGGCGAAGAAATAGCTAGACGCTTTGAAGTTGTGCAGAAACGACATTTTTATCTTTACGCCCAACAAAGGTACAGAGATTGTAATCATGAATGAAACTGAGTATATTACAGTGACAGAAATCCAGCCGACGGATGGAAGTGTAGGAGGAGTCACACCTCAAACGTAATTATTCACGAAACTGAATGTGAACGATTGTGTCCCACTGGAACCGTCTAACCGCGTCTCCATGGGATGTTCTAACAATGACACCGATACTAAACACGTTCCCTATGTCACCCACTTGCTAAGTGAATGGCGAGAAAACTGGACCCACTTAGGCGCGCTATTGTCAAATACAGCCCCAGTGGTACTTTCGGGTTTGTTGACACAATAATGAAACAGTATAAACCGACAGTGTGTGCTTTCACGCGACTGCAGGTCTTTGTTTGCTGTGCTAGCGAAGGGAACCGAAAAACACGAAACAAACAGCTACAGCCTTTTAGATACGGAAGTAAAAACTTTATTTCACAGCGTTTTTGAGGAGTCAAAATTCTGAAGCGTCCTCTTGAACTTTCGTGGAAGTTCTTTGAAAACATGAACCAAAAATGAACAAACAATGCAAAGCGGCACGTAATTTCCCTATAAACTTAGTGTAAGATGCGGGAATGGCGCGTTGACACTTGAACAGACATTACTCGTACGTTTCATCAGTAGTAGACTGACCGTTAAACTAGTAGAGGCCATCTGCACACTTGCATTCAGACTAGCTGGCAAAACATTGTCATCCCGACGAGCGATATGAGAGCTTCGGACCCTGTGCATGCATGACATGCAGCTTCCATTCAATAGTCAGGTCTGTAGGCAGAGATGGAGCTGTCATTGGGTCTCCACCTCGGTCCATTTCTGGCCATCTTCTTTCGCAAGCTTGGGGAAAATTAACAGAATTTTGTGGTTGGAAAATCCGACATTTCTAGGTGCAAAGTCGATGGCGCAACTGCCTTCGTCCAAAAAGAACTAAGCCCTAATGACATTCTAATGGGCTTCAGTGAGGTACGAACGAACCATAACTTCATTCTAGAGTCAGAAATGCATTAAGTTTCCATAACCTGAAACGGCTAGAGGAGACGACGATATACCTCAGAGGACAACACACGAGAAACGAGTCGAGATTATTGTCAGTTAAGAAGAATCCGGTTTATGTCTGTTCGCCGTTCAAGGATCAGCCCGTGGCCGAAATGGTATCACGGAGGTGCAGAACAGTTGTCAAATTATGCAGCAGAAAAGTAGTTATCCGATCGAAACTCATTCTGGGTATGCGACTAAAGAACGATTTGTCGCGGTCTACAGAAAATTCTTGTGTACTTATGCGACCGCTTGTATATGGCATCATACATTGTTCGTCCGAAAAGGTGGTAGAATCCATCCACATCACCTGGGTTGTTTAATCCGCGGAATTAAAAGTCCAATTCCAGGTCAATCGGTATACGTTTAGTCGATTCTAGTCATACTGTTGTTTTAACCGAAGTTGAGTTACGGAGTCTTGGCAAACACTCGAAGTTTACACGAACTCGACTGTCGGCTTGTGCTAAGATGACATCTATTCGGCTTCGCAAACCTGGTCGATGTGCACAGAAATTCGTATGGTATTCAAGTTCAACTGATCGACAGCGAGTGCAGAGCAGAACAAACCCCGAATAAGTAATGGCCGACATTGATTTAACAGACAATAACTTTTGCGCGGTGAATACTACGCAACTCATCTTAAACGGCAAAACTTTATTTTTCCTACTTTTAACTGAGCTCTTAGATTCGTCGCTGCGTTCATACAAATTGTCTTTCAAGGAAAGTAAAACGTAATACAAGAAGAATTTTGCGAAATCCTCAGATGTAGATTAGGTGCATTCTTCCTACAGAATTGCAGCTTCGGTTTTGAAAATCTTGCCTTCCCAATACCTAATAAGAACCTCATTAGTTTGCCTCATTCAGTCATTCATGTCAGTCCGATGAAAGTTGTTCAGAGGTACGATTACGGCTACCTGTATTTTCTAAGGTTGCATCGTCAGCTCTTCCGAAAAATGACAAAATTCGACGTAAATCTCCCGACAACTAGCTCCTGTCGCAATAATCAGATACAGAATGGCACCTCACTTCAAAGTTTTCCTCAGGGAATTCATCCAAAAACTGTACGCTTGGCAATTTGCATAAACGTTGAAGTTAGTTTCTCATAGCAATACCGTTGATGCAAACACAGGAGTCCATTAAGTTTGGACATAAGAGGAAACGTCCCTCCTGTTCCTCTCGGTATATCAATGAGATTAATAAAAAACACCATTATCTAAACATGTTCACAAGGTCCTGCTCTTTCTAGGCTCACTATTCTAAAGGACCTATTTTGCTGTCCCTTTCCAATGTATTGAAATTTTTTCAGCAATTATGGGGTGTCACATTCAACACTAATAGACTTGTTATTAGGTGTCGGCGGGTTATACACTTACAGTGTTCTAGTCCCGTTGTCAGGTTCATTGTGGAGATACAGGAAAGCCAGCTTGCGATGCCCGTCGTCTAACATTATAGTGAAGACATCGAATATTGTTGAACGTGTTCTAAATTCACCGGGGATTATGGTGTTCGGTGGTTGCCAGCAAAAAAAGATGTACGAATCGTACATTGCCTGTGGATTGCACTTTCTGTCAACATTTTCCATAGGACTTCAACAAACCTCACTCTGGTCAGATGTCAGTGAATCGATAGCCTCCTGATTAGCTATTGGGATGAAGTGCTACCTCAAATTATTACGTCTTCAAGTCAGTTCAATTTATCAGCTATAAACCGTGTACCACAGGCATATTGGTTCCAGGTGCTACAGTTTCGATCACCGGAAAACGGGTATGTGGAACGTACAACCAGCTTTGGAAGGTCGAATAAACACGAGTCAGGATACCTAGCCCAGAAATCCTTAGATATCACTTCATTCTTTTGTCTATACTTTTTCCGCTTCTGCTCATGGTGCTTCATTTATACAATCTCCAAAATGGCATCCAGTTTAATTTTTGCAAATTGTTGCCCAGTGAAAAGATCCCAGAATTCCATCGAAGCATCTGTTAGTGTATATATATCGTATCGTTCAGCTGTAACACCCTTTCGTGCCTAGCTACCATTCCACCAGAAGGAAGCACGAGGGCTGGGATACTGCCAGGTTGTCCAAGCCTAGACAGGGGAAGTCGAGAGGCGGAGGTCGGGTTTGAACCACGGACCTTCGGGTCAGTAAATTCGCGCTCTAACCACTGGGCCGTCACTGTAAGTGTAATGCCATTCACACAGGTTTCGGCGTTAGCTTGATAAAAACGTGGTTTTGCTGAGGAATATGCAAGTGACGGTAAAATGATAACGGTCGCGACATCCTCAGAGGTACCGACATATTTGCTGATCAGGTATTGTGCGAATCCATCATCTGTATTCACGTGATTACTCCCGTTCGTGGTACGCTCGATTGAATATTCAATGAACTCAACAGGCGAATGTTTGGACGTTCAAATGGAAAAGAAAACTGAATAGATGGACATATTTATTATATG
Organism: Opisthorchis felineus; assembly: GCA_004794785.1. Lineage (NCBI taxonomy): Eukaryota > Metazoa > Platyhelminthes > Trematoda > Opisthorchiida > Opisthorchiidae > Opisthorchis > Opisthorchis felineus. Next base: position 128,898 of record SJOL01003576.1, on the reverse strand, counting down.
CAATATGATACTTCTGTTTACCGTTTCCTCTAAAGAATATTATCTTCACCGCATCACCAAAGTTCACGGAACGGCTGAGGTTGACATTCTTCCAACAAACACTGATATTTCTGCGTGCATTAACGTATCATATTGCCACGTTCTTGGTCTGTATATCTACTTAAGGTACAGCAAACAATTTGAGTGACTCGAATTCTGCTCGTGGGACTCAACACTCATCATTAAGGTGATATACTTAAAAAGGGCATCATCTGATCAGTGTTGTCCAACAAAACACATTTCCGTTACGCTGTGGAATTTAACCTATGTTTACGAAGGCTCCACTGGTATCTACTTGAAGAAATAAAGAAATTCTCGTGTCGGAATATTGGATTCTCGGAATTGAGCTGCCTCGACCCCGAGATCTTGATCACGGTATCCCCTGTGTGCGATATGTCTGCATGCACTATGTAACAACACGGTGATTTCAATGTTTACACACTGTCACACTGACCGTGAACAAGCTGTAATTATTGGGGCTCATCAGGTAGGCGCAGTCCCCGAGTTTCCGTCAACCTTATGTTCTATTGGAAACACCACAAACGAGCGAATCAGCTGGGCTCCAGGTGAGTTTCTCGCGAAACCAAATTTGTTTGCAAATGAGTGTATTTTGCTAAAGCTGTAATTATCATCATTGGTGCTCCAAAACCAAGGTAAGTCATAAATTAGCAATACGTAGTGAGTCAGACTAACCCAAATTAGTACCGCAATCACAAAACGTTGTTTGTTCAGACAGTGGACAGTCTGGTCCGGGTAAGAACGAGCCAAATGAAGCCTGATGAAGACACCAGCCACTTGTGATGATAAATATCTATGAAGTGGTCCACCAGTACCTGGACAGTTAGGTGCATATACCCCACTGCACGGTCAAGCAAGCATAAACCTCTTGCTGTGGCGCTCTCGCGTCACAAACCCAACCAGTACCATTCCTTTATCAAGCCAAGGACCAAAAATCGTTCAGCTGTAACACCCTTTCGTGCCTAGCTGCCATTCCACCAGAAGGAAGCACGAGGGCTGGGATACTGCCAGGTTGCCCAAGCCAGACAGGGGAAGTCGAGAGGCAGAGGTCGGGTTCGAACCACGGACCTTCGGGTCAGTAAATTCGCGCTCTAACCACTTGAGCCATCTCGCCCCCGAAGGACCACAATACTAAGATCAAAGGAGACGGCAGCCACTCATCACTTTATCCATGAAAACCTGAGGCCATTGGCATATACGCAATGTTGAAAAATCATGCAAACACACAACTCGGTCTCCTATATTTTGACACCACAACTTCAGCCGGCACAATTCATACGGTGTTCAGGTCAGGCGACATTGGTGACAAGGGTAGGAGAGTAAAGGCAATTAACTGTAGTCAACATATGTCTCACACATAACACGTTTTGAAGGGGATTCATGTGCTCCTGTCGCCACAACGTAGTTACAGCACTTGTTCTTCAAACTAGTTTGTCTCTCCTGGGGAGACTATCTAAAATTGGTGGCTGCACAGATTCTTATGAGAGGATAATAAAGCCCAAAAGAAGCCTTAACGAAACAGTTCTGTTCTTAGCGGTCCGATGGTTTGTTCATAAACACAGATTTTACAGAGGTTTGTTCATCTAGTATCGGGTTTCTGTAACTCGCGGGCTCATGAACACAAAAGTACGGTGATACCAACTGCATTTGGATCCAGAAATTTCGAATCGATAATGACGCAACCAGGACAGCAACATCCTAGGCTTCAGCGGTCCACCGAACCCGGCAGAAATGACATATGTTTTTGCATCATCACCGGACGAGATTAGGGCTGCGCCGTTGTTTAGCGGTGCGTCTATGTGGTGCAATTTCTCTGTTAATTCGGTGCCTGCCATAATATAAAATTGTGGCGATATATGGTAGCAAGTAGGAGGATTGGTCATCCTGGTTCGATTCGGGTCAATCCATCGTGTATACGGCCACATCCAACTCGACTGAAGAACATCAATTAAATATGGTACTGTGTTGGTTAACATAAAACCAGTACTTCGGAAAATATCAGTAGATTGTGAGTCGCTATCCAACTACAACCGTGTACGAACAACGGTGTTCGCAACAACAACACCTACGAACAAAAGAAATGCGGTGAACGTCTGACGAAGAGGTATGTGAGCCACCCTTCTAAGGCAAAACTATTTTTCATCATTCGGGAGGGTTGTATGAAAGAGGTTGTCAGCTGTACAAAGGTTACTCTTTGCCAAACATTGTGAGGGATTTTCATCACTTCTTGTTACCAGTGCGGGATCCTTTCTTTTTCATAGGTTTTTTCTTAGTTGGTGGCTTCCGTGTTTTTGCTGACCTCTTTGTGGATTTAGAGCCGACAACCTGACTCAATTTGAGAAGTGGCTTCATCTTTTTCCTAGAAAAATGGGAGATAACATGAGGACAGAAAACAGAGACTTACTCGGTTTTCTTGGATATCTTCCGTTCGTCCAATGGGGCATTAAACCGTCCCATAGAGGCATCAGACACTTTGGCTATTGAAAGTGCCCTGCTCAGTTCGTTTCTCGACCCTTGCGATTCGGATAAAACACCTACAGGAGGAGCTACGAAATAGGGATAAGAAAGTGAGAGGGTGATGAGCAATAATATCATAAGGATATAATAAAAGCATAGTCATGAAATGATGTGATATCCGGACTTAGGCCGAAATGAGTACAGTGTAGTAGACCTACTAATGGTTCCTTCTATCGCAATATTCTTGTTCGTCTCCCAACAAGACAACACCCCCATTGAGTAGGGACAAGAATACAATTAATTGAGCACAATCACCCTAGGCTTTTCAGTGTAGCATGGTTTCAGTAATTTCTTAGCCTCGTTCATGCGTTAAAGTTTATCGGGAAACTCGACTACTAGAGGGGCTAAGTGTTATTCGTTAATTCTTCACTATCCTCGTGGGGAACTTGAGAAACACCCAGTGAATGGTTCGTTTAGTTGAAGAGAGAGAATGACTGGTTCATGGTGGCTCACAAGTTTAATTTTCGGAAAAGCTTAGAATCTTTCAAAACACGACAGGCCCAGATATAACTGTTAAGAAACTAGCGCACATCAATCCACTTAGTAGAAGAGTATCTCTAGAATGTACGATGAAGAAATGACACCTTTCGGGAAACTAGTAAATGACCTGAGGAATCAAAAGAGGTGAAGTGGCCTTCGTGATAAAATGAAGCTGGGTAAGCGAACTGGTGACTGGGAATGAGTCAACTTCGGCAGGGTCTATGTGGGAAGAAGACGGGAACCACCATCGTCTGAACGTCAAATTCTGTGGTGCAGTCAGACTGAAGCATCTGTTAGCGGTTTACGTTCGACAAACTGGGAAAAGATGTATTGTCGCAATTCACCGACCGAATGAATGAGACCAAAGTATTCGTTAAGTAAAGGACAGTTAAGTTCAAACCAACAAAGTTGAACATCTGGAGTAGAAAAGTTCAAGGCAGAAGGCTATGAACCGGACAAAAATGAGTAGGAGGTGCACAAAGTTCACTCCTGAAGAGTTAGAATCAGAAAATAGCTAAGAAATTGGAGGCGAGTGGGGCCACCAGATCTGAGGGTGAAAGATTCAATAAGGACAATATATAGGATGTGGAGGGTTGAAATTAGTGAACCAACAAGGTTGCAGTTCAAACTGCGGGCTTTTCACAGCAATATCTTAGAATCGCAAGAGGGAGTACGGATGAATGGCATCGCCCCCCGAAGTTTAAAATGATGGGCATGCCAGGCTGGAGAGTGGGCTCTAAGGTTCGTTGTTCTTGAATACATCCTTTTAATCGGTTCAAATCGGAATGAACTTATGAATTTAATCTTCCAAACTTGTTCAACGTACGTACGCACGGGATTTGGTAATAAATCCAACCAAAAAACAAAGACAAATGCATTGTGTCATTTAAACCGCTTCACAACCCTGGTGTGGTGGAGACTAGGAAGGTCGCTTTGAAGAAATCATTGGTTTGAATTGGCCATCTGAGTGTGCAAGGTGCGATTACGATCACAGTGCTTGAATTCGATCTCCTTTCGTCGGGATCACTTGTTTGATTAGTCTGTTCACTTTATTCCTCACTTGTGTCGTTGACCGGTGAACCTTGGATGGTTGTGTATGTGTGTGTGTGTGTGTGTGACATTATGGTTCAACGGTTTCGCGGGAATTCTTCCGTCACGATACATCAGAGTGAAACCCAACTCATCAGTTCAGACTGACTTTCCTGCATGTATACAGGTGACATCCAAGACTCATTACTGTTACCGACAATGGCCAGTTACAATGATGATACACGCCAATAGTAGGGAAGAACGCTTCGCCATAGCATGTTTTGCTTTTTGTTCCCTCCGGTTAGCCGAACTTGCATTCTTACCATTCACTGAATCCAACACCTTGTACTGCCCACTTCCAGTGACTTGTCATGAGGTGTGGTCGAATGTAGTCAGTCTCTAGTAACACATACTTAGCCTATTTGCTTTTGAGGTATGTCGGGTAGCATAGATAATTGTTGGTTTGTTCGCCGAGCTAGGCAATTTGTTCGCAGTTGGTGACTGCGATCGGCGATGAATGTTTCGCAATATCTTTGTCTACCTCAGAAAAAAAATCTGAACCACCACGATCATCTACCTTGTGCACCTAGCAGTGATAAGCTGTTCTCCAAAACACACCTTAAGAGGCGAGAATCTCGACCATGGTTCGCACAGGTCGTCTGTATGGGCCGATTCACAGAAGTCGTACTACTCTTGTGTGAGTGCTTTTTTCGACGTTGGTGCTACCGAGTCCTAGGGAACGCTAGTTGATGATTCGTCAACGACAGGGAACAATATATCCTATGCAAACACGAACAGCGTAGGGCTGCACCGGCGGGAGGAAGTTTGTGTAAGCGTAAAACGTTTGTGTCAGCAAAGTTTTGACTGGGAAGTCCAAGAGCCATGGAGAAAACATACCTTGACCTGGTTTGACTACGCGTGCAATGTTTCGCAACCGTTGCAATTCATTTTTCGCTCTGCGTTCATTCTTCTCCTTGGTCAGTTTGGCGAACTGGTCTTCATAAGGATCTAGTTTACAGAAAATTTGAAAACAGTCTATAGGAAACACTTGCCCGCATTGTCTGGAACCTCGATAAACCACTTGTCCTTGGCAGCATTAATACGATCTTTGCCCCATCGGGGCCGCCAAGATTGTGTGGTCGGATCCCAAACTTTACGTGACCTTTTCTTGTTTTTGATCCCTTTTAGTTTTGCAAAACGTTCCCATCTGGTTAAATCGCGTACAGCTGGAATCTGATAGATGGGCATCATCACTACATTAAGAAGGAATTACGTACTCTTTTCTCACGCGGCAGACGGAATGTTGGCTTTGGGAGCTGGAATATGTAAAATAAGATTTTATAATCACTAACGTCAGTGACAGCAATACCAGAGTGAGACCGCGAGTACTTAACTGCCGAACAGAAAAGACATACGGAAAAGACGTAAAGAAAGGACATTATCAAAACCACGTAAAACACACACGAGTGCTTTGGAGTGACTAAAGCTGGGTGGTTGCCAGTAAACAGATTATGTGGCCCAGTTGTGGCGCTTTTTGACTACATGGCCGACACAGAAAAGTAGGGGAGCACGGATGCAGAGATATTACCAGGCTTTCCGAGTCCAAACAAAAGCAATCCACCAGGAGTGGATTCAAACCACAAACAGTGGGGAAGAGACTATCACAACATGAGCACTTGGTTGTGAGCACACAAAACGCGACGCGGTTTAAATGGGATAGGAATAATCTGACCTAGTGTTTTATATGATCAGCCCCAATACCACAACAACTAGCTAACTAGGCCTAACATTTTGGTTGCTAGTTTCCAAGAAAGATGCAAAAATGTTCGAAGTATTCAGTGACATAAAGTATGTATTCAGCCGCAGAGTAACCAAAACAAAAACCATAAGAAAACCGGTATACGAACCGACGCGCTTGAACGAAGAAAATATTTAGAATACGCATTCTAACCTCACAGAAAAGGGAATATTTAGAAGGCAGAAGCGAATTTAGAGGATTTTGAAACGAACACTATGCACACGTGGCATAAAAGAAAATGCACGTCTGGGAACGGATTCGAACCACCGATATCCAGCTCCAGATGCCTGGATTATTCACTCGAAAACCAACCGAATTCCCTTCCGTTTTCTGACAATATACACCATAAGACCTTTCGGTATCAGAACAATATCAACGTCTGGTCAATTGCGGAAGCCACACAAGGGTCCCCTAATAACTGACAAACATCAATTGTCAATCCATTAGCTGGAACGGTGAGTCAGATGTGAAGCTCGGATGCATACGCGTGACGGAGATCGCACGACAAAAACCCGTCCGATAAGCAATAGGTAGGCGGTTCGAGTCCACCCCCTCACCGGTGTGTCTTTCCCTTCATGCTACGTGTACTTGAATTCACCACCTCCCAATAAAAATGAGCAATTAAACAATGCCATTACGCGTATTGAACCGGTTGGCGTGCAATCGGGGGTTGGCGGGTGATGGGCACCAGCTGCTCAGTACAATTCAGCATTTTTTTTAGCTATAAACCATAGATTTTGCACTCATTCGCAAAACAGGATATAACAGTTGACAACAATAAGAATATTCTTACAGTCATGGCAGGTTAATCTGACCAACACTCATCACAGACAGCACAAGATGTTCTTTGAAAAGTTCAGTCATTCAGTAGTGGCAACTTCTCAGTGCACGGCTACCACATAACCCGAATGAATTATGACAGCTGACATACTGCCCGGTTGTCAAAGCCGGAACAATCAAAAAGCTGTGGTTGAGTTTAGACCACGTGCTTTGACGGCAAAGCTACCTCTGGTCGTTACATTCTCCCCGACCATCAGTTCTGTCAATAAACGTATCAGGTAGAAGGCGGCCTTTACTGCCATCTCGAGGTATCAATGCCCATTTGGTTCATCAGTGCAAGCTCCTAGGTTGGATTGTGCCAGTCCAAACAACAAAAAGCTTGCCTTCAGGCTCAGACAACGACAACTTGGTCCATCACTCTGTCCCCGTCGTGCGGTCTTGTTTCTGACCGAAACGCAAATCACTGAAACGCGTGATTTAACTGACCTCCAGTCCCAGAGTGACTCTGTTTCATTACTTTCGTTTTAACAGTGGGGTTTGTGCTTACCTCCGCTCTTTATTGTCCGTTACAAACTCGCCCTAGTTCGATTTTACCGCACCTAAGTTTTAATTCTTCTGATTAAATGCATTAACTCAAGTGACAAATATTTTCTTTATTACTGTCCCAAACCAAGGGGATATCATTGGTGCGCACCGATGACGTTTCTCCCGTTGATAACGGAAAGCTCGAGAATTAATTGTCATGCTCGGCGGACAGACCAACAGCCACCTGCTTAACAACCGGAATGTATTTTTCGTTCTACATTCTTCACCTTCTATTTTTGAACTTATATGACACGTCAAAATGATTGCTATCAGTGCTTGCATCAACTTCTTGTCCGTTATGAAAAAAAGGTTCGTCGTCCCCTAGAATACTATTGTCACTTCTGTGACGGGGCCTCTTCCAACTACCTTGGAGCACAAAAGAAGGAAGAATTGGAGTTATGGAGTCCCCATTGCTCACAGCATTCAACCTATTCTTCACTTGCCTATAAAACACTCACTAACTTTCAGGCATTGCAATCGCCCGTGCCCTTCTATTTATTCAACCGAGTTACTGTGCCTCGCTCCTAGAATTACACAGAGTTTCTCATCGCATACTTTATCCCCATAATCTTACAATCCGAAGCTTTGCAGGACGGTTAACAAGTCGGGGGAGGCACCTTGGGCCTCGCTTTGTTTACTGGATTGTTGGGCATTTTACCCACAAGGGTCCCTGACCATGGTGTTATCACCCCTGTGTAATAAAAGACCTACAACGTTGATGCCAAATAAATGTCAAGTGAGTTACCGTTCAGCTCATCAGGTTAAAACAACATCCAGAGAAAAAAAACGATGGCACCAACCATGGGATAGAGGTCGCTCGTAGGCTGTTAGTTTTGGGGTCAGAAGCTGCTCTGAAGCCCTCTTAGCCATAAAGACATACATTTGAAAGCAGTTTTCTAAGGATGGTTGGTTACAGAGGCTAGCGGTTAATCCTCAAAGACTCGTGGGAACATAGTATACTGTCGTCAACCAGGTTTCAGTGTATGGGGATTTAGCTTGTCGATGGACGTATCAACCTGCCAATTACACTCAATGTAAGAAAAATCCCAACATTCGTCACCCAAAAATGAAGGCTAGAAATCAGCAGTTCTCAAAAGTCTTACACAACGGTTTGGATGCAGTGCGCCATGCTCTAAATGTTGAGCGAATCAAACTGTAGGTACACATGGAATATGCTGGACTCAGTGCACACTCAAGACTGACATCCTTGAAGCGCATGCCTAGCATGAACATCAGCTAGAAGCTAGAATTTAACGACAGTAACATGTTCCCAATTTCCCGGAAATAGGACTCTTAGGAAAAAGCGGGGATTCAGAGTCGGACTTAGGGTCGATTTCCATGACATCATATTTACTACGTTGCCTCCCGTTCACTTGCGCCCAAATTCCACTGAGACTCATGCGGATAATGAGCTACTTGCTGTGCTTCCGAGCTGCAACTGTATCATGTGAGATGAACATAATCACAGAATTGCAATCAATTTGTAGTGAACCGACGCTTAGTAAACGGACAGTGACAATCTTGCTCACTAAACAAAGTGCAATGATTTCCGAAGTCAGTTATGGTGGTGCTTCGGATGAGGGACTCTGGTTGCTGCGGCTTGGCGGTGGGGTTGACAAAGGTGATACTGGGCATCCCTGGTTAGCGAGCAAAAGTGAGATCTTTTTGCCCCAGGAAGCGAAAAACGGGGCAATGGAAAGCCGATCAGACTTACTTTACTTATGGTGACGTTATCCACAACCTGTGTTGGCAACTGAAAAATAACATGAACGGACAACTTCTCAAACTTACGGCCCAGAAAAGCTTGAAGAAATGACGAGTACATTCTTTGGCAATATCATGTAAGTGCTGATCTGATCTGTGACAGAAAGGGGGTAGTCCACTAGCACATTCGAAAACGTACACACTTCCCGAAGAGTCAAACTCCAAAGGAGCTTTATCTTCGAACAGTAAGTTGCCCAAATCAACTTCTGCAAGTTGGATTCGGTATGACATACCAAGTGAAACGTGTGCTTGAGCTGAAAACCAAAAATAACGAAAAAACGTCAAGGGATCTGGTGCACTTTATCCTATCTACAAAGTTGAGAGCTTACAACAGGCATTGTGAGCCAGTAAAATTACATCGCGGGAGTATAGTACACGGTTTATAGCTGATAAATTGAATTGATTGAAAGGTTAGGGCATGTACTGCGCATGCCAGAAGACCGTCTGCCTCAAAGAGCTCTTTTTGCCCAGCCCTGTGCCGAGTGGAAGCGAATTACTCACAGCAAACTTTCTGGAGCACTGCTTTAAGGATGAATTTTGGATGGCTGAAGAATGAGTAGAACAAGATGGCTGGTAGATGAACTTATTGTAAACCATGCATGCGTCTGTGCCACAAAATTCCTCATAAGAAACACTCACAGTTTCTCACTTACTTTCAGTTTTTAAGTGGATTTTCAACACAAACCAGAAAGCCCAAATCAAACAGCGCAAAAATGGCATTTTTCAGTTACCATAAGGTGTTGTATTAGTCGTGACGGAAGCTCTGTTCACTAAGTGCTCCCCCTTCATAAGCAACACCAGTCCAAGGAACACCTCAAACGGTTTCGGAGATTCCCGATTTTTTTTAAGAACGCGGAAAATTTTGAAGGTGACAATTTTGCGAATTGACTTTTACAGCGTATGTTCGCTGTGCCAGCAAAACCTACCCGTAATGGGGCAAGAAACATTTGGAAAACAACCGCATTTTAAGTGAGAGTTCAGTCCGCGACTTCGACCTCATTATGTCCTCTATAGGGAAGTAAATAAAATGAACTCCACTCATCCAAAACAAGCTCACAAACAAAGACTGATCGTCAACACCTGGGCGGGAAGAGATCACATTATGTATGGAACCTGTTCAGTTTAGTCTTTAAGCTCGCAAACCATGCACTGAAATTCAGTGTTTCCAGCTGCTGCAGCTTCATTTACCGAGGATAGGAGGAATGAGGGAATGAGAGTCACGCGTTGGAGTCGATGTTCTAATCAGTGCATTGACGATAAATGGATCTTTGTGCAGTATGATAGGAAAATGGAGCTATGCAGTGAAGGCGATGGCTCTGATGCGAAATCGCCATTGGCTGCGTGACGGAAAGCGCCTCTCTCACAGAGAACCCCTCTACGGCCATCGTCGTGCCATGTCTGCACTACATTTCATTGGGGATAGTCACTTCATTTCTGGTGGCAATGACTGTCGTTTGTTCGTGCGGACGCTTGGGGTAGATATGGACGGGCGTGAACTGTTACACGACGCCAATGTTAACGCCATTGAGGGCAGGGAATTGCAAAAGATATACACTGCAGACTATTCACCTGTGTTCCGGCTGTTGGACTTATCTGTTTGATGAAGCTATCCACTACCTGTTTTTTAACACCACCTCACCGTCATTTATGACTTCGCCTCTGTTCTGGACCGTGTGCACATATTTCGATCATGTTGCAACCGTATTTTCCCCCATAGACCGGTTGTATCTATTTTCAGTCATACGTACATGATGTTTTTGTGGCGCGTTGCACTAAATGACAGTGAGATAGTTTCAACTAGGCGGTTAATTCTCTATGTTGGTCTAGCGGGATTGCTCTGCAGCACAGCACCGTTGTTGTTGTACGGCAGTGAAGCATCAGTGTTGAACACTGATGTCATGCTGTCGATGATGATGATGATGATGATGATGACCGTTCCTATATACGTTTGACCGAACAGGAATTCACTTCTCTTCCAGCTGATATAATTGTGCAAACCTTAATGTCCTTCGTGGTCGTTTGCATTGGCGTGATTGGTGTTTCGGGTCGGCTAAAGGAGATCGAAGCTGCAGCTGAATTCAAGGACAAATCTTGGGGCTGCCTAAAAAAATCGGCCATCATTTCAGACATTTCATAACCGAAACTTGACCCTTAGCGCCTTCAGGACCAACCACTGACGTATTATGGTTTTGGGTTCGGTTCCGCCCGCGGTCATACTGATTCGGTGGCAACTTTAACGTTGAATGACCGTATTTTAGCTTCGGGTAGTGATGACGGCAACGTCTACTTTTGGTCCTTAGATCAATCCTCTTTTCCAGTTCAGCATATTCCTCGGCGCAGCCCTTGTTCCGCCGTGAAGTTTGATTTGGATAAATCGGGTTTTTTGTACAGTGCACATGGTAACCGGATTTACACATGGGATTTACGTTATCTGTGCGAACCTCTGTCCGAATGGAAGGTCAACGAAGATGAGGTCAACTGGATAGACGTTCTGAAAGGTGAGTCTCGACTCGCCGCAGCTGATGATTCGGGTGCCGTTCAAATTTTAGACACGTCCAGTGGTGAAGTTGTGCGAACTCTTCAGAAGCACAACAACATATGTTCAGTGGCCAAATTTCGTCCAATGCGAAGCTGGCAGTTAATAAGTGGTGGACTTGTAATTGTTTCAGACTGGAAGGGAACTGGCCGCAGTGTGATTATTTTCGAATTGGACGAAATTACCAACTCTGAATTATTTGAGGATCCACAGCCTACCCATTCCAATGAATCTGCCAACCGTGCCTCCTCCGAATCCCACGCTAGCACCAGTGAGTATGCTGAAGTTGAGTTCGATGAATTCGTGGAAACGGATGAAGAAGCAGACGATCCTGATGAAGGAGAACTGGCTACGTCGCATCCGTTATCTTCCCGACACGCAGATTCGTTATCTGTTCCCAGTCGCGGTGGCGACTCTGCTTCTGGTGATTAACACGTGTCTGAGTTCGAAAGGGGGTCATTCGGATACAAACATATCTGAACTATTAAACTGGAAACTTAGTGAACAACCCGATTCTTCGGACATCGCACCCACGTCTATCGCAGCCCAAGATGCATGGATTTCCGGCCTACTCATAAATCCTCCCATGGTTCACAGCTTGGCCTGTTCTGCTTCTCGCGACTTTGTAGCCGCAGGTCTGGAAAAAAGTACCATTGAGTTGTTCTCACGGTCACTAACTATTGATTTATCTTGTCCTGCGGTCCCCATCCGAGGAGACGGCATTTAGCAACGCGCTGCAGTTGACTGTTAGGGGCTTTCACCCTTCGTTCCCAAGACATGGACCGACCGCCTATCGATAGTCTCCATCCGAAACAAGGCTGGACGAATAAGGCTCTGCTAGGCAAGCAGTCCTCTTGCACACGAGAAACATGGCCTAATCAGCGTAACCTTTGGACGGTGACCAGTTGATCTATTAATAGAGAGTGGATTTTCAGCATCACTGATCCGATGTTCCCACCAGACCCGTACAATGCTTCAGAGGCACCGATGGTCAAATATAGAGTTTCCGAAGACCCTCCGCACACAGCCACCAGGCTTCTGATCCATCAGGTAGGGCAGGCGGAACCACGGAACTGCGCAATCCACCCTTGACAGTCAAGACGATGTCATGTCGGTGTCAAAAATATCGGAATTTATGTATCTGCCCAGATAGGCGAACTTATCTAGCACATCGACCGGTTCACCTGAAAGCAAGAGATTTGGGTTTGATCCCACCCAATCTTGCACCAGCACTTTACACCTTACAGTTGCGAGGCGCGTACCGGACCATGCAGCTGAATTATTTAAGTTATTTAAAATAGTTTGCATTTCTAAAGGGTCTAATCCAGGGAGAGCAATATCGTCAGCGTACTTAACGTCCATGAGCGGGCACCCCGGAAACATTTCGATCCCCGAGGGGTAGGTGAAGAAGATTCAGACAGCGTACCGTTCACGAAGTTAGAGAGAAAGTTCGATAGAGTACATCTTTCCATGATATCAATGGATGTGATGGACTTATGACAGGATTAGCCGTAAACGCGCCCCGCACACGTCTGCGAGAGGAGACAAATAAAGCCTTTATGACAGAGGAGAAGTTAGAAGGGACACAATTCAACGCCAAATACTGAGAGTTTCTGACGCCCAACAAAGGTACAAGCAGATCGTAGATGGAGGAAGGCTAGCATCGTTAGTGGTCGGAAGGAGTGGTTCAGTTCCAAAAATGGTCGCAGAGTGGAGATATGATCGATGCAACACTGGCCAGCGCGAAATTCAACTTGATTCTCGCAAATCTGACGGAACCTCGGAAGGCATAATCATTAGACCGATGTCCCAGTGACCTCCGCACGAATTTCTCCACTCCTCGGGCTTTTGTGAACCACCGGTGGTCCCTGCCAATCCTTAGGCTTCGAGCGCGCCATCACAGTCGTTGTTACTGATATAATTTTCATGGTTACTGTTAGGCGGAATTCCACGCGGATCCCGCTTTACCGCTCGCAGTCAGGTGCTGCTACGGCCGAGAAGCCTATTCCGCGCAAGATTGGCCAAAAGTCCGGGGCGCTTGCTGATCCGGCATCAAGGCGAGATCTGATTGGTCGAAAATATGGACCAAACAGCCAATAATGACCCAATATTGGCCGAATGCCGGTTGCCAATGGCGCATCCAGACGGCGTCAGCATTTCCAGAAAGTTGTCGCCACTTACGCTATATAAATGAAGCGCTGTACAACTTTTCTTGACTTCCTTTTGGGCGTTAATATACCTTGCGCATCTTTGGTGGTTGTTTTGACGTGAACGCTAGCTTGGGAGGCTCAGACCGAGAACTAAGCTGAAGAAAATACCGTTACTACAGTTCCAATCAAGGCTGCTGATCGCGAGGAAATCCAGTGTTCATTAGGATGCACGAGCGACCTAAGGCAGACATTATCAGAGGCTGTGAGTACGGCTTCCTTTATCTTTCTCCAAATGTCATCCAAATCCGTCTAGTTCTGACGGCTTCTCAGCCAGCTCACCTCGAAACTGTTGAGCCGCAGAGACGTTTTGCACTGACGAGCTGAACTGCTTTGTATCAGCCGACTGAGACATCATCAATGACAGCAGCGCCAGGTGAGAGCACTGTTGCTTCACTACCACACACGCACGACAATTTATTTGAATAAATCCTTATAATTGAAAGACGGAAGAAATGAGACAGGAAGAGGGACCTAGGGCTAGCCTACAGCAAGTATCCCAGGTGCATACGCCCCCAACATTCGGCCTGACAGAACCAATGACATTGTTAACCGCCATATCATTCAGTGTCTCCAGCTAGGCGCGTGGAGGGTCACGTGGACCTTATATTGGAAGGCGAGCAGTATCAACTACGCACAAACTCTTAGTAACATCATTGAGTCCTCTCTGCCATATCTAATTCTGCCAACCTCTGGGTTTCCGCCACTTTCAAGTAGGCACGGAAAACAGCGTTCGGCTAGGTGAGCTGAAACTCGGCATGTGTAACACACGGCCAAGCCACATTCGTTTGCAATGCTGGATGCATTCTTTGAGGGGAATACCATCTGCATCACAAAAAACCTGGCTCCTGATCGACTCATTGCAAATTCGCTGGCTCCAGCCGATTCCGGCTATACTACTGAAAAATTAGTGGCCAAAAGTTTTGAGGATGTCCCAGATCCTCCGTCGAAGTGGCCAAGTATCCCACACGTAAAACAATACGTAGTCTGAAACACGAATCCTTTGAGATCAAGCAGGATGTACAAACCGACAGACGCAAATCCGGCCCTCGAGATTCGGACGATTACTTCGTCTGCCACACTAACGTCAGAGCTCATGCAACTTCCACGAACCCCGGTGTTACTATGGGAACCTTTGAAGTAAAAACACACAAGAAATCGATCAGCTGTAACACTCGGTGCCTGGCCGCCATGCCACCCGAAGTAAGCACGAGGGCTGGGACACTGCCACGTTGCCCAAGCCTAGACAGGGGACGTCGAGATTCAGAGGTCGGGTTCGAGCAACAAACCTTGCGGTCAGTCAATTCGCACTCTGACCACTGAGGCACCTCACTCCCAGTCAAAACACAACGTATTGGAATAAGATCACCGGACATACGCAGGGAGAAATGTGAAAGAGCTGAGTACGTCGTTGGCGTTTTGAGATGCATACACACGCCTGGGCCGTGTATGCCTGTTTCGGAGATACAGCATACACTAATTTTAGGGGGTGCAAGTTTTCAGTGAGAATTGCTTGTTCGCAAATTTGGTATAGAGTACGGACGTTATAAGCACCCATGTGGAACGGATCTCGAGGATTTAGCAAGGTCTTATCTTGTTCATTGTTAATGAGACGTTTAGAATGTGTCCGAGAACGAGTTAGAACACAGTCCGGGTTATCGAGGATAAACAACGTTTCACTTGTCTAAGAACAAACGTGGATGAGATCAAATGTACATACAAAAGTTCAATACGAGTATATAGGGTAATCATAATGATAAGCACGCAGAATTCATGACATTCATCCAGCATTGTTTTATTGGGCACACACGTACTGACGTAGATGGGGGGGATGTACTGAGTCCGGGTTCTCTGTTCCCAAAAATGCAAAGGTTAACGCGTGGTTGTTGTTCTAGAATTTCAGAATAACTCGGTTGTTCTTCGGAGGACGATACCGAAGAGGGTTGAGATGATTGACAGCTATCGGGCTGATATCCGGTTATTTCGGTCATATCTGGGTGTTCGGTCTCCCCATTGGGTTCAGATTGAGAACGTCGTCAGTTGTATTCTGAACCGCTGGGGCTAGACGGTGAAGGGAAACGGGCTCGACTCTTCCGTCTCGATGAGCAATGTGTGCGTAGTGTGGGTTGCGTTTCAGGAGGTCGACCTCTTCCACTAGCGGTTGATACTTGGATGACGTACCACCCCGTCGCAGCAGAACTGGACCAAAGGTGGTCGACCAAGATGGCAACGATATTCCAAATGTTGAGCGACGTGCTTACTGGAACATACGTTCGTGTGGAGTAGATTTAGTGGCAGTACATGACAGTGATCGGAGGCCGTGTAGAGTTGCAGGAAGTACAGATTCCCAATGAGAACGCGGCAGAGTGTGAGTTTTCAGCGCCAAGCTTATTGTTTTCCACAGGATACCGTTGAGACGCTCAACCTGACCGTTACACTGTGGATTATAAGCCGACGTATGACTCATAATAGAACCTTTCTCCGGAAGAATGCTACTGATCTCAGACGACATGAACGATGAGGCTCTGTCGGAATGGATATAGGCTGGCATTCCGAACAAACAGAAGATCAGTGTGGGCCAGTCAATCTCAGTTGCGGAGATTATATCCGCACACGCAAATGCAAATGGGAATCTGGAGAACTCGTCAACTGTCATGAGTAAGTAGCGGTTGCGTGTGTTAGATGGCAGGGGACCTTTAAAATCCAACATCAGGCGCTCAAAATGTTGTGTTGCTCTAATGAGTCTACCAGAGGATTTCCAGGATCTTCAGTTCGGCACACGCTTTTTAGGAAGAAACAAAGCGCTTGACATCGTCGACGGATTAGGGGAGGCTCACACAACGAGTAATGCCTGGATGGCAGGGGGGGTTATGGAGCTCTCCAAGTTGGTTGTTGCTCTCAATGGAAGCACATATGTTGCGTGGCAGAGTGCCAGCGACATGATTGTCCCTGCCAGGTCGGTATATGACATCATTCTTGTACTCGTTATTCACTTTACCCTTCTGTCCACCGCCGTACACAATGACTGAACGCTGATCGGTGATCAGTTTAATGGATCTTCCGAGTATACAGTGCCGCCATTTCCTGATGGACTCAGCGATAGCGTAGGCCTCCTTCTTGATGGCAGAATGATTCCTCTCGCTCGAACCGAGTGTTCCGGAGGAAAAGGCTACCGGTCGATGGTTTTGTCTCAGGGATGCGGCTATGGCATCATCGAAGGCATCGCTTTCAACAACCGAAGGCTCGTTATAATCTATTGTAATCAGCATAGCATTTCCTAGCTCGTTTTTTAGGTTCGCGAAGGTCAATTCGACGTCGGCAGGTGGAGGGAATGTTTTATTCTTTATCAGTTTGCTGATTTTGTCAGAAAACGAAGATGTCCAATGGGCGTAATATGCAAACATACCCATGACGTGCTGCACTTCCGTGGCAGTAATAATAATGTTTATTCCCAACTTGTGGGTGGCATGCCGTCAGGCGTGATCATCAGGTTACAGTCAGAATAAAGGCATGACTGGCGGGGATTGTGGGCACAGGGATTTTGGGAAAAGGGACAGCGTCATAGGCGGGGGCGTTATCCGATGTAGACGTAGTCATCACTAAACCGGCACGGGCAGGGAGGCACAGGTACCATGCTTTTTTGGAGAGAACATCGAGCAAGGTCAGGTCGGTAGGATTTGAAGGTGGCGGGCCAAAAACAAAGCGAGGGAGGGCAAAACAAGAGGCTTCCTGTTTGACGTATGACAAGAAGAGTGTAAATGGTTGAAAATGAGGAATCAGAACATCAGATCTGGTGAAGCAGTATAGTTGGCGTCATCCAGCCGGTCAAGTTGAACTAAAACCTAAAACCACCGCTGAGGCCTCCTGACCTTGGACTGTTGAGCTCATGGCCAGGGTTACAAAAAGCGTAAGTGGGGATGATGACGTGGAGGGAGTAGCAAAACGCATAGACGGCAACAGGAACCTCAGGATCATGGTGTACAGTGAAACTGTAGAGACTCACTGGTGTCGCTGTTGTGGAGCCGGGCATAATAGTTCCTTGGAAGAGTGAGATGGTGCCAACACACGTGCCAGAACGCGAGCGAAATGGTTAAATTCGAACCACAGGTTCAGCAGTTTGGAATGAACAGATCATGCAGGCAGCTGGGACAGGTGGGGAGCTTATTCGTATTTGCAGTTAATAGAACGAGTGGGTGGGAGGGTACAGTCGAGAATTGGAAGGGAATAGTTGCGGGTATGCTATCAAACTGGGTATGGCAGTGCCGTGCCATCATTGGCCTGACATACTTCAGTTTTCGGACAGCCCCGTAACGGACGTCACATAAAAGGTCATTGTGCTGGGATGTGCAATTCTCTGAGCAGCGGGATCTTTTAGGATTTTTTCGGTCCAGTTGGGGATCCCTGTGGGTGTAGATTTATAGGCCAGGTGGAGTGGATAACAGCCAACCAGGTCGTCCATACCTGATATTGTCGAAGTTCTATGCTTGGGAAGACAAGGGAATGGGATGAGGTTAGCAAAGCGTGGTGGGTCTGAGGAGACATCAGATGGGATAATGTGCATTAATATATATAGAGAGAAAGACTTGACATCTACCGCTATTAGGGTGGTGACAGTGAGTGAGTATGTGAGAGTGGATAGGGATGGATTTGCACTTAGTCAACTAGCAACCAAGCAAGGGTTGGGTTTGCTAACATATGATATTGAATTACGAGAGATACAGTGCAAACCGACATAAGCACGCAGAGAGGTAGTGTGGTTGGGGAAATCAGAAGTATAAGTACTGACGAGGGTTAACTTCCGAGATGATGGGCTAGCTTATCTGGCATTTGTTACTTAAATTGGGCAGCAAAATAACCTAGGAGAGAAAGTATGCGTAGGTAAGAAATTGTCACCAGTCCCAGAAGCACTGCTATCAGCTTCAATTTAACAAGTGGTGCATGGCGAATAAATAGTCTTTGGACACTCGTCTTGCATGCTGGTAGCAGAGGGTTAGGAACCTCTGTTTACATATATTTCTCATTGTATATGTTCGCTACTGGGAGAAGCAGGTACGTGCGTGTGTGTTGTTTGGCCGACTAAGTGGGCTTTGGTGCGGTACAACCCCAATATGACGAAGGCAGCTGCAGTTCCGTACGTTGATGTTAGCCATGGGCATCGCAGAGTCTTTGGGCTATCCCATCTGTTTTTTTACGAATTTCTTTCTTCTCCTTTTTTTACAGACGAAAGTCCAGTTTCTTCTCTTTTTTATTCGTCTGTAGTTTATAGCTTTGCCAGTTAAATGACAACCGGGACGAGTCCAGCCCAGCGGCAACAAACAGAAACAACAGTCCTCTTTTATTGGTTTCCTGAATTAAAGGCCATGCTCAGAACCACCGGCGATGGGCGAAGCACCCGTGCTACTGGAGGGGTGATGGGTATACGAACGCACCATGGTGCAACGCAACAGGGCGACCCTCCCTGCAGGACGTACCGACCACCACACGAGGTTTTCATCCCTCGTGCATGCTACCAGATCTGCAAGGCGGCATGCCACTATGCAGTCATAATTGCGGCTTGTGCAATAATATGAACTCCAGCTACCAGATATTTTATCTAGTCGGGGGAAAGCCAGGCCAGTAAAACAGCTCAGTCATTTCGAACAAGCAAACGACATACAGCCGCTGGAAGAGGCAAGTCGCGGAGGCAAATGAGACGGCAGCTACCATTGGAACAATAGGCACAGAACGGAGATGTCCAGAGTGTGTGATCCATGGCTAAACGATGACGGAGCGTGAGCTATCGAGCCAAACAGAGGCGTACCGCAATGTTGTGTGCGTGTGTTGAATGGGTTGCGTGGCGTATAATACGTCCTCAGGTATGACAAACTCTGTTCTTTCCTTGGTTTATGTTGGGTAGGGTTAGGCAAGACGCGGCACCACTCATTAATCAGAGCGGATAGAGTAGTCCAGGGCAGGGACTTAGCTGGGAGGAACGTGCTATAAGTTGCTTCAAGCAAGTCAAGAGGTAGCAAAGTATAGTAAGGGTGCGGCTAATTTTTTAAATTTTTTGTTTTAACTATTTATTTATTTTTTGCGTCCACTAAATATACCTTCGTCAAACTCAGAGGTGGTCTGGACCCCGTTCATAAAGGAGATCAGGGGATAATTGGGTATTGAGTAGGGTGGCTGCGGCTTCACACGTAAGGAAGTTATCTACAGACTGCGAAAACGTATGTTGGTGTGTGATATCTCGAAACCGATCGGGAAGACTGTTCCAGATGCGAGTGTAGTAGACCAGGAAGAAGTAGTGGCGCAGGTTTGTACGCGCTTGAGGGCACACTAAGAGGTTGCTGGAATTACGGATTTTATAGCGCGCACATAATTTTACGCTTGGCCTAGCCTCTGCTATAAAAGCTTTTTGGTGCAAAAGACGGTGTAGTAGAGTTAAATTTAGCTTTAACCGTCTGAGCCATAGTGGCTCAAGGCCTAAGATTATACAGCGGGAGCGGTAGGAGAGAGGACTGGTCCGTGGGAATAACTTTTTGGTGAATGATCGTTGGACGTTCTCGAGTGCCAGCTTACAACTTTGGGTATAAAGGGAAGAGAAAGCAGGACAGAATTCCACAATTGGTCGCACGCATAGCTTGAAAATTGCGACCTTTGTGTCTCGAAGATGGAAGGAGCGTAATATTAGAAAGCAGAACCTACGTGCCCGGGCAACCTGGAACTGGACTTGATGAGAAAAATTAAAGGTGCAAGAGTATCTGAGACCAAGGTCTTTGATCTCTGTGGAATGAGCGACGGGGTTCCCATTAATTGTGAACATATCAGCTGGCACGGAGCAGCGGCAGAAAGTTATATGGGACTTGGAAGAAGAGAAGTTTAGGCTATAGGCACTTGACCAGCGAGTCAGAGAGTCTAAGTCTTGTTGGACCTGGCGGAGGGCAAGATCTTTAGCAGAGGGGGGAAATGTGTAAGTGATTTTTTATATCGTCCGCGAAAAGGAAGGGTTTGCCATGGGATACGGCGTCGAAGACGTCGTTGAAATATAGTAGGAAGAGGATGGGACCTAGCACGCTCCCCTGAACGACTCCACTGGTGATCGGTAGTGGGGATGACTGTTTGTCACCAATTTGTGTGACCTATCAGGTAGACAGGAGGTGAGCCACTGAAATAAGGACCCAGTGATGCCAACAGAATTAATTTTTTTCAGTAGGGATGCGTGAGGGACCTGGTCAAAGGCTTTCTGGATATCCAAATAGACTGTAACAATAGAGTGTCCGGCATCATAGGCTGTTGTGACGGTCTCAAAGAAGTGAGGTAACTGAGGTAACGGCGGAGGTAACTGATGAGTGGGTTCCTTGCATTCAGGGTCGGGCCTTATAACACCCTTTGAAAACTTATAACCTAGGAGGCAGATAGCTTTAGAAACGGTAGCGGTTTTGTTATCGTTGCGTGTGATTCCATACTTCTTCACAGCTTTTAAAAGCGATTGAAGACTGGGGTCGTGTCGATCTCTCGTATGGCCACAGGCAGTGACATTGACTATGTAGGCATACATGCTTTTCAGGTTTTCAGACTGAATAATATTGTTGATAGTTCGCTGAAAACATTCTACATCGTTTGTGACACCAAGGGGTATGCGACAGAACTGAAACTGGCCACCACATGCTTCAAACGCTGTAAAAGGTCTGTCGGGTTGGGGAAGGACACTGGTACACAAAGAGATGTTGTCAGACACCATTGCTTGTAGGGAATGTTTGAAAGAGCTCCCCACACAATCTGACGCGCCCATATGTATGTGAATGCAAATCTCGTCACGAAGAGGCTGGACCTTACTGTGGTGTGACGGTTTGCGCACCTCAGAGACCTACTGAGATTTCCGGGGGGGTGCCCCTGCGACAGTCAGAGTCTCTCATACCAGGTTGGTCAAAGGTTAGAGGACTGACGAACAAAGACTCCTGGTCCTCCATGTTTTGGGGTTGGAACATGTGTAGCGACTTGTTGCGTAAAACGGTGATATGCTTGCATTTCTCGCCAAACACCGCTGCCTTGCGGTTAGGCTTTTGAGCCAATGGCTTTGGTTGAGGAAATGCCACCAAAAGTTCCGGTCAAATAAGATGAATCCCAACCTATGTAAGAATTTTGGAATGGAAACACGCGTGTAAAGATCAACAACCGTAGAAAGAACAAACAATACCGAATGCCCTTCAAGCGCGGTAGGCGCTAACACAGTCAAGACTCACACGTCAGGCACAAAGTGTCCGTCATACTGAGTCTGGTATGAGATTCAATGGCAAGAATGTGCACTCAACGCCATGTACCACGCATAAAAGTGTCGTAAGTACGCAGGGAGCCCACAATGGCAAGCAAACACAAGTCACTGACTGTGAACTTAGGAAGTCCCAGTCCAATAACAGCCTTGGCGGATTGAGGAAAGCAGATACCTCGATAAGAGATGATCATGGGTTGGTGGTCCAAGAAGTCGACACCACAACCAATTGCGCGTAGGGAGAGAATATTCATCAGCATCATACTTCTGCATCTTATTCCACACAGACACGCCGCGCCCATCCGAGACTATGCTGACCTCTATCATAGTTGCTCGACTCTCCCGACAAGCTCGCCGACTGTAGGGCACCTGTACGCATGCTGTTCACCGAAAACTTGCTGGAGTTTGACGACGCTGTCCCTTCTTGGACGTCATCATGCTTGCTGCTTTCGAGTACCGTCTTCAAGCGCCTTCGTAAAACGACGAAAAATGAGCAACACAAACACTCTGGTTACAATGGGGATCAAGCTGTTTCCTCTGTGATTGTCAGACTCACAGCAAGCACCCTTTCTGAAAACGAGCAGCAGGAATGTACCCGCACAATTTCCTGATCGGAGTCTAGTGAGTCCATAATAGACGATAATCTTGCATCGAAACTCTCCAACGGTAGTTGATTGCCACATCATCCAACTGAGTCCACGGCTGGTTGGCAGTTGATGACCTCCAAGTTATAACATGGTGTGAGCGCCTGTGCTGAAAGTCTGTGTTGGCTAGAAATAACTGATGTTTGGTGCGTAACTGAGGAAGTTGCTCTGCATTATCTGTAGAGCGGGTACCTCCTACGAATCGTCCACGGAGATGGGTTTCCCAAGGACTTAGTCGGCCGACATGGACGTTTGTATCACCCGCCAGAATCACGGTACCGGCACTTTTGCTGACCAAAGTTGGCTGTTTCATTGCCACGAGTGACTATATGCTTTACCTACATACTCAGGTGATACATTCAATGCTCACCGAGGTACGACCAGTATTCCTGATTCCGGCTTTTGACACTGGTGACATAGACCTCAAATTCGCGCACTTCTCCACAGAGCACCGTTTGTTTAGAACAGGAAAACAAAACACATTCAACCAAACGAGTTGATATTGTTGGTCCTGGCCTTGAAGCCTTGTAAGACATGAAAGTAACGAAAAATGACAGCGGAATAAGGCATCGCTGTTTTGACGCTAGTCAACTGTGACCCATCTTTATACAGCGCATTTGTCCGAACATCATCCACGGGTGACAGCACCACAAAAAACGTTCAACCGCAATGCTGTAGAAGGCCTGTAACCCACTGCGAATGAAGGAGTAAAACACATTGTGGCCACCGCCTTTATCACAGTCACGGTGCAATTGGCCATATCACATCGAAATATTTCCAAAACAAACTATGCAGACGCACCGGCATAAACAAGAGAACAATCAAACTGTTGTCATTATGCACACACACAATTATCGGTCCAAACGTGCGCAAAGCCTCTCGGACACCCTACAGGTCACAAACAGGACCGCCAGGCAGCGCATCTTGTCGCACAGTACGCGGGAATCGTCCATGAGTGTCAATTTCATAGTTTTTTTCGGACAAAGCCAAGCATCTCTACGGACTGTATCGAACACCGCAGCAGTCAGAAACTACTCGCTCCTGCTTTTCATCCAACCGAGTACGTTGCGTATACTTGCCAGTCCAATTTGCGCACTTCATGCATACGTGGCATGCTGAAAACTACCATAACAAGGCGACCGTCCCGGTGAACCAATGGCATCTGTGCCCGGCATAAACTCGCTGGTCATGTTTGAAGCGTCTGGGAAAGCCAAAACGTGGGAACGGACGAGTGGTTGGGGTAAGCTATGGGACACACGTTAATATTGCCTGGGTCTTACAAACGGTCTTCCATTCTGGTAACCGATAGACTGACGCTTGAATGTTTGCAAAACTGAGAACCAACCATCGGTAATAGGGTGTTTTGCTGATGGGTGACTTTAGCGCTCCCAAGGCCTCCTAGATGGAGTTCCAGCGCACCGGATCTGGTGGACATCTTGCATCAGCGCTGACGCACTTGAGCCCTTGAACCCAGCGTGTCGTCACACCCACAAGATATCGAGGTCAGTTACCATCTCTAATGGATCTGATTATGACCAACGAAAGACAATTCGTTGATCAAGTGTTAATTAAGACTTCACTGGGATATAGTGACCACTGTGTGCTGACTTTTGAGTTTATCTGCCACTTGGCCAGGAATCCACCACCCCAAATGTGGATTCGAAACTTCTGCCGTGCAGACTTTTTAGGAATCCCTATCTTCCTTGACCAGCCTAAACTCGGATGAGCTTCGGTGGAGGAGACATACAGGGCCATTGTCCAGAAAATTTACGAGACTGATGCGGTGTCCGTCCCAAAGAAACCAGCGCGCAGTAGAACGAACCAGGAGCTATCCGAAAGGATTCGGCGTTATCAGAAAATGAGGGCCTAACTAGTTCTCATAAAGATAACTACGGAAGACCTGGAAGATTCTGAACTGCTGAAACCCGGCAACGGAACATCC
The DNA here is from genome assembly GCA_004794785.1 of Opisthorchis felineus. Classification (NCBI taxonomy): domain Eukaryota; kingdom Metazoa; phylum Platyhelminthes; class Trematoda; order Opisthorchiida; family Opisthorchiidae; genus Opisthorchis; species Opisthorchis felineus. The sequence goes on along the minus strand of SJOL01003576.1, from coordinate 104,308 downwards.
GAAAACAGGCCCCTCCCGGAAAAACAAAAATGTATTATTTATGAATATGAGACAAAACCAAAGAATTAAACCAACCACCTGGCCCTGAGGAACAGAAACGGGGAACCCTCGACTGATTCAAAAGTGGTATCTGAAGCCCACAGAGAACACTAGGCAGGCCTGTATTCTGCCCCAGCGACCTCATCACATCCAGTCTTGACATCGCGTAACTACAAAAACCTATAACCCATTTGTTCTTTACGGAAGTGTTTCGTCAACACCCTCATAAGTCAAAACCTTTCAGCGCCTTGGGGCCAGACGAGGTCCATCCAAGTATCTTGAAGGAAACGTCACTCACACTGGCAAAATATTTCTTCCTCGTGTTTGGTCAGTCTGTCGAGGAAGGCAACCTTCCCTCTGTTTGAAGGGAAGCGACTATTACGCCAATCTACAAAACTGGCGACCACCTACCGCCCGACAGCTACAAGCCCCTCAGCCACACTAGCATAACGTGCAAGAGCAATGGAACTAACTCTGAAGCGGGCTACGTTAAATCACCTCAATACCAGCAACTTCATGTCCTCAACGCAACGCGGATTCCTACAAAACCGTTTTCCCGTGGCAAACAAGCTAGTATTTATGGACAGCTTAGCTCACGCTCGGCATATCGGAAGCCAGATTTTTTGACTTCTCAAAAGCATTCGATCGTGTCCCACATGTCCCGCTACCCCACGAGCTCGGATTTTATAGGATTTAAAGGAATAGTCCATGCCGGATTAGGACGTTCCTATCAGATGGAACATTCCGAGTGACAGTCGGCCCAACCAAATTTTTCTGGGGGCGAGTCGAGCTGGCTCAGTCGTCAGCGCGTGAATGTACTGACCAGAAGGTCCGTGGTTCGAACCCAAACTCTGCCTCTCGAGTTCGCCTGCCTAGGCTTGGGCAACCTCGTGCTTCTTTCGGGTGGCATGGCATTCGGGCACCGAAAGGGCACTACAGCTGAAGGATATTTTTTACTCTTCTGCACCGGCACCCATTGAAGTTTCCCAAGGCTCGGTCTTGGGATCGCCACTGTTTCTGATCTACACCAATGGCCTTCCGGATGTACTTCCAGGTCCACGTCTACCTTTTGCGGACGGCATGGAATTTCGGAGCTCCAACGCCAGCGCCTTTCAAATGGTCGTCGATGCCGCGAAGCAAAGGTCACCTGACTTGCACATTCCCCTGAACGAGGAAAAGTGCATGCACATGTCGTTCGGAGGAGACTCAGCAAACGCCTTTATCGTATAAGGTGAGGATGGGACAGAAGACATTAAGGAGACAGATACTGAAAGGCAGTTAGGTATCTGGCTCTAATAAAACACGTCCAATCCCCACAATGAAAAGTCTTCGTAGTTTTGTGGATATTTTGGTGAGCCTTCTCGCGATTTAATCGCATGGGCTCCCGGATACTCTGAAGTCTACGTCATACGGCTTCTTGAATACAACGACTAATTTGTCTACCCAGTATGGAAGAAGGATATAACCCTCGTTGAGCTGTTGGGAAGATGGTCGCTGGTTTCAAATCTGTTGATTACGAAACGCGTCTCGGATACCTCCATCTCCGATGGGACCTGATGCTAATTTATGCTTGCTTGAACAAGGTTTGTTTGACAAGTTTTTCACCTTAGACCCAACTAATTCAAGGCGAGATGATAAAATCTTCAACCTGAGAGTGCGCATTTATATTAGACAATCATTTTTCTCATTTCGGTTGGTTGGCGTATGAATTCATACGCCAGGGTTACTTAAGTAACCTTCTTCAGACAGTTGCTCACCCTATATAAAGAACCCAGTTGAAAGCACTTTCGGTTACATTTTTTGCTTGGCAAGTTAACCGTCTAGCGCCACAACTTTCTTGCTTGTGCCCTTCAGTTAAACGGAAGTTACTGAACAACAAAAACAAGTTCTACACGGGAAACTTCGGTGAAAACCTTGACCCTTTGCGTGAATCTGAGAAAATTTATATCCGTGGGCCAGTATATCACCACCTCATAATCAAAGGCCTGGCAATTAACCCGCTACGGTATTCGCGTTCGGCTGCGACCAGAAGCCCATTAAACTAAGTGTTGTTGCCCGAACGGCCTCATTATCCCAGTATTTTGTTTTTAGCGAATAACAGTTTGTACTGACGAAATAATCATGTCACCATGGTTTGTTCTCCCTCACGGCTGTGTTGCTGTCGCCGCGCTTTGGAGGCACAACGTTTTTTTGCAAAACCTTTGCGAGTAAAACATAACTTTTTACGCCAAAATGGTGCATTTCATTGTATATCTGCTCAGGCCAAAAGCACCCTATACTGCCGTCATTTTTCGACTTGTTTTTATTAAGCTGCGTTCGAAATTTTTGGCGCACATTCGACTTTGAGCTTGCAGTGCTACGACTTTTGTCGGTCAGTATTCGCACAGTGGGATTGATTTCTCGAAAGCTACGACATTTCCAGGGTTGATACTTCATAGTGTAGAATGTCTATGTGTAGTGGATTAGTATGCAAACTATCTACATTGGTGATTTGTTCAAGTAAGCAAATCTTCAAGGTCATCAAACAACACCGACTGTGAATTCGTTGCCTAGTGTAATGCGATGTCGCAATTTGCGGTAAAAGGTATGCCGCCTACAATGAACGTATTTGCAGGTAGTTCTGCAGCTGAAATAATTCAATGAATTTTCTGAAAACTACATGACCCTTGTGGAGGCAAAATATGCGGGGCTCCACTCATGTAAATAATTTTTGCTGTGCAAATCTGCCTCACTGTTTGAACATCGAAGTATGTGTTCAAGGATTTCGATAATTGCTATTCCGAGTTAACATCAAGGAAGTGGCATTCATTATTGTCGGATAAATCTTGTCAGGTTGAAAGAACCTAAAACTTGCGGATGCTGGTGACCTATGCACGATTGTTCTTAAGCAGCAGAGTGTTCCAATATTACTTCCAAAAAATGCCAGGACAAACATGTTGACGATCATGGTGGACAGTTGAACGAACCTAGCTGGCTCCATCAGGCCTAATCTACTAGCCACATGGAAATTACGTCCATCATAGCGGAGAGCGGAATGAAGCTGGCGCCTACTCATCTATACCGGGAAAAGTCGAAGGTCCAAATTGTACGACATTGAAAAATGAATTTTATTGGTTTTTTTGCTTACTACATATGTCCCGCCGGGCAGTATATGTGGCTGTGGTGACCCTCCCCCAGATGCAGCACAGGCACGTGTCAGGTTTCCAGAATTTTTGCTGGGGCCGAAGGCATATCATCTGCCACAGTAGAACCCAACTATCCGGCACCCACTCAATGGAGCTGGCCAATACTTTCGGCGGTGGTTTTATATGTCATGAGTGGTAAGAATCTTGTCGAATTCATCGGCCACAAACTGCCGCACAGTTGGTTGCGTTGTACTCGTCAGGCGTACCATATCGGATGAGTTTGTTTAGCTAACTTCGGCACAACGCCGTTTCCTGGAAGCTCACCTTGCGTTCATTATAGTAATGGAATACACCCTGATGCATTGTGCAATTGTGAGGCGAATATGCGCCTCCGTGGGTGATACCCTCTCATATGCACAAAACTTGTCATCAGATGATGCAGCGTTTTCAGATATCTGCGTGTAAAATACCAACACAACGATATCTTTTCCATTGAAAATAATGACCTCCCCTAGCTGCAATACATCATAGAGTGCAGCAACATTGTCGGAAAATAGGACCAGCTTTTGTTATTCATCATGCTGACCGTACACATTGTCGTTTGCGTACTCATTGCAACTGCTAGGCTCATACCTTTGCGTGACGCTGGTTAGAGGACTCAAATATACATACAAGCCCAATCAAACGGCCAATGACGGTCCGTCATACTTAAACACGCTGTTCGTCTGCCATCCTCACGCCTGAGAAATACACAACCACTTCTGATGAATAAGGTTTTTTTTATTAATTGGTTGCATCGGTCCCAACGTAATGGGTAGTCGCTCCAGTTCTCGCTTTCCGGAGGCCATCTTCATTCGACAGGAAGTCTGAAGGGAAAAATGTACAATCGATTTCATATCTTAGGTAAAACTTTTCAGACGTCTTACTGCCATAAAGGCAAAATTGTTACTTGTTGCTATAAAGCAGTGAAACCCGACTTCAGTCAACTTCTGCATCCCGTCGCTTATACCCTGTAACTTAATAGGAACAAGAGCTCAATCATTCTGAACACCAATTGTAAGCAATCCACAGTCAACCGCAGTAGCATTTTCGCAATCTCGGAGGTCCGTTCTCAGACACCGCTTACCAGCTCCGGTGCTTGTGTTCGTAAACCGACTCTTTTGTGATCTTCAGCATTCGGTTATAGCTTAAAACTCTTCCATTTCTCGGACACACCTAACAGGTTGAAAGCCACTAGCTCTGTTAGGATACCCTGAAGCGCTCTTCCACGTCTGACATGTGGGTTTGGGCCCCATTTAACTCACCGTTCATGCCAACGTATTACGATCCCTCATCACAATCACAAACAACTATCCGAATACGATGGCGAGCAAGATAGCCACTCCGGATGCGACCTGACTGTCTCTGACGACAACGAAGGTGACATAACTGGGGGATGTGAGGTTTGCTCTATCTCACTGCCCCAGGAGCAAATATCTTTTAACCCACATCCAACTATTATACCCCACCAAAGTACCACAAACCCCTTCTTTTTTCATGAGCCGTCGACGGACCCTGACCTCCCAACACCCATTCCCCCAACGGGCTTTGCCTGCCCATCAACATTTGTCCCGCCTAGTCGGCCTCTTTGCCCGCTACCCATCTCAAAAATACACTCTAAATCTTTCAGCACTGTGTCCTTACTCCCAGATCCCCAACCCCGACAGTGCTAACGATTGCACGGTTGACAAATCTCCCTTCCGATGGATGCCGTCTTCCTAGATGTACTCTCAAATCCTTGCTGAGCCCCATACTCCGTCTTCTGCCGTGGGTTCGGACCTTCCCTCGCCTCCGTTCACTGCTCCACCCATAGTTAAGTACACCTCGATCGAACGGGTGCACATACCCCTTTGGTCCTGTTACATTTAGCGCTACTCTTGCTCTTGAATTTTCACAGTGAAAAAACACCGCAAGTGACTTTAATAGCTTACTGATTGAAATGACTGGCCCGTCGATTTCAACAATAGTCACGGAAAATTGAAGGGCAATCAGCTTTTGTCGAACGCTTGTGCCATTACTTGGTGAGATTTTATGGTTTCAAATTATTGCCGTCAAATGCTAAAGCTGGCAGTGGCAGGTTTTCTAAAATTGTTCAGGCGAACTGAAGGTCTACTTTGGGCGCGGAATTTATAGTTTTACGACTTTCATGGCTCAGCAAGACGTCTCTGTGGAGACGCTGGGAGGATTTGTGGAGAAATTGGTTTGCTCAGATGTTTTCACCTATGATGAATTTGGAAATATTTTTTTGTCTCTGTACGCACAAACTCAGAATTGAGCAACCATTCACAATTTGGGCAGAAAAAGTTTACTTTTTTCAGCTGGCGTCCCGTTGGACAAAGCCAACATATTGTCGCAGTAAGTTTGGTTGATTTTTCTGAGTCAGCACACGCCATATCAGGTAGATGGCAAGGTTTTACCTACCTCGGCATACTTAAATCTTATTAGTGCTATAGAAACAATTAGTGGTTTTGTGCGCAGCACCAGCAGACAATTCAATAGGGTGGCCAGTAATTTGGAGCTGTGACACAAATTCAGTAAACTCAGACGGTCTTGAGGACCGCTGTGACACGCTTGGTCGGGAAGTATTAGTGACATGGTGAACTTGGAGGAAAGCAAGCAGACTAGGTATAGAAGTCGTGGTAACGTTACTGAGACGTCACACTTGGGTTTATGGACAGCCCCGTACATGAACATCTTGGGCGAGTCAGTTGGGGCTGCCGTGGTGATTGGGATTGGCCAAGGAATGGACGAGTGAAGAGCCACGTGGATCAAGGATACACTTGGGTCACAGCGTGGTTCACCGCAGCCACTCAAACGGACCAACAAGGCAACCGTGTCAACAATAATGACTCAAAAGAGAAAAAGCATCAAAGAGGCCCACTAGAGGGCACCGGCGTTTAAGTTTGACTGCGGCCCAAAATTTAGTCAGCTAAAATTGCTAAACTTTCTGATCACCGAAGAGGGGACACTGTCCGATTTTTAAAACCAATCGACAATAAGGCGGGGTTAGTAGGGAATGGCGGTATGAACTTGGTGCATACGGGGTGGCCACATGTGAATATGTGGTATGGGCGCCACTATTGCCATCGCTGGTTGTGCAGTTGTTAGACCCAGATTCGCAATCAATCTATCAATATGTGAACTGGCAACGCATTGCTTGAATCTCAAGGTCAGATGTTGTAAAAATATTTTTTTGAAACCTAGTCCGACTGTAGCGTTTTACTTACTTCTAGTATAACATTTAGCTACCTATTTGGGACACCCCATCTTTAATCGCACTCAAATATCCCCCAACCCTTTACCGCTTGATTAGGTTTCCTCGATTCCAGCGAGGCTTACTACTACCTAAATCAAATCGGATAATGCCACCACTTCCACCTTCCTCTATGCGGTTGTTAGACCCTGATTCCTTGCCAGCCTTCCCCCCATTGTGTCCAAAGAAACGCCTTGCAATGAAAGGCCCAGCACTCGACCCCATCACTACTCAAGGCCAGTCGATAGAGTGCCTCAATTAAATTCAGACTGCTCAGTTGCACTAACCGACACTTCCTTTCCTACCCCACTCAGTAGCTGCCTTCCCTCCTCTTTACCAAAATCGTCTCAGCCCTACACTGACATGGCAAATCTAAGTGCCCGTGTGCATCAAACGGAGAGCGAACTGACATCATACAGTAGCATGCAACCACTAGCCCGTCTTCCAACTCCTGACGCAATGTGTGATCCATCGGACCGTGCAAAAGCGTCAGTCCTTATTGACACACTCGCCTTCGAGATTAGTCGACGTATCGAATGCCGTAAACAGGTCTTAATATACGATGCTCCCGATCGCATCCCGGTAGAACGCACAAAAGCCGCCATCGTGACAACATGTAACATGCATGACACAGTCTGTACCGCTCGACGGCTGCGGAAGTGGAAGCCCTCCTTGCGTTGCCCAATGCTAATGCAATTCAGAGATGGAAACGATGCAACGCGCCTGTTAACATCCCAGACCCCTCTGTCTTCCGCCCAAACATCCCGGACCGTATAGGTTACAGCTGCCCGCACTCGAATGCAAAGGCAGCTCACAAGGAATTCACGCTTCAAACTTCTAGAGGCAACCACTGATAACTATCAAACGGACCCATCTTCCCATGAACAACCTATACCAATAAATACCCTCGGTGTGATTCACTCGCAGACGTCCCATGCAACCAACCCCTTGGAAAGCTGCGCAAGTCATATCACTGATGACATATGTGCACACAGCAGCCGGAGAATTCCCGATTCAAATAACAGCTTACCGAGTGTGCCAACTCTTCCGGCCACTTCTTCAATCCCCTCTAGTTACGCTGGGGACCCAACCGTCTCCGACATCAGTGTAGCCTGTTCTAAACCGGTCGAACTTACAGCTCTCCCTCCAAATGCTGGAGCTGGCGAGTTTCCCCCTAAACCTCGATGCTGCAGCACTGATCCTCTCCCTGATCTTCATTATCCTGGAATCGCCACTCGCCTAAACTCGCTAGACTGTGATGCTGACTTGTGTCCTGATGCCACACAAACCTGCACGACGACCTCAGGCCCCGCCTCTACTGCTCATGACCATGAGCAATCCACTTCTACCCTTAGACACCTGCCTTTGCCACCTCTGACATCAGTCGCACCAACGAGATTCACCGCTGTGATGACAGATGCAGCATCTCACCAGCCCTTACCCGGTGCTGCAATCGAAGATGAGAACACAGTCTCTTGATCCAGACCCTCTGACCTAATGACACTTCGCTCCTCTCCACCACAGCGCGTCCCCGGGCTCAAACACCTGCTCTCAAAGCCTCGTATCGTTACGTCTTGACCCACACTGAATCCCCGGGTGCCTGCTCTTCGCCCTTCGTCTGAAAACTTGACTATACCCCGCATTCTACATTGGCACATCTATAACCCCTCAGACTATGCAACTCAATCCCTTGGCAGGATCTCTAAACCACCACTACCGCTACCTAACCTTAGCCCCCCTGGCCACCCGCGTATTATTTGCCTGGGATCACCTTTCGGCTACTACCTACTCCAACACAGACCCTGCCTCTTCTGAAGCCTCATGCAGCTCCACCACTACGACCTCGAGGTGTTTTTCGTCTTCCCATTCCAAAGCCCTCTCCATTACAACTAACGCAGAGGATTCCTGTTCACCCCCAAAGGATCCCGCTCTTCTCAGAGAGTTTGACTACACCACTAGCTTCCTCGCTGCACCCTGCCCCATCCCCTTACCTTGCATCTTTTACTATAAGCCTCTTATCCCATCTCCTCCAATCAGCTCAGTTTGGCTACCCGTGACCTCCGCCCCTCACGACTCGGTGCTGAAGACACTACAAGACGGATTCTTCTGTCATACCCTCTCATTTCCTCTTTCTTAAATACTGCACCTGCCTATCCATCTTGCATGACCTAAATCCCGCTATTTCTGTTCAACTGCCACATAGGGTACCATCCTCTGACGCTGTTGATAACACTGCTACAAACGATTACCTGACCCAGCCTGTAACTCTTTGTCCACGGAGCCCCACCGCCTGCACCGCCACCCAATCGCTGTCTCCGTACCGATCACGGTACATCCTAGCATCTTACTGTCACACAACTTTAACTGATCCGACCTCACCCACCAATTCGAGAGCTCCCGATTCCCCTGTCACTATTCCATTCCATACCGACCTCCCTGGGCTTACCAACATTTTACTAGCTACCCTACACACGTCCTCTGATCCCGATAGTAATATTTCTGTCCCTCTAACCAACACCCGCTCTCTCTTACCTAAATCGCACTACATCCAAGCTATCTCCATTATAGCTATTCCAACCTTCATATGCATCACTGAGACGTGACTCTCTCCTAGCACGCCCGATGCTCTTATCTCTCTTCCGGGATACACTGTCTTCCATTCTGATCGTTCCCACCGCCGTAGTGGTGGCCGCCTCATATACTCCAGAACTGAAATGGAAACCTCCCGAATTGACGATCCACTACTGACGGACACTCCAGACCCTGTTTGGCATTCTGCCTGTCGGGCTAACCCGCCGTTCATCCTCGGGTGTTTATACATGCCCCCTCCACACTCAGCTAGCTCGGTTAACCAACTGTCTATGCTTCTTTCCCACACCCGAGCTCTACCTCACCCAGAAAAATTAATCGTTGGTGATCTCAAACTTCCTGAGGTCTCCTGGTCTGAACAAAATTCCTCTTTGCGTCTTTCGCCTGTGCTTGCCCAACTTGATGTCGAAGGCAGGTCCCAGCTTGTAAGGCATCCAACACGCGGTCCCCACATCCTGGACACTGCCCTTGTCAATGGTTACCAATGTCCCACCGCTGCTGTTGGCCCGAAGTTCCCTGATAGCGACCATTGTATTGTCACTTGCAGCTGGACGAGCAATCAAACTTTTCCAACTCCTCCCCCTTAAGCTCCTTCATCCTTTCCCCCGGCATCCTTGAAGCCTGTGCACTCTCGTTGCGTCACAAAACCTGGGACGGATACTTTCTCCCCCGTGACACAAAGCGCGTGGCCAACATTTTTTAAGGCAATGTACTGTCATTAATATTTCTAGTTGCTCCCACAAGAGCTTCCTTTGTCTCTGGTTGTCGTCCAGCCAGAATATTATCCACTATGAGCCATAAACTTAGGAAGTATCGTAAACTCTTCCGTGAATCCCATGATCTCTCACTCCTCATTCCAAGTAACAAACTCATGACTGAGATAAACACCGCCAAACTGGCTCTTGAAAAGCGGGAGGAATCAACCGCCGTAGCCCATTCTCTTCAATCTAAGATGCTGAGGTGCCTCTTTTGTAGGTGTTGCTTCTCTAATTCATCTGCAATTCCAAGTATTGTGGCCGCTGACGAGAGGCCTCTTTCCAACCCTGCTGATATTGTAGAATCCCTAAACTCTTACTTCGCCAGCTGCTATGTTCCCTCCGCGTCAGCCCTATCTATTCATTGCTCCCCACCTGGTTCCTAAGTGACCACATCTGTTGACGAGACAAACCCCACCCTCTATACACTCTCACTTACTTTGTCCGCCTTGACATCCTCACTCGTCCGCCTTAGAGACTCCAGTTTCCCAGGTACTGACGGTATTCCTTCGCTCATTCTAAAAGCCGGTGGCCCGGACATCCCCTACATCATCCTTAATCTCTTCAATATCTCCCTTATCGCTAGCACAGTTCCAAGTCGGTCGAAGCACTCCACTATTGTAGCACACTATAAGTCAGGTCCACGAACTGCTCCAGCTAGCTATCGTGGCATCCACCATACCTGCTTGCTATCCCGTGCCCTTCAGTGCCTTATGAAAGTCACCGTCATGGATAACCTGCCCACCACCAACACTCCTAACGATCGGCAGTATGGGTTTATGACACGGCGGTCCTAACACATGTCAGGTTGGTTTCTTTGATCATAATTCGTCTGCCTACGATGCCGGGCTGAGTGTTATTCTTATCTTCCTTGCTATTCGGAAGGCATTTGACCAAGTCCCCCACGATGCCCTCCTCAACAAATTACGATCTACGGGGATTGGTGGCCCGCTACTGGGGTGGTTCACTTCTTAACTCAGTGGGAGAACCCAGGTCACCGAGATCGGGGATCTCTCCTCATCACCTCTTCCCATCACCAGTGGAGTTATTCAGGGTAGCGTGCTTGGCCCCCTAGTGTTCTTACTATATAACAATAATGCCACTGATTCTACCACTCATGAATCCCCTTTACTGTTCGCTAACGATATTAAGTTAGTCTACACATTTAAGGCCAATGACTCTGTTCCCACTCTTGCTAACATTCAGTCTGATCTGAATTCCTTATCCCTCTGGTCCTCTAACTCCTGTCTTTCTTTCGCCGTTCCAAAATGCCAAGCCCTCTCACATCGATTCCAGATTCCTCCTGGGATGCTTATTCTTAATGTACTCTCGAGTCCTACTCTCCCCGAAGTGAGAGACCTAGGTCTTAGGTTTTCCTGTGCGTTTAGTTTTTCCCAACATGCATGGTACAGAGTGGATAAAGCCCGAAAGCCGTGCGCCTTCATTGGCCGATCCTTCCACAATAAATTATGTTTGATTGCCATTTTTAAGCAGTTTGCAAGACCCATACTTGAATCCTGCCCTGAATTATCCTCACGGTATTCGCAGGCATGCTGGACTGCTGTGGAAAACGTGCAGCGCTCGTTCACCAAGTTTCCGTCTCCGGCGTCATCAACACTGCCCTATCGCCTTCGCTGTTTGTCACCTGGGCTAGATCCTATATGGCTGGGGCGCATTAGGTTGAACCTAGGCCTTCTGCATCGCCTAATTGACCGACGGGCTTACATAGCTGACTGCTGTCCTGAATGAGCTTCCTGCCCTCCCTACAATATCCGCAACTCTGGATTTTTGCTTTCATTGTCGAACTGTCGAACTATCTTTAGACAAAACTTTTTCCTTTGCCTGTATTCCAAACTATGGACCGAGCTCCCCCCCTATATCTGCACTATATCATCCCATGTAGGCTTTCGAAGGACTGTCGATTCTTACCTTTCTATTGAGGGAGCCGAGCATCTTTTCTTGCCGCAGCTTACACTAGACACGTTCTTTGCAACAGGTACTAAGCCCTTCTAGTTTGCACTTTTACCCCAACTGTCTTATTACTTGGTCCTAGCGTGTACTCTCATCAGCTTGAAACCCCTAGCGTTAACCCACAGGTGAGACAACTACCCTCCCAAGTGTTCTTGTCCATAAATCACCATACTATCTATCTCTTATACAGACATTCACCTCCTTGGACTACATCTGCACCTGCTCTCTGAAGCGTAGTTGTGTTGCAGAGAGCGTCTGGCACCTGCCATCGTAATTGTTTCCATACCCATATCCACCGACATCCTTGTATCTCCTTACCTCCGGCCTTAAGCTTCTGTCCCCGAACAACTTATTCCTAATTCTTTCAAGCCTGGTCCCATCCCTGAAAAACTTTGTCAGCTCTATTTAATGTTTGGTGCTTTGCTTTGACTGAATTTAACTAAGCTTAGCCAAACCGGAGCCTAATTTTCTCACTGTTCAGAACCATTCCGCACCCTCTGATCACGTGCAGTGCACGCACATCAAATAGTGGGTCTGAATGAAATTCTTGTTTTGTTCCACAGTCCACTTATTCACACATACACATAACACTGTAGCGCGCCTCTATTTGACATGGCGGTTTACTTCAGTGCCCCGTCGTCGTTTAGCCACAGTACGCAGGCCATGAACATCTCCATTCTACTCCCATGGCCCAAAAGATAGCTGCCGTTTCATTTGCCTCCGCAACTTGCCACTTCCGCTGGCTGTATGCGGTTTGCTTTTTCGAAATAACTAAGCTGTTTTATTGGCCTAGCTTTCCCCAGACCGGATAAAAATATCTGGTAGCCGGAGTTATTTTTTAATGCACAAACCGCAATTATGACTGCTTGGTGGCTTGTCACCCTGCAGATCTAGTAGCATGCACGAGGGGTGAAAACCTCGTCTGGTGGATGGGTTCGCCCTGCATGGAGGGTCGCCCTGTTACGTTGCACTGCGGTGCGTTCGTTTACCGCCACCTCTCCAGTAGCACGGGTGCATCGCCCATCGCCGGTGGTTCTGAGCCTGGCCTTTAGTTCGGGAAAATCATAAAAGAGCACCGTTGTTGTTTGTCTGTAGCTGGATTGGACTTGTCCCGGTTGTCACTTGTCTGGCAACACCAGGGAATACAAACGAATGCAGCAGTCCCTTTGTTTGTTTAAAACATATATGCATGGGGTAGCCTGGAGGTGCTGTGCGAGGCTCACGGCTGACATAGACGTGCAAGGCGTGGCCACCTTCGTCTTATTTGGGTTGCACCACCCCAATTCCACTTCATCATCCGGACATAACACCCACTTTCTTCCCTCTTGTTCTCTGGAGCACTCATATACACATAAAATGTAAATTCCTCATCATCTCCCGATTACCAGCAGTCACAGCTAGGTCCTAATGGCTGTCCTTTCCATGCACCATTCGTTTCTTGGAGCTGAGAGCAGTGACCCGATGACTGGCGACCCATACTCTTTCAATCCTTCTAAGGTGAAGTAGTAGATTCCAGTTAAACTATGGTTCTTATCCGTTATCCTGAAAGCTGTTGCTCAACCGCTTATTATTTGTCTGCTGTCCCTGTTTACAATAACGCCTTCTTTGCACAACGGAGGCCCACTGATTGAATTTTTTGCTGAGCTAATAACTACCGCCAGGTAATCTCACCATGTAATCGCCTGTTCCAACTAGTCCAACGTCTAGCCTCCCGGCCTCGGCGGCTAAGTCCTTACCTTCCCAAAATTAGGCACCTACTCTGGCCCGGCTAGTACTTGGCTTCCAGGTCAGTCAACTAAATCCACCTCTTCCCGGGTTCACTTAGCTTGCTGTCATCCCATTTTAGATTTTTTCCCATTGGACACTGTCTTGCCAGATGTCTCCTTGCACTCACCAGACGCTACTGCTCTTATTCCTTCTTCATTCCCCCTTCGCCCAGCTTCAAACTTCGGATGGAGTTGCGCAAACGCCCCGTACAACCGATATTTATTCAATCTGGCTTGTCCGCGGTCTACGCTCACATAGAAATTTTCCGTGACTCTGTATCGGCCTGACTCTATCTGTGTCCATCTCTTCGTCTAACCCGCATCCAGCAGCCACGGAAATGCGTACCATCTGTCCGGTTGCGGCACCCTTGACCGCCGTTACGGGGCTGTCCAGAAACCGAAGTATGTCAGTGCAATGATAGCATGGCACTCCCGCAACTATTTTCATCAGAATCTCGACCGCAACCTCTCGCCCACTCGAGCTTGTAATCGCCTGGCCCCAACCGCCTCAAACTCGACCGCTGAACCTATCGTTCGGATTTCACCAATCTAGTTTCCCGCCGCAACTTCGGTTTGCCCCTTCCACAAGTTCAATATCATTTACGGTGTTCGTTTGGCCCTAAGCATTGGCACTATCTCCCAACCAAAACTATAATTTACATATCACTTCTCTACATCAGTGACACCAGTGAGTCTACCCAGCTTCAATTTAAACCATACTTTTGAGACAAAACTCGACATTTGTCTCCAAGTCGAATTCTTCAATCTCCATCTCCATTTTTGCTTTTTGTGACCCTAGCCATTTACTCGACCGCCCGAGGTCACTCATGGCCAGCAACGGTTTTCAGTTTTAGTTCAGGCCAGTCGGCTTCATCTTTGAACTAGTCGCACCTCATGCCCATTGCTTTCGCTTATTTTCTTTGGGTTCCCACAACTGCGGTGGCCTTTCACGTAGTATGAATGCATCGTTGGTTGTAACAGCCTCTCTGTTGTGTTGCTGCTTGTCGCGATCGGGTTGTAACGACACGACGATGCCTCAATCGAGATGCTCCCTGCAAGTTGGGAAATAAACCTATTATTATTATTCTTAGTGCCCACTGTTTATGACGCTCTCCTTTTTGCGAGCAATCCCCTGTACCCTTAAACCCCGCCAGTCATGCTTTTATGCTGACTGTAACATTAAGATCATGCCAGACGGCATGCTACCTACCAGTTGGGAATAAACATTATTATAATTATCATTAACATTCAACGTATGGAATGCCGTAAACAGGTCTTAATATACGATGCTCCCGATCGCATCCCGGTAGAACGCACAAAAGCCGCCATCGTGACAACATGTAACATGCATGACACAGTCTGTACCGCTCGACGGCTGCGGAAGTGGAAGCCCTCCTTGCGTTGCCCAATGCTAATGCAATTCAGAGATGGAAACGATGCAACGCGCCTGTTAACATCCCAGACCCCTCTGTCTTCCGCCCAAACATCCCGGACCGTATAGGTTACAGCTGCCCGCACTCGAATGCAAAGGCAGCTCACAAGGAATTCACGCTTCAAACTTCTAGAGGCAACCACTGATAACTATCAAACGGACCCATCTTCCCATGAACAACCTATACCAATAAATACCCTCGGTGTGATTCACTCGCAGACGTCCCATGCAACCAACCCCTTGGAAAGCTGCGCAAGTCATATCACTGATGACATATGTGCACACAGCAGCCGGAGAATTCCCGATTCAAATAACAGCTTACCGAGTGTGCCAACTCTTCCGGCCACTTCTTCAATCCCCTCTAGTTACGCTGGGGACCCAACCGTCTCCGACATCAGTGTAGCCTGTTCTAAACCGGTCGAACTTACAGCTCTCCCTCCAAATGCTGGAGCTGGCGAGTTTCCCCCTAAACCTCGATGCTGCAGCACTGATCCTCTCCCTGATCTTCATTATCCTGGAATCGCCACTCGCCTAAACTCGCTAGACTGTGATGCTGACTTGTGTCCTGATGCCACACAAACCTGCACGACGACCTCAGGCCCCGCCTCTACTGCTCATGACCATGAGCAATCCACTTCTACCCTTAGACACCTGCCTTTGCCACCTCTGACATCAGTCGCACCAACGAGATTCACCGCTGTGATGACAGATGCAGCATCTCACCAGCCCTTACCCGGTGCTGCAATCGAAGATGAGAACACAGTCTCTTGCTCCAGACCCTCTGACCTAATGACACTTCGCTCCTCTCCACCACAGCGCGTCCCCGGGCTCAAACACCTGCTATGGAACCCTGGTATTGTAACGCCAATTCCCGTGCAAGCTCTCCGAATTCCCCCTCTTCACCCTTCATCTACAAACCTGACGATACCCAGCATGGCACATAAATACAACTGTGGCCGCCAACTTAATGCTAGCCTTTTGCTTGGCATAGCCCCTAACCTACAAACTCCGTTAACTAACTTTAGTCCTGATCAATATCTGCCCTCCTAGCCACCCGCATGCAACCTACCTGAGATCCCTATTAGGCAGCTACCTACTTCTCTACCTACTCCGTCTTCTCCGAAGCCACGCGTAGCTTCACCTTCAGTAACCTTAAAAGGCACACCAAGCTATACACACCACGTAGCTGGAAGAAACTTGTATCCACAACGACCGGTGACCACCTCCGACCCTCATCCGTTTCCACCACCGATCCACCAACTTTCGCCCCACCTAAACACCATTTCCGGCAGCCACCCATCCCTCCACAGCCACCACCCCTTTTTGCATCCTATCTCCCTCCACACTTGACAATACAGAAGATGACACGGTCCACAACTCTGCATTCAACTGGATGCCCTTGTAGTGGGTAAAGGCCTTATGGAGTCTCTGGTGAACACGAAAAATTGCTAATGTAAGTCAGATACAAGGTCACAAGGAGAAAAATCCAAGTAAATCTTGACTCGCAGTTCACAACAGGAGGTTCCGTATTTCCGTATTCCGTTGAACCACCACACCAAGAAGAGAAAGTTCTACTTTCCTGGCTTTCCCAAACCTCCGATGCTATCCGCATTAATCCACTGATGTGAATGGCTTAGTCCAGTGTTTGTAGGTAAAATATTTGTTCGTGTTTCGAGTTGATAGCAGCCAATGATAGCCAACCGGCAGTCACAACGAAAGTCACTCAGCAAAAGTCCCAAAGTCACGTCGGACCCAAAAAGCGGGCGGTTGTTTTTGTATTTCAGTAAAACACACTTTTTGTACAGTTATGTGACCGATATTCATAGGGAGAAAGTAGATGGTGTTAAGCATGGAAAATAGCAGTTTAAAAAGGCTACACCCTCCTCCCAAAGTCATTCCGTACCCTATACTGAGCCTGATACAGTACCTTCTACCGTGGGTTGAGACCTATTTCACCGACTATTTACCCATCTACCACCAGTAGCAAATAATTCTCCCCGGGCTCCTAACCCTGCTTCATACTACCCCACTTCCAGGTACCAAGTCCCCCTAATACTATACCCCACCGTGAGTGGGGTTACAAGGTTCCTACTTAGTACCGTTTGCTCGCCAATGGGCTTGTCAATAATGTTGTTTATTGCCCGCTCTTTATTACCCAAAATCCATAAGCTCCGAGAAATTGGCACCATTGCATGACCAAGTATGATCTGTGTGACTGAAATATCGCTCACAAATGAAACTCCTGACACGGCCATATCAATTCCGGGCTATGAAATACACTTCTGTGTTAGGAAATCTCAGGGGCGGCGGCTGTGCCATCTATTACAACTCAGAACTTCGTGCAACCCCCTTTGACGATTCTTCCCTGGAAGGAATTCCAGAGACCATTTGGATATCTACAGAACAGACCAAACGACCTGCACTAGTAGGTAGTATGTATCTACCACCGGCCCCCTCGACTCTATTGCTGACCTTTCCCGTATTATCTCCATTGCACATGCCCTTCCCCATTCGTCTAAATTTCCGCTGGGTGACTTTGACCTACCGGGTAATTCCTGGTCTCCCACTAAGGGCTCTGCCCGTTACACCGCGCTGCTTTCCCAACTTAGTGTAGGGGGTTGGTCCCAAATTGTACGTCGCCTCACTGGTGGCTTACATACCCTGGACCTAATATTCTCCAACGATGGCCACTTGGCTACAGCTACAGTTGGTTCATGCTCCCCAGGAAGTGATCACTGCGTCGTTTCTTGCAACGCAGTCAGCCATGGCCAAACTGCTCCTCTGAGTCCTTCCCTGTTTCATCTCCTCTCTCTGGATATTATACAAGCTCTTCGTCCACGCTGGCTTCCCAGGATTGGGACGACTTCTTCCTCTCGACGAATACACACCGCGTCTGTGATATCTTTTACCAAAACCTATTGGCTGCATTTCACCTCGTTTCTCCTGTAAGACGTCTTCACTCCAGCATCTCCGGCCACGACAAGTTATTAAAAACCTTGGATGCCAAAATACACCGGGCCAGCAGAGAATATTGGAAATCTCAGGATTTCTCATTACTAATTCTCATCAATAAACTCTCTACTTACCGAGAATCCTTGCGGGTATCTCTCAAACACCGGGAAGAGGACACCGTCCTCAGAGCTCCTTCGTATTTCAAATTACTGAGCCGAATGTTCCGTAGGCGTCGTACCCCAAACAGCCACTCACTTGCGGGTTTGCGTTTCGCAGATGGTGGCCTTATCAATGATCCTGTCAATATGGCGGACCATCTGAGCGCTAACTTCGCATGCCGCTACTTACCCATTCCTCTCAACTCCAAACCTATACCCACTGCTGCATATCTCCAAAATATCAACGGTCAGGGTAGCCACTTGACTCTCAGTAACGTAACCATTTCCCTAGCTGATGTTTCCTCCTTTCTTCTAAAGGTTAAGGACACTGCTGTACCAGGGCCCGATGGCCTTCCACCCCGTGTTATGGGACAAGACGGTCAAGATATTGGAATCCTTGTACTAAATCTTTTTACCCACCCGACAAACAGTGGAACCGTCCCTCCCCGTGGAAGAAATCTATAATCCGCCCGCATTTCTAACCCGGATCTAGACAAACTACTTCCAACTACAGGGGAATCCACCATAGCTCCCTCTTAATGAGAACCCTTGAACGTCTGGTCAGAGGTAAATTAACGAAGTTCCTCCTGGCTACTAATGCCAAGGTGACCGGTAGTGTGCATTCCTGTCTCAAAGATCTGTTTGTGGCTGCCAGCTTGAGTTCTTTGAGACCATCACAACAGCCTACGAAGCTGGATACTCCACTGTAACAGTTTATCTGGATATTCAAAAGGTCTTTGACCAGGTCCCCCATGCATTCCTGCTACATAAACTCAATACCGTTTGCATCACTGGAACCTTGTTTCAGTGGTTCGCCTCCTACCTATCCGACAGGAAGCAAATAACACAAATCGGGGACATACAATTACCTTCACTATCGATCACCATTGGAGCCATTCAAGGAAGCGCGCTAGGCCCCATCCTCTTCTTACTGTACATCAACGACGTCTTCGGCGCTATATCCCACGGTAAGGTCTTCCTCTTCGCGGACGATATAAACATCGCGTACACATTTCCCCTCTCTGCACAAGCCCTTACATTTCACCAGATTAAGCAAGACGTAGACTCACTGACTCGCTGGTCAAACAGCTCTGGTCGAAGCTTCTCCTCCACGAAATCTTGCGTAACTTCCTGCTGCTGCTCCCTCCCGGCTGAGGTTTTAACAATTAATGGAAATCCTATCACTCATTCCATGGAAATCAAGGATCTTGGCCTCAGGTACTCCCACCAGATACAATTCCAGGCTGCCCAAGCACGCAGGCTGAGTTTTTTAATATTGCGCTCCTTTCATCTTCCAGACACGGTGGTTGCAATTTTTAAGCTATGCGTACGACCAGTCGTGGAATTGCGTCCCGCATTCTCCTCCCTTTGTACCCAAAGTTACAGACTCGCCTCCAACGCTCATTCACGAAAAAGCTGTTCCCTCGGTCCAACCCTCTCACTTACCGCTCCCGCTGTCAAATCCTAGGCCTTGAACCATTATGGCTCAGACCGTTTAAGATGAACCTAACTCTATTACACCGTCTGCTGCACAAAAACGCCTTTATAGCAGAGGCTAGGCCAAACGTGAACCCACGTCTTCGCTACAGATTCCGTAACTCCTGCAACCATTCAGTATGGCCTCCAGCCCGTACAAACCTACGCCTATGATTCTTTCTAGTCTACTACGCTCGCATCTGGAACAGCCTTCCTGAGCAGCTATGAAACACCACGCATCATCATATTTTTTCTCAGTCCGTGGACAAATTCCTTGCCTGTGAGACTGCTGCCTCCTTACTTGATATCAAACTACACCCCGACGTCCTCTATGAATCGGGTCCAGTGCCCATTTAATTTAGCGACGATACAGTTAGTGGACAAGTGAAAGATCCAGTTATCGTATCTTCCCATCCTCTTGAATTGCTTCAAGCCACTGTAGGACTTAAACGCTTACTTGATCTAAATGTGTTGTGTTACGGGCCTGGTTGTTTTTCTCTTTTTTCCCCAGCCAACTTATACCTCGTTCTAGTCAAGTCCCTAACCCGGATAACTCTATCAGCTCTGTCTAGTGACTAGTGCTCCCGGCCTAACTCTAACTGACAAAAACCAAACCAAAGCCAGCTTCTTTATTACTAGAGCGCATTATACGCCTGTATATATAAATATATATAGATATCAAGTCCATCTGCTGATGTGCTCTACAGCTCACTAAACACTCACACATGCAACATCGCGGTACGCTTCTGCTTGACATGGTAGCTCACACTGAAGCTCAGCTTCCGTTTAGCCATAATGCACTCGCACTGAATATCACCATTCCATTCCCATTGTCTCACTGATAACTGTCACTTCACTTGCTTCATCTGCGACATGCCTTTGCCAGCGTCTGTTTACTGCTTGATTGTTCGAATTGACTGGGCTGTATTATTGGTCTGGCTTTCCCCAGACAGGATAAAACTACTTGGTAGCTGGAGTATTTTATCAATGCACAAACCACACTTGTGACTCCTTGGATGGTTTTCCACTCTACAGATCCGGTAGCATGCACGAGGGATGAAAACCTCGTGTGGTGGACGGGTGTGCCCTGCAGGGAGGGTCGTCCACTTACGTTGCACAATGGTTCGTTCGTATACCCGCCACCTCTCCAGTAGCACGGGTGCATCGCCCATCGCCGGTGGTTCTGAGCCTGGCCTTTGAATTCAGGAAATTAAGAAAAGAGGAATGCTGTCTTCTGATTGTTGCTACTGGAGTTGGACTCGTCTCGGATGAGTTATTTACCTGCCAACCCCATAAACTACAGATGAAAAAATGCCCTTTCGTCTGTCAAAAATATAATAATAATTCTTATTAAAAAACATACCTGGGGTAGCCTGAAGATATTCTGCGATGTCCATGGCCAACACTGACCTGCATATCTGTAGCTGCCTTCGTCATAATCGAGGCAACACCGCACCAAAATCTGCCTCGTCAACCAAACAAAATACACACTCACCTGCTGCTCCCAGGAGTAGACACATACAATATATATATATATATATGTACATATATACAGTGAGACTCCCAACCCTCCACCACCAGCATGCGAGGCTAGCGTCGAAAGTCTTCTTCGCCATGCACCACTTATAGATTGGAGCTATTAGAAGTGCTTCGGGGACTGGTGTCTATCCCCCTTACATCCACGTTCCCTCCTGGGTTGTCCTTGTATTGTCCAACTCACTAATAACCGCCAGAAAACCTAGTCCACCATCTCAGGAGTTCAACTCCCGCCAGTCATTACGTGTTTGGTTTCCCTTATCGCGCCGCCTCTCTGCCTACTTACATCGAACTGTCCTTTGTCTCAGGTAGTGTAATGGCATATATGGGAAATCTTAGCTTGAGTTTGATGACTAGACTACTGAATGCAGATCCATCTTTATCCCGTCTCGTTTAACCACTTGTTGTCACCACCCTAATTGTGGCAAACATTTAGTTTTTTCTCCATTAAAGGATGACATCCTGTCTGATGATTCCCATAACTCTCCAGGCCTTATTGATCTCATCCCATTTCGTCTATTTCCCAAGATTCGACCTGCGGTAATACGTGCTATGGAAGCCCTGAATGGCAGATATCCACTCCACCCGACCTGAACATTACACCTGAAGGGATCCCCGACCGGACAAAAAACAAATACTACCTGAGATATTACGTTGGTTTTGCTCTTCCTTGGATTCCCCTGGCAAACCCTCAACATCCCGCTGCTCGCAGAATTGCACATTTCAGCCCAACTACCTTAGTCACAATGTCCGTCAAGGGGCTGTCCAGAAACTGAAGTATCTCAGTGCAGTGACGGCACGGCACCGCCATACCCAGCTTGATAGGATACCTGCAACTGTTCACTTCCTACTTTGACTGCGCCCTCTCGCCCGCTTGGTCCCTTACTTGTAACCACAGACAAAGTCTTTATCTGGCCCCAGCCGCATCCGGGAGGCGTTCATTCCAACCTGCGGAAACTTCCGTTGGATCTTAACATCACGGTGACTTTCACTTTGTACTCCTCACCAAGTCAGTCATTTTCCGTGCAGTTCGCGTTCTTTCTCGTGCGTTTGCATGGATTCCTTCTCCCAAGGAACTTTTACACCCGACTCCGCTCCAGCAGCAACATTAGTGAGTCTCGCCAGTTTCACAGCACACTGATTCTGAGTTTCCTACTACCATTTATGCGTACTGCAAATTCCCCAACTTCACCATCCGTACTTACGCTTTTCGTGTCCCTGGCAATGCGCCCAAAAGTCCAAACCCATGAAGCCTCAGTGACGGTTTTGTGCTTTGGTTCAAATTGGCCGGCCAGATCGTGGCCGTTCTGCTGCGTCTCCAGATTCGTTGTTTTGGTTCCATATTTTCTGCTTTTTGAATTTTTTATCACGTATCAGGCACGGAGCATCTTGCTATGCCCTCGCTCGTATTGTTTTTGCCTGCCAATGTCAAATCCTAACGATCGTATCTTGTCTCATTTGATATGCTCCCCATGAGAAAGAATGAGCCCTTGTAATTTTGGTTCCTTACCCATGACGCCTTAGGCGTGACCAAGTCTACATCGGATAATGCACACTGTTTATGTCACCGTCCCTTTTCCACGAAATTCCCAGTACCCACAAACCCCACCAGTCATGCTTCTATTCTGGCTGTAACATTATGATCATGACTGAAGGTATGCCACCCGCTAGTTGGGACTAAACATTATTATTATTATTATTATTATTATTATTATTATTATTATTACATGAACCGGGTTAGAAAGAATAGTGTTGAATTTTCAAGATCGCGGTTGAAGCGTACGTGACTAAGTACACAGCTCGTGTAAAACGGGGTGGCTTGCTGGCAAGCATTTTGGGGCTAGAACATCGGCTGATTGAGCAGGTATTTGAGACATAGGATAACCACACAGTCCACTAACGAAGGCAAGAAACGAAGAGTATAAGAAGGCAGCTGACCAAGCCAGCGAGTCTATTTGAGGAAATTTGCAGTAAACAAGCGCAACGGGAACTGAACATGTTCCACGGTTGTCATAAAAACGAATGTCAATGTTGCTCCATTCAAACGCAGTTATATTTCTATCCTGCTTCCAAGAGCCGCCGTGGCATTTCAGTATGAAAACTGATTTCCCAAAGAACCGTGTGGGCATGTGGCAGAGTTTCGCACAGAGCGGCCAGTTGTCGCCTTCTGGGAAATAACACGTTCCTATATCCATTAGCAATATTCCTTTTGGCGCCCCTGCTTCCACCCAGTGAATGCGCTAATCATTGCCGGAAAATACTTTTCTATCACATCTTCCGGCTACACAACTGTTTGGGAGGATTAATTTTTTATCGACACTAAGTCTCCAAGTTTAAGACCCTATCCTGGTGTCAACCGTTTCTGGTTTACACTTGCAGTCAATCTCCCCCAACCAAAGCCTCCAAAAAGCATTCAACAGATTCTTTGCCTGCTTTGAGGCATGTAGTTTGCACAGGCACAAGCTGATGTCTCCCTGCAAACTCCTAGGTTTCTGCGGTGCCCGGTCTGTCTCCTGGAACGAGAAGTGCATTTTGGGTTGTGCTATTTTGAGGGGTCTTTCCAAATGCAATAAGTATGTCTTTGGCGTTTCTTCGGTTGGGTGTTTTTTTCGCACAACATCTAGAAATATGGGCCGAACTAAACATACCCCGAACGTATGTTTGTGACCATGCGTCATTAAAATATAGGAACGTTTGGTGATCTAACATGCAACGTGATATTCAGTTCAACTTCAAATCTTGAATCATGGTGCCGGTGTTCTGCGCCGGCCAAGTTCTCTTCTCACTGAGGATTTTCTCTGCAACAAATTTTGCCCAACGATATTTCTCAGGGAGATAGTGCACGAGCTTGTGGCGGCCAGTGTGCAAAATAAGTATGACGACCGTGTTTTAAAACAGATAAAAAGACATTCGAACAATGTTTACCTCCGTCATCTTCACCACGCAACCGGGAGCCCAAAGTAACCCACACATACGGGCGTGTAAGAACGAGTACCTGGATTGCTTCGGACTCCCAACAATGACACCATTATTCGTGCTCGTGGTCTCATCGCCCGTGTGCAACAGTCTAGGTGTGTGCCATTATCCTGCGCACCACAGCAGCTTTCCTGAAAATCAGAGTCTCCTTTCTGCTTGGCTTGAGATCTTGCGTCATCCCTACAAGCCCCCTCGCT
Organism: Opisthorchis felineus; assembly: GCA_004794785.1. Taxonomy (NCBI): domain Eukaryota; kingdom Metazoa; phylum Platyhelminthes; class Trematoda; order Opisthorchiida; family Opisthorchiidae; genus Opisthorchis; species Opisthorchis felineus. The sequence goes on along the minus strand of SJOL01003576.1, from coordinate 80,044 downwards.
CGTAACGTACTGGGCTAATCAATCGCTTGATGTGGTGCTTCGCTAGCAAAATTAGAGGTCTTGTAGTTGGGCGATCAAAATCACCACCTCCCGTCAAATGCGGAGTTATCCGGGGTAGCGTGTTTGGTCCCCAGATGTTATTGCTCTACAACCATAATACCACTGACTCGAGCACCCGTGGATCTCCTTTTCGATTTGCTGACGTATTAAGATGGCATACATATTCCGAGCCAGTGAACCTCCCTTGCTTCACTTTCACGGATTCACGGATTGATACACAGGATCGAGGCTTTTGCCCAAGTTTCCCGGGTCGGTTATGTTATCGTCGTTCTGCGGTTGTCGTTCACCTGAAAGGCACAAGCGAAAAAAGGGTGTAGCACTGCTCTTTAAGTTCTCAGCGCAGGGCAGTAATTTTGCCAGCACGAGGACTCGCATAGAAAAGTGTCTAGTAGTGCTTTGAAATGGGTTCCAGAAGGAGCGTGGACAACTGTCGGAGGAAGGTTATTCCACGCAGCTACTGCACGAAATGAGAAAATTTTTGCCTGGCAAAAGTGCACTCTGGGCTTGAAAATCTTCTTACCATGTCCCCGCCGTGTATTTGCTGGCTCAACGGTGAAAAACCTGTTGACCAAACCTTGTTCAAACAGGGCATATGTAAGAATTAGTCCCCTCGGAGGCGGCGATACTCGAGGGGAAAGAGGTCAAGCGCCGTGAGACGCATTTCGTAGTCCACGGATTTAAGGCCCACAACGATTTTCGTAGCAGCTCGCTGGACACGCTCAATGAGGGTTATGTCCTTCGTGCGGTCTGCGTAGACAACTTGGTTGGCGTATTCAAGAAGCGGTCTAACGTAGGCCTCATAGAGTATTTGGAAGTCCATGCGAGTAATACGGGAGAAGGTGTGCCTAATCATCCGTGGAACGGCGATTCCCTTGCGCACTGGATGAAATCTCGTTTGGCTCCACACTTCATTCATCCACACACAGCGGCGCGGTGCGTCCCTGCTTAACATGGCTTACAACCACAACACACCAAGTCCAGGCGGACACAATACACCCGCTCAACCCTTGTACAGAGAAGTGGTCACACAGAATATAAAAACCTTACTATTCCCTGAATACTCGTATTTACAGCTATCGCCTGTTGGCTATCTTCTCGCAATGCACCGGTTGTTGCTCGGTTCTGACAGCGATGGCTGAATAACTGGCGACCCTACCCTTAACTTTTTGTTCATTTCTTGGAAAAGCTTCCAGTCCTTATCCATTATCTCGGAAATTCTTGCTCCACCATTGCTTATCTCTCCGCTGTCATTCTCCAAAATAATTTCCCTCTACACATGCAGAATATTTATGATGGACTTCTGTAACTGAGCTAGAAACTACTACCGCTTCCTGTCTAACTCACCCTGTAGTCGCATCTAACAACGGGTCCGACGACAAGCTCCGTACTCGCTACCACGTCGGCTATCTCCCAAACTTCCCAAATTCATGCAACTACTCTCACCGTGGTCATGCGCCTACAGATCGGCTGATGCATAGTACAATGAAAGAGACACCACGGTTATCAACAGTGCTGGCCTCCTGCATCGCTATCTGGGTGTATACATACTCGCCAGACCGGAGCACACGATAGTTGTTTGTTTTGTCCCCATACTATGTCGACAACGTCAGCTAGTCCTTGGTTGCTAGGTCAGCCTACACAAATTTACCATTGCGCAGGCTGATCTCTCCTGCTATCATCCCTCGTTGATTTTCCTACTAATGGACACCATTTTATCAGTATCCTCCCACTCTCACCAGCCTTTTCTGATCTAATCCAACTCCCTTTTCCTTCCAAGCTTGAAACTTCAGCAGTAGCTGCCCCGAACGCCACATACGGTCGTTATTCATCCTGATTTGTCCTCAATTTACGTCGACGTGGATCTCCAACTGAACAACAGTTGCCTGTGACTCCGCACGGGATTGTACCCCTACGCGTTAAACCTCTTGACAAACGCAAATCCAGCTGCCACGGGGATGCCCGAGCCCTGTCAACTCACCGCAACCATGACGTCCATTACGGGGCTGTCCACAAACCAAAGTATGTCAATGCTACAATGGTGCGGCACTGATATGCTCAGTCTGATGGCAGACCCGCAACTGTTCTCTTCCTACTCTTGACTTTTCCCCTTCACTGGGTCCTTTACTTGCAACCACGAACAAATTATTTACTCTGTCCCAACCGCCTCTGGGACGCGTTTGTTTTATCCGGTGCACCCTTTGTTTGGATCAAAATATCCCGGTTTTGCACTGCAATTTCAGTTTGTCTCGCCCCACATTTTCAGTTGTGCTCTTTCGGCCCTGTGCGTAAGCACGACTACTTCCTCCCAAATACCTGAAACCATTCACGTCCCTCGAACGGCAACCCTGGTGAATCTTCCCAGTTTTAGTTTAAACCATACATTTGGAACAAACCCCCCTGTTTATTTCCACTGCGAATTTCTCTATCGCTTTAACTCTACCTGAGGCTGTGACATTAGCCGTTAACTCAACTGGCCAAGGTCACTCATGGTCAGAAACTATTTTCCGTTTCAGGTAGTCAACCGGCTTCATCTCTGAAATCATCATAATTCCCGCCCCACGGTTCTAGTTTTTTTGTTTTCTACAATTTACTTTTACTTATCGCGTCAAAATCATGCCTCCTTGAGTTTATCTTCTCCTATGTTGTGTTCTTGCTTGCCAGGTTGGAACCGTAAATGTTCAATCAGGCATCAATTGGTATGCTTCCTGCAAGGTGGGAAATAAGCCTGTTATGAATGAAAAAAGAGACTTTGAAGCCTTCCGCTGGCACAAAGACGACCATTCGTGAGGAAAGGTTTGGTTTGCTGTGTATACTGTTCTTCAGTTTCAGAAGTTGTTTCGGGCATAGTACTAGTTTCTTCGAGGCAGCGTTACCTTTCGACTAAGTTCATTTTCCCACCGGTAGACCCAGAGGTTTTCCTACCTTCACTGAACATAACAACACAGGTCCATTCCGTTACATGTAATGATGACCAAATGGCACTCTGACCTACGGAGCCAAGTTGCCACCCCTGCAGCATGTTCCAACAGGGGTAGCGACAAAGTGGCTTATCCGATTTGCAGGCAGCCATAACAGTGCTGACAACTGCAGTAAATTTCTTTATCTATAAGTTGCCCTGTGTGTGTTTGAGCAACATTTCAGGGTAAGCATGCCCACTGTGTGCACTCCAGCGCACAAATATTGGCCCCATGATCCCACTGGATGTTTCGTTCGAAGTAAGGCGCGGACAACGGATGGAAGCGACGTTAGCTGGACTTAGCTCTAAGGAATCTTGTCGCTACTGAAAAAAGACATCAATTTACTAAGCAACACGCGTGAAGTAATGAAATAAGTAAGTCCCATTGTGTTGTCAAACTTTAGAGAAACCTGTCCGCAGGAAAATGCGACTAAAGGACAAACGCAATTCTCGCAAGGCATATTTGTTCAGCTTATTCGATCGAAACACACGTTTATTTTAACGTTGGGATCATCAAAGGCTCTACGGTGACACCCTGGTCTTAACCATTTGGACGTTTCGTTGAACAAGGTTGCCAGGTGTTCTTCGACAATAAACAGCTCCAAATCCTGATTCGAAAACACCTTGAAAAAAGTGGAGACCAGCTGAAATTAAAGCTAGGAGCACCGCACCTCCACAGCTCTGTCAAAATCCACAAACAAAGACCAATATGTCGTCAGCCTTTCGAGATTTTCGTATACCGGTGAGAAAAGGAGGCAGTGACACTGCTGAAAATGAACTTTACGGAAAAGTTCCCGACTTCTCCAGAGACATGGATGTCACTACTCTGGCTGGTAGCTTGAATGCCCAAGTAGGAGGAGTCTGCAAGAACACGGTTTCGTGCCGATCGCCTATATATTATTGCATTACCTTTAAACACGTGCGCATTTTGGTAATCAGCCCGCTGTCAACTGTGATGTTCCGAGAGACTGACTACGTAATAACTAACTGAAGATAGCGATCATTGAAGATGCACTTACTTTGCAACCCGTTTGCTGAGTCGAATTGCGCCTGGGTTAGTTCTTCCGCGCTATACACATCATATCCCTGCGCCCAAAGTGAAAATCACTCGTTCTCACGATGTTTACAGCTTGCAAGACGACGTCATCAATGAGGTTTATCAGTGGTAATAGACTAGGCGGTTCATGAACGTGAAGCAAAATGTTAGAATGAGGACTAGTTCGAAATTCGCAAAGTTGAAAATCGGACATTTGACTGGGAACGTCACAAAAAATGTTTTTTAGTTGCAGATGGACTGTGGTGATTCACCTCATCGGTAAAAGCAACAGGAGCAACCCCATCGAGTTGACAATAGGATTCAGTAGGGCGACCCCTAAATTAATGGTCGATTTGCAACCTGAAGTTTGGTTAGGGTGTGTGATATCTAAAAAAGCCCAAGAAAACGCGGCGACGAGTAAGGGTGTTCGCATACTTCTCCAGCTTATCCGTAATCCTGGGTCAAGCTGGCCACCTACCGACAGGGTCATCACAACGAAGGCAACAATCCGAAAACTCACCCTAATTCATTTCATCCGGTTAGGTGGGTGGAAAAGTTAGAACGTTTCAACTGGATTAAACTGCCCGACGTGTCGATCAAAGCAAACTGCATTCGGGTATAAACTACACTAAATAGTCCAATTAATGTTGTCTTGTGGTGTGATATATGCTTTGCATCCTCAAACTGCAAAGTTCTGTTGCCAGGCGGATTGGGTATACTATCAAAGTCACCCTCCGTATTACGTCGGATGAGAGCAGTGCTGAAGAAACGAGTGCTAGAATTGCTAAAGGTAGTTCTACTGTTGTCCAATTTAGACAACGCAGGAGTCAACGTGACATTAGTCCACCGGTGAAAAAGAAACGTGGCAGTGCGTTCGGTGTTGTTTACGGTTGTGAAGCTCGGCGACTACGTGCTGAAGACAAAAGAAGGTTGCTTTTCCGTGACGGCTGGCACCCTCGGCGCGTCGAACGTGTCATCAGATCAGCACTCGTGAATAGCGATGCGTGGTTTTGGCAGTAAATCAGTCGTTTGTCGAGCAACTCGAAGGATGTGAGCCTTACCCACAACATCTTGCATACACAGACCGCAAAATGTTAATTTGTCTATCTGTCTTTTATCTACCGAAACGCACATACAAGACTTTACTTCGGTCATGCACCTGAAGCCACTTAGAATGAACTTAGGTGGTTCACATTTCATTCTTCGGGTAGCAGGCGATCCTGACGCAATACCTATTGGTATATAGGGTGTGGTATTTGCTCTCAGACCCGAAGCTTAAAAAGCATCACCGAACTAGATCCCAGCAAAACAGCCGTCTTTACGCTGTACGGTTGTCTAGTTCAATTAAGTTCAATGCGGGTTGGTACAGTAAGTGATGTTTGTCGTGTCAGCATACGACCCGATAGCTTGCTGTTTAGAATACGGAGGTGAAAGGTTTCACCATGATCTGTTGCAACTGCCACGGCACGAAGGGAGGTGATATATATTCATGGCAGGTGATATGGACGCCAAGTTTGGCGTATAGGGTGATGTTATGTGGTAGGTTTGGGGTAGACCCTGGAGCACTGACAATGGTAGGTGACTGGTTTCTTGAGTTATACGCCGAACATGGCTCGTTGCTGTAAACAACGAGCTTTCAGTAAAAGCGTGGCGTGGGTAGTCATTAAGATAACCGAACTGGACGTTCATAAAGATGTGGTGAAGGTGCCCACTGGTCCTGAAATCAATAGGCGTGGAAATTGGTGTTAGTTGCGCCACACGGCGCAGAGAGCACATATACGCAGTGGCTGAGAACCGCAGAAGAAAGACGGAGCGAGACAAAAAGGTGCATTTATTGAAACTGAAACAGAGTCTGCACGAGTCTGGGTAGGTACAGAATTAGTTCAAGGCGTTGTAAACGTGGGCTATTGTTCCCTATCTGGGGTTTTCGGTGGCTCAACGGGGGCACATGTAATAGGGGGAGAGTTGTATGCACAAAATAGGTCATACGATAATCTCGTGTTGGCGACTGCAGTTTTAGCTTCAATGACGTTACACTGTTCCATCTAGAGCTGGAGCACTGGCCTGAGAGCTCAACAGAAGGATGAATGTACCAGATTATTAATCTCACGGGTACGATTAACACACTGAAGATAGAAAGATATTGATGGGTGGAAGTCAGGATCAGGTTGTCAGGCGGAATTCCGCACATATATCGTGTAGTGTGAAGGCTATGGAAGCACCAGGGAACAGTGATTCTCCGAAGGTTCACAACAATTTCTGTGGATAGACAAACAGACAGCCGAAGCCCAGTAAGCAAGGTTGTGCATCACCAATACTTACACATAAATCAGTCAAACTGGGGGACACACTACACATACAACCGCTTTACTGCTCGCACTTAGACGCTGCTACGGCCAAGAAAACTATTCCGTATGCGATTGGCCAAAAGAACGGACAACTTGCCCGCCCAGACTCAAGGCGAGCTCTCATTAGCCGAAAGTCTGGACCCAACAGCCAATCATGATCCCATATCCGCCGAACGTTGGTTGCCAATGCCGCATCCAGAAGGCGTCAGGCTTTCCAGAATGTCGTCGCTGCACACACTTTATAGATGGGGCGCTGTACATCTGTTTTTGACTTGGTTTTGGGTGTTAATACCAGTTATACACCTTTGGTGGTTATTTTGGCGAGATAGTCCCTCGTACACCCAGTTGGCGACGCTGATCGCGGGCAACTCGGGGGTTCGCATAAACGCGAAAGAAAGGCGACTGCAGCCAAGCAAGCCGCATAAGATTCGCCAAATCAGAAAGCTTCTGGCTGGCTTCAAGGTGCAGTTCTCTGCAAAAACGAGCCTCATGGGAGCGCCACCAAAAGAACTACCTCTCGGTGTTGTAACCCAGCGTTCAGTGCCCCACAGAGACACCTTTCCGATCAACCTGCGCACCAATGCCCAAGAAACCAAACAGATGCAAGTTTTTCCCAGGTCCTTAAACAGCAGCAAACCTGGTCGTCCTAAAGGCGGTATTGAACGAGTTACAATTAGCAGCTGCCGAAATTTTCGCCCACGGGGGAAAAAACTCCGTCCCCCAAAGATAACAGGCCCGCGCAAATCGGGCTCCCACGGGGCTAAACAAACCCTGCACATGAAAAGCAGCCCTCGAAACCACCAAGACGGGAAGCAAACCAGTATGCCGCATAGGCCCCTTCGAAGCCTTGGACTCAAACCCGACGTACAACTATTAAGTCTGCTATCCCCTCTGGTTACACACCTCTCGGCTCCTCGCCTTCGGAGGCAGCAGAGACTGTGTTGGAATGCTTGTCCACTAACTGCCTCAGCCTTTTCAACAAACTTTGCGATATTAAACAGTCATTTTACCTTGAACATCCGTCCATAATCGCACTCACTGAGACCTGGCTCACACCAGATGTCTCTGACGCGGAGATCTCGATAGACGGCTACTCCATTTTTCGAGCTGACTCAAAACGAGGGAGGGCTGGTGGGGTAGCTTTGTACCTACATGTGGCCCTGCCCATCCCGATCGTCCTCTCTGATACCACTCCTGCACCTTTTTGTGATGCACTATGGATTCAAATCCCGCTGCGCGGGCCTGATTCTCTCCTTGTCGGTGTGGTCTACCGTTGCCCCTCGAGTCCTCCGGAAGATGACCAACTCCTCATACAAACCCTTGAGCAACTCTCCTCCAGCTACCACTTCACTCATCTCTTGCTGGTAGGTGATTTCAACGCTCCGAAGGCCTCCTGGATAGAGCTCCAGTGCGTCGGATCAAGTGGACCTTTTTGCAACGGCGCCGACCAAAGTCGTTCAACAGAGCGCTTGGACTCAACATGTCGTTGCACCCACCAGATACCGCGCAGGCCAACAATCATCCCTCCTGGATTTGGTCATCAACGAAAGACACTTCGTCGTTCAGGTGATAATTAACGCTCCACTGGGACATAGTGACCACTGTGTGCTGACCTCTGATTTCATCTGCTACTGGGCCAGAAATCCCGAACCTCAAACATGGGTTCGAAACTTCTGCCGTGCAGACTTTTCAGGAATGCGCATCTTTCTCGAACACGTTAAAATGGGACCAGCCTCAATGGAGGACTTATACAGGACCATTGTCCAGAAGGTTCACGAGGCTGACGCGATGTTCGTCCCCAGAAAACCAGCACGCAGCCGGATAAGCCGCAAGCTACCGAAAAGAATTCGGCGTCTTCTGGAAAAGAGATCTCAACTGTTTTCCAAAAAGTTGACTACAGGAGACACAGAAGACGAGCTGGCATTTCGTAAAATGCGGAACCGCTGTAAATCAGAAATCCGCCAATGGAACATACGAAAACAAGCCACCATTCTGGACCTCGCCCGGAAAAGCAGAAATGTGCTGTTTAAATACATGAGACATCGCCGCAGAAACAAGCTATCTGCGTTCTCCCTGAGGGACAGGAACGGACAACCCACGAGTGACACAGTAGTGGTATCTGAGGTCTACAGAGAACACTATGCAGGCCTACATTCAGCCCCATCGTTCTCGTCACACCCAATCTTGTCAAGGCGTAACTACGAACGGCTTCTAACTGATTTGGTCTTCACGGTGGAGGACATTCGTCAACTCTTACACAAGATCAACCCGTTCTGCGCATTGGGGCCCGACGAAGTCCATCCAAGGATCCTGAAGGAAACGTCGTTCACACTGGCAAATCACTTCTACCTGGTGTTTCGTCAGTCGCTTGACGAAGGCCACCTTCCCTCTTCTTGGAAGGAAGCGATTGTCACACCAATCTACAAAAATGATGACCGGCTATCGCCTGGCAGCTACAGGCCTATAAGCCTCACTAGCGTGCCGTGCAAGGTGATGCAACGCATTCTGAAGCGAGCCATCCTAGACCACTTTACGTCCAACAACTTGATATCTCCAGTTCAACGTGGATTTCTCCCAAACCGTTCTTGCGTGACGAACATGCTCGTATTTATGGACAGCTTAACCCAAGCCAAGGACGAGGGACTCATATCAGATGCCATATTTTTCGACTTCTCGAAAGCATTCGATCGAGTCCCACACGTCCCGCTGCTCCACAAACTCGAGTCTTACGGGATTCAAGGGAAAATCCTACTCTGGATAAAGGCGTTCCTATCAGACAGAACGTTCCGAGTGAAAGTAGGCTCGACCTATTCTTCTCCAGCGCCGGTCTCCATTGGCGTTCCTCAAGGATCCGTTCTGGGACAACTGCTGTTTCTGATATACGTCAACAACCTTCCAGACGTCCTTTCAAGTTCATGTCTACTTTTTGCGAACGACTTGAAATCCTGGAGTTCCAATGCCAGTGCCCTCCAAATGGATGTAGACGCTGCAAAACAGTAGTCGTTGGACTGGCACCTTCCTCTGAATGACGAGAAGTGCGTCCATATGTCATTTGGAGGAGACTCAGCGAACGCCTATGTCGTGCATGGTGAGAATGGACCAGAAGAAATCACGAAGATAGATACCAAAAAGGATTTGGGTATCTGGCTCTCTTCAAACATGTCCTTCTCACTGCACCATGAGAAATCGGCCCAAAAGGCATTCGCCGTTCTACGGATGATTAGGCGCACGTTCTGCCGTATTACTCGCATGGACTTCCAAATACTCTATGAGGCCTACGTTAGACCGCTTCTTGAATACGCCAACCAAGTTGTCTACGCAGACCGCACGAAGGACATAACCCTCATTGAGCGTGTCCAGCGAGCTGCTACGAAAATCGTTGCGGGCCTTAAATCCGTGGACTACGAAATGCGTCTCACGGCGCTTGACCTCTTTCCCCTCGAGTATCGCCGCCTCCGAGGGGACTAATTCTTACATATGCCCTGTTTGAACAAGGTTTGGTCAACAGGTTTTTCACCGTTGAGCCAGCAAATACACGGCGGGGACATGGTAAGAAGATTTTCAAGCCCAGAGTGCACTTTTGCCAGGCAAAAATTTTCTCATTTCGTGCAGTAGCTGCGTGGAATAACCTTCCTCCGACAGTTGTCCACGCTCCTTCTGGAACCCATTTCAAAGCACTACTAGACACTTTTCTATGCGAGTCCTCGTGCTGGCAAAATTACTGCCCTGCGCTGAGAACTTAAAGAGCAGTGCTACACCCTTTTTTCGCTTGTGCCTTTCAGGTGAACGACAACCGCAGAACGACGATAACATAACCGACCCGGGAAACTTGGGCAAAAGCCTCGATCCTGTGTATCAATCCGTGAATCCGTGAATCACTAGCTTGGAAGCTTCAGACGAAGAACTAAACTGAGAAAATACCACTTTCACTCAAGCGGAGGAGAGGGATTTAACTGACTAGCGTGCACACTACATATCATCATGTGGTATACAAGAGACACGAATGAAATGGGTATTCTACGATACATGAGGTCCTTGCTGTACATGATGGAATTTGCAGGGCGCACCTATCAGTGCTTTTGGATGGTGTAAGAGCACATATTTGTTCACTTCATGAACATGACCGTGTGACTTGCGGTCATAGACAGTCTTCTGGTGCTGCGGGGTATGCCCAATATTTTCACATACAATTTAATGCTGGGAATGGACATTCGCGGAGTGGTCGGATGTAATCGTTACTGCCGATGTAATCCGCAACGACCACCGGTGTGTCCGTGTCTGATTGCGGTCGAAGTTCATGTCCAAGTTGTAGATTTTCCAGTTTATAACCTGTCGATTCGTGTACAACCGTCCGATAGGTCAACATGCATAACGAAATGCACTCACCCCAACATTCTTCATAACGATACTCGAGGGTAGTTAACTCGCAGCTGCCACCGTCGTGGCCAGAAACTCCTTGCTGTCGGGGATCTCGAGGCTATCAGGCGTTCAAAGGGTTTGGAACTACACTTGAGCTGGAGCCGATAAATCTTTCCAATATCCACCTCCGTAGGGATCCACAAATATCGGCTCGAGCTCCAGGGTAACCCCAAACCTTACGCCAAGTCGTACGTTGTCACGCCCCTCATAGTTGGCGCCATTCTGAAGGAGGCAGGTAGAACAACACTCGTTTTGCCAGGCGGTGTTTCGGCATGCGTAGCGGAGCGATATGGCTCAGTGGTTAGTGTGAATTTACTGACCGGAATGTCCGTAGTTCGAACCCGACCTCTGACTGTCGACTTCCCCTGTCTAGGCTTGGGCGACCTGGCAATATCCCAGCCCTCTTCATCCTCCGGTATGACAGCTAGGCACCGAAAGGGTGTTACAGCTGAACGATGCGTAGCGCATGGCTGAGCCATGACAGTTGATGGTGTTGGATGTTTTCCGCTAGTGGAGTACTTGGTGCGGGACGAAATATCCCTTTCCTAATTACCTCGTTATGACTCCGCAGTCACCATCCGGCACCTGCAACGCTTCTGAGGCATCGATGCCATGAGCCTGAAGACGCTCCGGATAGGCTTCTCAGAGCTCGAGATGGCTCAGTGGTTAAGGCCGCGGTTCGAACCCAATCTCGGCATCTTGGTGGCTCCTGTTTAGGTTTGGGCTACCTAGAAGTATATCAGGCCTCATGCTTCCTTCAGGTGGCATGGCAGCTTGGCATCGAAGGGGTATTACAGCTGAACGATTACACTATATTACATCCTCTCAGTGGCAAGCTCGGGACTTGGCAAGTTCAGTTGTCCGTGAACTGTTACTTCAAGTACTCCCAGGGCGATGGAAGTTTCCTGAAAGACAGTGCAAGCTCATATTCCGCTACACTTTATCCATTGTAATTTCATAAGGGAGTTTCTAGGTCGTGTTCTTACGGTCGGTTAGTTGCGGTTATTCAGGTTGTCTCAGCTGTTTTGCTTCTCACTGTATGAATGCATGAATGATGCATAAGGATGGAACAATTCCACCTGGTTGCAAATTTTCGATCGCCATGTTTAAGTGATTGTTGTGGCCCTTCTTTTTAACCTCTCCCGTATTTTCATGTTTGTAGGTTTCCTAAAGTCGTTCAGATTTTAGCAGTATCGGTGATCAATGGCCTTGGCGCTTCTGCTCATGAACATTGCCGCAACTGCTGTGTTTACCACCACTCTCTGCTATTACTACGGTGGATGGAAGAAACGACACAAAGTTGCAACATTGGTCGCATTTATATCATGGTGGTTACCTGCCTTACTCCTAACCCTGTTACCTGTGGATATTGCTACGGTGCGTCAAAGAATACTTAGTTATATTTTCTACCTGAAGACTTTCTATAGGAGCTGTATTCTGTCAAACCCAAATATCAGCCTGACTCAAACTAGTGGAGTAGTCGAAGGTCCTCGATGTAAACCTCCACTTTTTCATACGGATCCTGCTGTATTTCTGTTAATTTGGCACGTGGTTTATTGGGGTTCACAGTTTCTAACATGGTAGGTCTACTAAATAATCTTCAGTTCACTTGTTTTCTCTTAAGGGTTTTGATACCTCTAATCAGGTCATATGCCACGGCTGGAGATTTCACGGCTTTGGGAAAACTCAAGACCGCTCTGTTGGATCATGTTTTCTACAACGCTTCTTATTTCGTGATATTCATGGGGGCGTTGATTTATCTCATCGCCTCTCGAATCGTGTCTTTTGAATTGTAAGTTTTGACATTGCTCACTGACGATTTTGGAAAAATTTGATGGAAAGTAGTCTTTACCCTCGGGTAGTATCTCGGGAAGTGAGTCTTCCTGTTTTTTCTGTGCCGCAAACCGAATACTTCAGTGTTTTGGTAAAAATTTTGAGTATAATTCTGAACACTGCTTATAACAGCGATTCGGTCGGGTGTTTTTACAATCAGCCTGAACCCAATAGATACAGGTGATCAACACAGGTGGTCAATCATGTTGTGGCCTCGTATAATGTGCCGCGACAATAAACGCTACATATATACTAATGAAGTTTGCTTATTCGTGTCAAGGTTAAGATGATTACTTGCGCTTGAATTGGAGAAGTCTATGTGGATAATATACAGTACGGTAGCCAGATTAATAATAGGTAGGTGTGCCTTACTAATCGGGTTTCTCTCTCAGTAACTTAGTACTGACTGACTAATAAGAACATTCTTCAAATGAACTTTCGATATGGACCAATCCACCCTAACTAGAGGCTTTTGTCAAGTTTGACGGAATGTAGATCACTACACGACAATTTGGTGAAGTTATACGATGAAGACACTAGCACAACTTAGTGAACAAGACCGACATCAGTGGCGCATTCCATAAACCCACTAGGCAGTCAGTGTGCTTATGCGTACCCAACAACTGATACTCGGCAAGCTGTTTTTGCTTATTTATTTTGGGTTGTGTGTTGTAAAACCAATATTAGTTGTAAGGCTTCCCAATGAACTAACAACTTTTGCGAGTGCTCTTAGTTTACACCCGCTCAGTTATGTGCCACTTCAGCTTTGTTTGCGTTTTATATCCAACGTTCTTCCTCACTGTCGTTTGGTTATTCGACCGGCATTGTGTGTCAGCAAAACCGTGTAGCCGTGTCTTTCTGACCTGCAGCGAAGATAAGAAGCCTAGTTTGAGTGATCGTGTTCTCTGTAGTCACTTGAATTGATCACACAGGTTGAATAACATAACAACAGGACGAACTCATTAACGTAGGTCTCACGCAACCTAACTCAGGATACTCGGTGTTAGAAATTGGTTTAATATCCAATTTATGGTCATGACGACTCAGTCGGCACAATTCAAGATGTTCTACTGCATATATATATATATATATATATATATGGCTGTTAAATTTTTTCTATTCATCCTGCAAACTTTCACGCCGAGTGAAAGTTCAGTGCAGAAATGACATGCTCGGTCAGATTGTTGGCAAGTATCTGATCCACTTACATTTATATGCAGATGAGAAAGGAAAGAGCAACGAAAACGAATAACACCTATTAGTCACCCAGGTCGAAGGGGTTTTGTTTGAGGTATACCACATTGGAACTTTATTGAGGAAGCCTGTTGGGAGCTAATGGCACACTATTTTGGCCTGTCTGACAGTGAATGTCTTACCTATCCTCAATATCAATGATTTTACTACACGTGCTGGATGTCCTTTTGGACATCTTGGTCAGTACGAGTGTTTGAGCGATAAAAGTACACCTTTGGGGCCAGCATCTCTTCGGGGAAAATTAGCGTTGCTGCGAGTGTGTAAATTCCGGTCGCTTATAGTAAGTATCTTCGCACCTGCACTTGCGCAGTATACAGTACGCTTTTGAACAATGTAATTGCACTCTGATTACATTTGGCGCAGCGGCTCGCTGCTCTTTTTCCTGTTGGCCTCGGAATAGGACGTCTGAGTATATGCGTGTACTTATATAATAGTGACTTCTGAATACATGAACCCAAGTATCAGGTTGATGTCTGGTCTTAACTCTTGACTTCGCATGAAATTTCTATAGTTCGTTTCCTTTTTTCATGGGTAAACGTTGGTACGAAGACGTTCTTGTTGTTCTTCTTCCAGTCGCTATCTCAAAGTGCTTCTAATCACTACTGGGAACACTTGGGGGCTATTTCTGGTCATCATATTCTTTGGTTATGGCTTGGTAGCAGTACCCCGATCACTGTGGTTAGCCGGCAATCCAGTGGCCAGTCTGCACCAGGCGTACTTCTGTCTGAGCAAACGCAACATGGAACTAAACGACGAAGAAGACAAATTAAAAGAACTGAATCTCGTAAGTGGGATCAAACACTCATTTGCGAACGTATCTCTCTGTCACAATGTTCTTTGACCGCTGCGCCTCCACCAATTTATTGTTCGAATATGGAATAATATTGATTAATTTGGGTCTGCGCCATCCTGATTAACCCTGAGCAGGGAGAAGTTGTAGTGGTATGTGGGGAGTTTTTATTTACCCAATGTGTAGCGTACTATATGCGCCTGTCCATTGTGCACCAACTGTTGTTATTTGCCTACATTTTTGTGCTGCAGTTGTCACACTTCACTTATTACTGCTTATTTTTGGACACTGTCTCGTTCTTTGGAAGTGGGTAATATGCATCAATAAATCTAATAGTGTTTTCTGCGCTCTTGAACAGCATTGATTGCAGTAGCCGCTAGGATCTGACGATCACCGACCTCACCGTGTGCCAAGCAGGATGGGTCTCTTGAACCCCCCCCCCCAATTCAAATGAAATGCCGCTCTCGTCATGAGACATTCTTAGCCCCACATAATCTTAGATGGGGATGTAATGAGGGTCATACTCGTCTTGGATAATAACAGCTCCGAAGATCTGGGCTTCACTGTAATCAGTGCACCTACTCACACTTACGATAAGCTGATTGGCAACGTGATTCCCCCTGGATTAAATCTTGTCGAAATGATAACCGTGTAGTGCGGCCGTGGTTCGCCTCCCATCTGCGCTGTGTAAAAGTTCTGCCTCTTGGGTGAGTTGGACTAATCCCAGGCTTCATTCATATGTCAATCCACTTGTATGTAAAGTTCGTGGTTGTGTGTAGGCTGAGACACTTCTAGGGCGCCCAAACCTAGACAAGAGGACGGTTTGCGTCCAAAACCAAAACTTTTGCACATAAGCCTGATCGCAAGACAGTGATAGTTGGTTTGAGATTGATCGATTAGCTCAAATTTTAAATAAATTGTCATGCTTGATCCAACCCTCAATCTGGAGGGCCAGGTTGGGGATTGGATATGCCCCGATAGGGTGACAAAACATTAAGAGTATAGGATATGGAAATCCTAGGCAATTTCTACTTATTTCCGAGGTGTGCGAGTTCAGGTAATTGCAAACTCGATGAAAATACGTTGGTTGTGATTATCGCTTTGGCGCTTTAGTAGTCAGAAACCTAATGCCTAGCATCGTAGACTGGGTTTTACCGTCGGCCTTTATTTTTACTCGCATATTGGATTGGTAATACTAAAATTGGCACTCTTTTACACTTCGATAGAGTAAGTGTCATCAATAAGTTTGTTGTATGAATGATGAATTGTAACCGAACAGTGCGACAAATACTGTAAACTGAAAATGGTCGTTTTAGTTACTACAGCGTTCTTGATTGAGAACCGCATGTGACTGATATGGCCCGGTCCGTATCCGATGATAACCCTGCGTCCAGCACGTATTCTTCTTATCCGTCGTTGTACAAAGCCGTTCCGTAGAGATAACTTGAAGCAGGTCTGTCCTGTCTGCTCCACTATAATCGATTTGTTGCTGGATTGCGCTGTGCACTCTACAGACCCTGCCTTTGTCTACCTTTCAGCAAATTATTGAAATAAAAAACCGACTTCCTGCGAATCATCCTCTCCAGCCGTTTGTGCTCACTGTCTTCAAACAGGTGCGTTACTCATTTTTGTGCTGTTGTTCCCGTTTGTTACCGTATGTTTGAAACAGACTTCGAAATTCAGTGCGTAGTCTCTTCACGATTGGCCCATAACTTTGTTTCTTCTCATGTATACTCAACGTTCGCTCGCAGAACGGGCCCAAATTGGTCGCCTCATTGGAGTGGACACTGAGATGCTGTTGTTCTGAGTGTTTCTGTATTGGCTTAACTGTCTTTGCGGTAACGTTTGTTTTTCAGTTCTGGAGTCCTGAACAGTGTAACTTCTGATGTGGAAACACTTCTTATGACATACTAACATAAGGTGGGCGATCCACCCCCCAAAATCTTGACGAGACCTACCAGAAGTGACCACTAGTTAAATTAATTCGCATAATTATTTATCATACTTCAGTGGAAGAGAACGGTCCAGATATCTACACAAGAATCGGTTCAAATCCGCCTATTGAGCTAGAAGACAACAACATAGACGAAGCTGTGTCAACTTGTCGACAATGGCGACAGAGAGAACAATGCCTCAACTCAGACTAATTCAGGCCAGAATGTATCCTTATTCTAGGTACAGACCACCAGTTTTAGGCTACAAAAATGCGAAAAACTACCAAACTGGGTGAAGCCCTCTTATCTTCCTGATTGAGAGCGCGAAGTGCAGACGATCTGTTTATCCAGACACCACAGTTCCTCACCATCAACAAAGCCAAAAGTAGCTTCCAGATCAACGAAGACGACCAACGTGGGATGTTTGAAGGAGTGATGCTGTTCAGGAATTTGTCTAAAGGTAAAGAAATGGTCCATGCATCCTTGGTCAGGGCGAAACCCAGCTTGTTCTCACGAATCTGTCTCTCCCCATAAGCGATCGACCTTCGCAAAATAATGCCAGATAGCACCTTAGATGCGACGAATACCAGGCTGATGCCACGACGATTTCCGCATGACGTCCCTGTGCCCTTTTTGAAAGCTGGTATGACGGTCGAGGAGCTCCATTCGACTGGTACTTTGTTTTCGTTCCAAACCTTCTGCAGTACGGTTGGCGTGTGCTTCACCTACTAACCTCACAAGATCTGATCCACGTTACAGCCTTTAATGTCCGTACTCTATGTCAAATTGGGCAACAGGCAGCCCTTACTGAAACCTTGCTTCCCCTGTCTATCGTTGTATGTTGTACCTCCGAAACACGCCTACAAGACCCCACTTCGATCGTGCTCCTCAAGCCGCCTAGGACGAGCCCAGATGTTCCACATTTCACTCTTCGGATATCCGGTGATCCTGACGCAATGACTCGTGCTATCTACGGTGTGGAAGTTGGACTCAGCCTCAAGGATGGAAGCGCTTTACTGGACTGGATCCCAGTAAACAGTCGCCTTTGCACTGTGCGGTTGATTGGCTCAATTAAGATTAACGCAGGTCGATGCGGTAAACGGTGTTCATTTGTCATATCAGCATGCGCCCCAACAGACAGCAACTCTGAAACTGAGAAGGACGAGTTTTATCAAGATCTGTCACGACTACTTCGGTCGGAAAGATGGACGGATATAGTAATCCTGGCGGGTGATATAAATGTCCAAGTTTGCCGACTAAGTCTGGAAGAAACACATTTAGGTGGTAGATGTGCAGTCGATGCTGAGTGTGTGGATGATGGGGAGCGGCTTCTTCAAATGTGTGCAGATCATCGTCTGTTCCTGGCCAGTACGAACTTCCAACACAAACGCACACATC
This sequence comes from Opisthorchis felineus, assembly GCA_004794785.1. Classification (NCBI taxonomy): domain Eukaryota; kingdom Metazoa; phylum Platyhelminthes; class Trematoda; order Opisthorchiida; family Opisthorchiidae; genus Opisthorchis; species Opisthorchis felineus. The sequence continues at coordinate 62,016 of SJOL01003576.1, read as the reverse complement.
ATGTCACTTGGAGGCCACCTACCACAAGATGGTCGTCGACTGAATTGGACCATGTGGCTATCAGTTACCGATGGAGAGCCTCAGTTAAGGATTGTCGTTCCTTCTGGGGTACGCAACTTGACTCTGAGTACGCCATAGTGCGGTCCCGGTTAGCACTTCGCTTTCCGTCAGTATTAAGCATGCCAGAAGAGCAGCTCCGTTCATCTACTTCGACGAGTTTCTGTAGCTGAAGAGTATCGAGCTGATCTGGCTGGAAGGCCACTGGAAACGCACAGTCATGTGGATGACGAAGATTGCTTGAAGGTTGAATGGAGGCCAGTTAAAGAAGCAATGCTCTCAGGTTTCAGAGCTGTTTGTCCAACCCATCTGACTCGGCTAAATGAACACTGGATGTCGTCGAGATCAGCAGATCTTACTTCTGCCAGAACGGCCATACCAGCAATTGGCGACCATGATGGCGCACGCAGATCCCTCAAGCACCGGATAATCAGAAGCTTGAAGAATGACAGGGAACGCTGGTGGATTTCTAAGACCCAGGAGATGGAGTAGGCTTTCGCTGCAGGCAACAGGCACACCCTGTTTCAACTGATTCGATCAACGGGTCAAAGGAAGGCAAGTGTCAGTGAGACAATATGCGAAGAAGAGGGAACAGCAATTCACTCCCTCAATCGCCGTCTTGAGCAGTGGGCTGAGCACTTCTAAGAACAGCTCACCTGGTCTCCTTCAACACAAGCGCCGGAAGAACCAAGCGGACCCGAATGGAACGTTGACACCAACCCAACGTCAGCAACCGAAATCCAGCGTGAGGTTTCAATCCTGAAGCGCAACAAGGCACCTGGCCCAGCTGGTCTACACGCCGCGCTGTTCAAAGAAGGTGGCGAGGTCCTGGTGAACAGTCTGTCAACCATACTGCAGAAGCTTTGGAAAGAAAACAATACCAGCCGAATGGAGCTCCTCGACCCTCATCCGTCTTCAAAAAGGGCACAAGAACGTCATATTAAAACCATCATGGTATCAGCCTGATGTTCGTCGCATCTAAGGTGCTCTCTGGCATTATTTTGTGCAGGTTGATGGATTGTCGGGAGAGACAGATTCGTGAGAATCAAGCTGGGTTTCGCCCTGACCAAGGATGCATGGACCGTATCTTTGCCTTTAGACAAATTCTTGAACATTGCCACTCCTTCATACGTTCCACTATGGTCATTTTTCTGGATTTGAAGGCTGCTTTTGATTCTGTCGATCGTCAGCAACTTTGACAGTGTCTGGCGATCAAAGTTGTCCCTTCCAGATTTATATCCCTTATGAGGGTACTGTATGCGAACTCCTGTGGGCGCGTACGAGTATACGGGAAGGTTCTACCTGTGTTCACCACGTCCAGTGGTGTAAGATGAGACTGTTTTTCACCTTTCCTCTTCAACTTTGTTACTGATATGCTGCTTGAAATTTCTCTGCCTGCCTCTGAAACTTCGGAAGTCGAAATGTTCCCGGAACGTTCCTTCACAGACATTGAGTATGCGGACGATATTGCTCTCCTTGGTTCAGATCCTTCCCAAATGCAGACGATTTTAAATAACTTAAATAACTCTGCCGCACGGTTTGGCATGTGCTTCACACCTGCAAATTGCAAAGTGCTTCTACAAGACTGGGTGGGATCAAATCCACACCTCATGCTTGCAGGCGAGCCAGTCGACGTGGGCAGCTGCATAAGTTCCTTTGGGCTGGCTGGATATGAGATTATTCCTTGAATCCGGAAGGCCGGGGCAGCTTTTGTCAACCTCTGACACCTATGACGCCGACGTAACGTCAGTCTGTCAAGGGCAGAGTTTACACTGCGGCAGTGTGATCCATAGTGCTTCGTCCCTAATGTAGCTGCGCATAGCAGGTGCCTTCTGAGCAGCACCGGACTCTTATTTTAAAAGTATTTCGACCGTATCGAATAATGCGCCGGCCGTTCAGGCCAACCTTTGGACGATCGGAATGGGCGGTTTTTAGGGTTAACTTTTTCTAACCTGTACGCAGAGGAAGGCAACATCGCTGCTTCCATATATATATGCTGGTCACCTGGGGGAAACTGTTTACTGCCTTCACACTCCTATCGCAGAGCACAGTACAACTTTACCTCCAGACCGCCTCGCAATACGACTATTCGCAGCACGGGCGCTCACTCTTCTTCGTCGGGCTGCTTCCTGTTGACCTTCCTGGCATAATTGAACCTTGGGAACTGAGTTCCAGCCGGTATAGCTCGCAGGATCATTGCGGCACAGAAACCAGACCACCGCGATAGGGTGACAGTTTTAGGTCGGGAATCCTGTTCTGATGGTAGTCTACAGAGTGAGAAAGAAGCACATTTGTTTTATTTCAGTTTAAGCTTAGTGTAGGTCACTCCTCTCGTGATGACCTATGATCAGTCCTTTTATCCTTCTCCGATCGCGCCTGAGAGACATGTGAAACCGGCCTTGGTACGTGCTTTAAACCTCGTTGTTGCTGGTTTGTGCTACTGAATTTTAGGTAGCAAAAGCCATACTCGTAACTAAACGCGAAAAGCGACAGAGAAACTTAGTATAATGAAAACACTCACTGATGGTTATTTAATTCTAAAGTACTTTGCATGCATTTTTTAAACAGAAATTGCTTGCTCCGGATTGAAAGCAAAGCACCACTCTCAAGGAAAGGGGATTTTTGTTGCGTATTTCGAGAGTCGGTGGATGACCTCATTGTTGGACGGGGGCACGCTTCATCTAAGCTGACGAAGAGAGAGTCTGTTTAGGCAGTTATTGTATTTTGGTGGATTATCTGGGTGGGAATTCAGCTAAGCACGTCTTTATAATTCTTTTTCAGACCCAGGAAAGGAAATCCGTCCTAGGGGCATCCTGCGACCCTATCGGCACTCCAGTGGCGACAGTAGATATCAGTAATTTGAGCGTAAAAACGCTGGCCAGAATGCATAGATCATTGAAGGCCACGCAACAGAGATGTGCTCGTGCTTTGGATTTGTACAACGATGCTGTGCAGAGTGCCCTTTGGATCGAAGACGTAAATATTGCTCGTGGAAAATGGTGAGCTAGTCCCTTGTATCCAGTTCAACAGCTTGTATTCTGTCTAGTCAAACATTAGAGGTGTTGATTTCGTGAAAATTTTACTAATCACTGCCCAAACGAATAATGAATACCTGTTCCTCGTTTTACCACATAACCTTGTGCACGTGTTTGCTCGCCCCCTCCACATCCGATTATTAATCAAATAGTAATCAAACAGTTGTGGGTCTGGTTAGAACGCAAATTTGCTGACTGGAAGTTCCGTGGTTCGAATCCGATCTATGCATCTCGAATTCTCGTGTGTAGGCTTGGGCAACCTGGCAGTATCCCAGCCCTCGTGCTTCCCTCGGATGACATGGCAGCTAGGCCTCGAAAGGGTATTACAGCTGAACGAATGGCGAATAACAATCAGCTCATCACAATTTCCCTCAGTGGTGACTGGTTCATGGTAAATGTGGTATGTTTACCGAAATGGGCAGGTGCATTCGGAATCGTTGAAAATAGCCCGTCACATTTTTTTGAGTTGAATGAGTTTGAGCCTATCTGAGCTATGGTTCACATAGCTTGAACTCGATTTACAGGTCATGGTGTCTCCAAACACAACCACACCATCATTCTAGATGTCGTTTTGTGGTTTGGTAGTTATGCAATTGTCCATTTGTCTGCGGTTCTTTTTCTAACAGTTTTTCCCCGACATTTCTTCGCGAGCACAGCGATTCGCTTAATGGGGTGATTCAAAACTTTGCTCCATACCTGAGCACTATTATGCTTCGCATCCGGTGGTATTGGTACTGCTATCTTCGCCTGTGGCTCCTTCGAGTCCTAGCACTCTTGTTGGCACTGACGTCTTTGCTGATGGTCTGGAGTGAGTGCACATTCTCTGTGCGTTCACCGACTCTGTCGCTGGTGGCTGGGTTGCTCAACGCTGAGGCTAAACAACGGGATTATCTCCTCGTTGAGGTAACCGGTTAAGTATCTCCTTCCGTTTGTATTGTGTTCTGATATGTTCTGGGGGAACAGCTTGCGTCTGTGGTTTCACTCAGTACATTCATACTTTTGTAATCCACTGTACTTGTAAGAACCGACATTGAGAGGTTGAATGAATCTCTCAGTGAACGATACTACTGAATGATCGATTCACGTAATTCAAACTGATGTAATTGGTCCCCTCAGAAAAACAACCGCTAGCTACATGCTACTGTGCTCACTGCCCTAGCGCTGCCTACTTACCGTCTTGTCTCAAAGATTGTGAAGTTATTCTGTATACTTTTGCGTTTTCCCCGGGGCTTTTTACAATTTCATTTGAAACCTTGTGTCATTATTGCATTATCGGTCAACACCGTTTTACCGTCAGGACCCGCACTTCATCGGCAACCCGCAGAATTAGGGGAGCTTAGTTCAAGTTTCAACCCGGTTAGGACCTATCGCTAAGTACTTTGTCTCCCAGCAGTTTATGGTGCTTTCGGGAAACAGGTTGTGTAATTGTACTTATCGTCTACTGCGTGCATGTATTGATGCAATAGTTAATGCAATAGTTTGCAGCTGCACCAAATTTTTAATAATAATTATTATTATATACTTGTAATTGCTAGGTAGCTCTCTTTCAGTTGCTTCATGTTTGATTGAGGCGTGGTAATAAAACAGATGCAGTCCATTCTCACGTAGTTCACAACAATTTATGCTATAGCTTGTGACGTGGGCCACTAGTTAAAGCGCTTTCGGCCATCTATATCGTGAGACAGTTTTCGTTGAGAAAGACTAGGATACTTCAGGCTGATGAAGCCGAAGAAAGCAGATGATAGATAAAAAAAACTACTGATGTAGAGGGATCGGTCACATGACCCCCTAGCTTGCAAATAAACACTTAACCTGAAGTACTTATCTCTGCCAATTGTGCTTATGCAGTTGGTTTACCTGATTTGTAATAAATGACGTGTTCAGACCAATCGTTAGCTTATTTGGACGGCTTCGTTGTTAGTTTATCACAAAAGGTAGCACCTCTACCGATGAGACCTTTCGGTATTTTCCGTAGAGGTTTGTTTAGAATATGGTACCGTATCACTTTAAGTATGTATTTATCCTCACTGCATTTCAACAGAAATGTGGCGAAAATGAATGTAAGTATAACGTCTTCTCACTAACATCCTTAATCCTCTTTGTCCTTGACAAACGCTCCAACTGATTTGAACTCAGCACATGTGAAGTCACAGCGGACAATGTAGGTTTGTTTTCGTGAGTTCTGAACTAACTTTTCGAACAATGTCTACCTTTTAGGTGTCCTCTTTTCTCGCTTTGGGTTACCTAAGTTTCGCTGTGTTTTACACTGTGTTCCATTTGCGGATTTTCAACTATTATCGGCTCGTCGGAAATCATCACACGGACGAGAACTCACTCTTGTTTTGCGGTGGGTAAGTGAGACTTTTGTAAAATTGTCGTTTGTCACGTTCCCTTTTTGTGACTTCCGTAGTTTTGTTCTTCCAGTCCTACTTTAACCTCCATTGTTTCCTTGGTATTCGCCAGAACTGCAGGCTTTTCAAGCTTACTCTGGCTTTATGGTTACCATGCTAAGTAAATAGATTCTTCCATCATTTTGGTATTGTTACCCTGTTGGGCAATCAAGCAGTTTGAGCAAGTGTAAGAAGCAGCCATTCCGAAAATGTGTGTTGCTCAGCTGCTAACAATTCATCCAAAGACTGCTGCACGTTTCCTATAACCAGATCCTACAGATGTGCAGAATGTCGCCTCTTTGATCGCGTAGGTGGTTTCAATTCCCATTGTGTGAGAAATACGCGTCAGGTATATTTGGTAAGCTGGACTGATAATTCACAGTACCTGTGGATTTGTCCAAGGGGACGCTTCTTTTTTGAGTATATCCCATTGTACAGCATACTGTGTGTGCAAATGAAGTGTTTCCACCTACAAAATATAGTAGCACAATCCGGTTCAAACTACACGGTGCACCATTAGGGCTCGAGTGGAAGCAGCTCAACTGCGAGTGGAACTTATCCGTAGTGTGACCTAATGGGGTCATTATTCAGTTCAGATCTTGTGCAAAATACTTTATTGCAAATGTTTCCGTTGAATAAGGCATATCTAGGGAATCGGTAGATAAGACTACGCCATCAGGACCAGCCTGTGGTTTTAAGGTTACAGGTTCCTAACAGCATTCTCGTTCTTGTGAGTAATCACAGCTGACCAAAATTGCTTGCACCACTTTCCGTGTGGTGTCGTTTATCTTGAAAACAACCGTCAACTCCTTATCTGCCATCAAAATAATAACCCAATCCTGTCGTTTTTATTCACTTGTGTGGATTACTGCAAATCGAGATGCCCGTAATGAGAGGTTCTCTATATGAGTGGCAACCCCTGAACTCCGCACTCGTCGAAATGACAAATAGGTGAGTTAAGGAGGTTCGTGGGGTCGGTCAAACATGCTATTTCAGGCGTCGGGTTGAAAACCGATAGGATGTTCTATTATCGGTCCATCCCTTTCCCTTCTTGCTGCAACCACACTTTGCAGTCATCATCATGGTACCCATTGTCACATGTTGTTCTTATTCAGTAAGTTTCCCGTTGGCATAAGCTTGTTTCACTCCAGTGAATTATTTTACAGGTGGAATACCCCCCATGTAGTGCTTCAAGTGACCTTACGATGTTTTGCAGTGACGTGTAGCTCTAGCAACTTACGTCCCTGTGTCCGTTTTCATGAATTCTAGCTTATATTCTTTCCCTTGTTAGCTTGGCATGTCGTTTGGCACCTTCGTTATGCTTGAACTTCCTTGGATTGGCCCATCTGGACAGCCACCTTTCTCAAACAACATTGACGATACCTCTGTCTAGAATAGACTCAACAGCACAGCCGTCCACCACTATTGAGACCACCTATACACGATTTATGGGACATTTGGACATCATTCCCTTCATCGCCAAAGGGTTCAACGTCTACTTTCCGATCCTTGTCGTCTTGTTGTGCCTGTGCACTTACTTTCAACTGTTGACCAGACTGCTGCATCAGATGGGAATTGCGGAGTTGATGGATTCGCCAGGCTATAAACTGAGCGTATCCGGTGACTCAATAGTGGACGACGTCATTCAAGATGGGCGATTGTTACTTCGAAAGGGTAGGCACCAGCATATTTCCACAATTGTTCGTTGGACTGCTGCCTCCGCAATAATAATCATTTGTTCAAGTTCTTTCGTTGAATGCAAGACCACTGTGTCTGGTGAACCAAGCTGATCTACAGAGTTTAGCCAACTAGCAAGCATGTAGGAAAGCCTATTTTTTACTCTCCATCCATGAAGGTCATTTCATCTCCGATTGTTGGACACCAACTGTCTCTCAAACACATCACAAACAGTATTTCACAGTATTTTTCACAGGATTCACCATTCTTTTGAAGATGGTCACCATGAAGCGAACATCATCCCTCTAAGCAAACTGTTGGGCTAGTGAATGAATCAATTCTATAGTAGGTGTATCTACTGGAAAGCTATACTTGGCTGGTAGTAATACGGATGATATGGGAATGTACTGTATCTTGAACATGCAAGTGAGTGTTTGTTTGGAGTGAGGGTCTTTGGAGCTCCTGAAAAACTAGCCCTTCCTAATGCTTTAAATGCCTCCCTCTAAGAGTCCCTTCCAAAGATCGGCCACTTCCCAGGAAAGTTCACGACAAGCATTTCCCGTCAGTTTCCTGTCGATTCCCCGTCTTCCCGTCTAAAAAGCCCACAGCATCATCCTCCAAAGGGTTTTTGTCCACCATCTAAAAGCAAGGTCATGCACCCGACGTTCCACAATAATAATAAAATATAATAATCGTTCAGCTGTAGCACCCTTTCGGTGCCTAACTACCATGCCACCAGAAGGAAGCGCGAGGACTGGGATATTGCCAGGTTACCCAAGCCTAGATAGGGGAAGTCGAGAGGCAGAGGTTGGGTTTGAACTACGGATCTTCCGGTCAGTAAATTCGCGCTCTAACCACTGAGCCATCTCATCCCACAATAAAAATGAGAAAAACAAGTGATGCGGCACTCATCGTATGGATGATTGTTCAAACCAACGCTCTCACATCTAAAGAAAATATAGTTACTGCTTCGTTTTTGGGTGATTTTATTCCCACAATGTAATCCAGAACATAAAACTGAACTTCCTCGCTAGTGTTAGTTCTTTAATCCCTCACTGCGAACAGTGGTCATTTTGCAATATAGTTGCTCTTCCTACAATATGTGTGAGCTACTTCCTTATTCTTAATACTACAGTATTTTGTAAGTTGGTGAAACCATCACACAAGTCAGGGTGGATTTTTGCTGCCCTATTTTTCCGCTATTTCAAGGCTGGAGTCCACTTAGGATATTGTTTCATGGAAAGAGGCATGGTGTTTATGATTCAAAATATGTTACTGGAAACTACGAAAACCCGGGATGGAAGCTATTTATAGGATGGTTAATGTTTTCGGAAAATTTGCAAGCGAATGGAAGTTCCGCCCAGAATGCTGTCGAAAACGATGGAAAATAAAGTGACGAACCGTAAATGACGTTAGCACATGCTACTAAGCTCGTTGCGGGAATCATTTGAATTTACAAGGGTCACTCGACTAAACGGTGAGATGGTCCCATAAGCTTTATTTCTTTTTCAGTGCTCCGAAGTGCCATATAATGTTTTTCACTCACCTCAGGTAGCAGCACCTAGCACTAATGATCCTGCTTCACACTCAGAACCTTCCTGTAAAATGCCATGGCGGTAGCCCCCGGTGGTCTCAGCTTCTCGCCCGTCATCTTTTCCTTTTCCCTAGACCTCGATGTTCATATTTTGTTCTTTTAAATCTAACGTGTCATCTAGCACATTTGAGCTAACCCATTAGTTGGTTAGCAGGTACAGCCTTTCGCAGAATGCACTGTAAACCTATTATCTTCCCCGACCTCTAAAAGAGAAGACAGTCTGCGATGCTTAGTTTGTACTGCCTCCTTGAATCTTCCTTTTTTCGCTGACACATGGATTCCTTTTCGCTTCCAACTTCTTTGTTTGTTGAATTCGCCGTAAATGAGTAGAAAGTATGTTGAAAACCAAACAAGATAGCACAAAGCCGTTGCTGAGATGCTTTCCAGGTACAACCAAAACTTCTAGTGATGATCAGGGAAATGCAGTATGGTTTGTGTTGTATTTATGTTAGGAATCAAACTCAAGAATAAATTATTTCGTATAAAAAGTCATTTCCGGAAGCTTCTACATTTTTGCGCAATCGTGCACTACCTGAAACACATGGGTTAGATCCCACTGGTAACCCCAGGATATCCTCCATTCGATGGGGTTATCCGGTCGAGTAATATTGCGAGTACAGGGCATGTAAATCTTAATTATCGGATCGATCAACTGATGCAGATTTTGGCATCAGAATTTCGATTGCTCTGGAACTACGGAGTTATAAGTCCCATTAATTCACTTGATCAGAACATCGGGAGTACATAAGTGACCAGATAATACCATCTGTAAGTCGCCAGTGCATGGCGTTACAATGAAAGTGACAAGTCGAGTATTCGAACGAGGGAGGGACAATCATTGTCAACTTCAGAGTACAATACTGTTTGCTCACAAGAATGGTCACTTAATCGTCATTGCGTCGTTGTATACGAAGATCCAGCGCATTTGGCTGCATGGCAGTTTCGTAGATGACTTTGTGAGGCAACATACTGACCCCTTGGTTAGGTGTTTCGCAATTGAGATTGGTGAGGTCTGGGTTGCGAACCGATAAATAGATGGCTCAGTCATTCTTAGAGAAAGGCGGCGGTCTGATCTACCGACGTAGAATTTGTTACGAAATTTGAGTTTTTCCGAGTAATTGTCCGAGGAAATCATGCGCTGAGGAGGCTGGTTTATTTCCCGCTTAGTTACTCATGCTTTATGCGGCTTGAGTCAACGAGAACTGCTGATATGGTACCGTCGCGGAAACATCCCACCATACTGTTGTGCAATTACTTTTGTACTTCAACAACCAAATAAACTTTATTGGATGGTGGCAACGGAGCACTCATAATCCTCTCCTCGGTTGATCAGTGAACATAGGTCTGATAAGCACAGTCTTCTGGCCCTCCATGTTAGAACTCCAAACAGGCATAGTGAGTTGAACCACTGTGGCTGACCACCGCTGCCCTGCTGACAGGCTTCTGGCGTAGTGGGTCTGGTCGAGGACCTTAGTAGTCCTCTTGTCTATACTTGCCAGTACTTCAGTCCGCATACAACCATGACACACACAAATAAAGTTACTTCCACGCATCATTGACTGTCGCGTGGTTTCATCATCTGGCCTACCTTATTCGCCGTATTCAGCGAGGTGGATAAGCGGACGCATGAGACTGTCGACGTCCTCCATGTTATCCCATTGCTGGCTCCCATCCCTTCCTTCTCCACACTTCTGTAGAACCCAATAGCAGGCGCGTCAGTCAGAGTAACCAACCACACTCCACCACTCATCCAACTGTTTCCATCCATTATCCAAAATTCATTCTGTTCTTATTACGAGCTTGAACGTTCGAAACCCCAAGCGGATCGATGATTGTTGGGCCCACCGTTGACACTTCGTCCATAGGTATTAGCTGCATTTCTGATACTCGAATGCGTGATCCAGTTACAGTAGTATAGCTCTTAACACCCCAGCTATCTAGACGCTATTGACTACGAAATTCAGATGATTCCAAAATAGGTTGTCTCAGTGTTAGTACAGCTCCCGAGCTGAGGCTGTCTTGCCTGATCTCTAAAGTAGCTGTCTGTATGCCGTACGTCTGTTCACTTCCATAGGTACTGGCAGTGGTCGAAATACTAACTGCTCTTTATGTGTGTGTTCTACTCATGCACCACCCAACTGTAGCTTTGCTTTAGCGGTTGACACTTTTTATCGAGAACTAGCCGTTCTTTTATTCACTGTGAAGACTTCAGGGAATCCTGTTAGCTGGAGTTCCCGGTGCTCAGTTCATCGGAACCCTATTTTTCTGTTTAGTTGAGAAACAAGATTTAAGGGTGATGGTGATCGAAATTTGCAGCCATTTTTCTTAGCACTACTGGTGTAGTCGCAGTGAGCGCCATTGGGCCCCCTGCTCTTGTGGTTTGATGAAGTCCATTCGGCTAACTATCAATGGTGTGGCTCAGCACTTCACTGGTGGTTGTTCTGGAGTACGTGCGTTGATTCAAGTAATGTTAACCACAGAGGTGTCAGTCAGACTCTCATCGTAACAAGACTTCTGGCGTCACTGATTCTTCGTCCTCTTACTGCTGCATATGTACTCTTACTCTGTGATAAGTTCAACTCAGTGGACACCGCGTCAATCAAATTTCCCCACTTCTTTAGCACCGTCGTAAGTGCAGTCAAACCACAACCTTAGTGTTTCTTGGCTTCAGGGTTGTGTTCTATTCCATAGGTCTGTCAATTCTAACTGCTACCGTTGGCAGAGGATGTAATCCTCTCCTTATATTCTCACACTTTTGGCTGTGTGAAAGTGCACAGAAAGCTGTCTAAAAGCTACCCTATAAAAAGGGTAGCCAGACAAGAATGTTTGTCCTTTCCATTCTTATCTAATTCGTCGTTGTTTAGCTAATGAGGCGAACATCAAAGGGCTTCTAAACTCCGGCGTTCGAATTATCGCTGATGAAAGTCCTGTAAGCCTGGATTTTTGCAGATGACATCGTTTTTGTCTTTGAAGGCGAGCAGAAAGCGCATGCGCCCTTGGATAGAGTGACCGCCATCCGAGCCAACATTCCGCGTTCACCCTATTTCAGAATGTACAGTCATTGGATGTGCCTCTTGCGGCTCGAAGACGAGCACTGTAGTTTTTGGAGAGTCACTTATCTCGCCGGTTGCACTAACTCTGACGTTAGAAGAGCAGACGAAGTTGATACACGAGTTTCGGGGCCCTGAGTCACTTTCAAGAAAATTAGAAGGCAGCATTTGGTTGTGCAGCAGTTAAATCATCCGTGGCTGGTTCATATGCTGCGCGTGCCGAGTGGTCGTCTATTAAGGTGGTCATTGTACTTCAAGACTCCCTCAGTGGCACAAACCACAAGAGGGACAACAAGTGACTTGGCATAATGCATGAAGGTTGCGAAAAGTTTGAACGCATGCTGTTGGTGTTGTTGGTGAATACAGTCCTAGTGACTTCTTGTGCTTGGCTAGAGACGTTTCAAGATATGGATGCTTACCTGTTTCCATGATCTGCGCAGTCAATTTCTGTCCGGATTGTTTGGGGGTGTGGGTATCTTATGATCACAGGTAACTTAGCGGCAGGTCACCTCCCTGTCTATTCGTTTCTTCTACATTTCAGAGTTTTAAAAATTTCCTGCTTGGTCGTGTGACAGTTAATTACCCGTATTCACTATTGTTGTGTTGCTATCAATGTTGAAGATCCTGCCACCACTGAGGCGATGTTAATGTTGTAAATCTTCTGCAGTATTAATGGTCTAATTGCTTATAGTCGACTTTCTAGGACATATCCATTGTGAAGGGTTTTTGGCAATAAGTTGGTTGTTTTGAGCTCGGAAATTGTTTACCTTTAGTTTGGCAGGTTTCTTGGCAGAAATGTGGCAATAAAAAGATTCTTTGCCTCCAAGGTTACCCCCTGTGTGACAGCATTTCCGCTTGAAAACGTTAATTCAGGAAGGAGTAATGTATTCACAAGAGTAACCGTGCTTTCGAACTCACCAGAAATTCTCCATCTTCTACCGCATAGATTGCAAGCAACTGGTTTGCTTTCGCTTACAGTAGGTTAGAGGGTGAGATGGCTCAAGTGGTTAGAGCGTGAATTTACTGACCGGAAGGTCCGTGGTTCGAATCCGACCTCTGCCTCTCGACTTCTTCTGTCTAGGCTTGGGCAAACTGGCAGTATCCCAGCCCTCGTGCTTCCTTTGGGTGGCACGTCAGCTAGGCATCGAAAGGGTGCTACAGCTGAACGATTTTTCGATATTTTGCAGTAGGTTACCCAAGTAGTTTCCAGGTCCTGCTGGTGATGACTGTGTTCTGTCTTGCTGACAGTGATGTAACTTCTATGTCGGTCCTTGGTTTTCCGCTCTGCCCACTGTGGTAAATCATATACGACTGTACTTACAGAATATTCCACAACGTCGTGTGAGCATCTTCGTGAGGGGAGAGAAGCGTCGAGCTATAGATGCTCGATCCAGATTGGCTGACATTCTGACCGACCAGGGCATGTCTTCGTTTAGTCCGTGGCCCGCACGTGATGCATCCGTCAAATCGACGTGATGTTCGGTAATTAAAAGTGGCTAGCCTCCGGATACCCCATTGAGGAAACTGTTCACCAGACTGCTGCACTCATCTCAGTTGTGAGGCCTCAGGGAAGTGCTGTTGCATTTGGGTCCGTCTCTGGGGCAGTGAGCACGCTGATGGGGGATTTGGTGCCTTCCATTTCAGAGATATGTCACTGCTCTCCGATGTTCCGTGCGACGTGGTTCCCTTATGGAGCCACAGTCTACTGTTTGAATTAGACTCGCTTGACGTGGCAGTGTCTATGGCCTGATTTGCGCTACGTGCTTGACGTGGTGTTCGACCCTGCGTCCATATCCTAGAATCAGTATCTGGCCCTTGTGTGACTGTTATGGTGTCCCTTCTGCCGGTCGCTCCCTCTTGAATTTCTGCACAGCAGTGGAACGATCCAACCGAATGTGGGATTGAAGGGCGCGGATCGCAGATACAACGTTGCAGGTTGCTAGAAGGGTTTGCCAAAATGGACTGAAGTGAGAGGGTTACCGGTGCAGGACGCCACAAGCTTAATAGCCTCTGTGTCGCATAGGCTCCGACTGGTCTCCGGTTTGGCTGTAACTGCAGCGAACACAAAATCGTCAGGATGTGGTGTTTCCGGTAACGTATTGCAGCCATCTGCAGTTGTTGCGTTACAAACGGCATTGGGGGATTGGTCCAATAGTTGAAGCCCATTAATCCAACCCAGGCCTAAGAGGTCGAGGCCTGTATAGTTCGTGAGGTAGCAAGCACCATTGAATTGAATCCTACTGAACTTTAAGGAGCAGTTCAGCCGGAGCCGATAAACTGAACTGAAGTGAACGGCAACTTGATTGCTGGAATTTTCCTGCCTGGTGTCTGTATCAGAGAAATGATGTATTACACGCGCACTGTGACATGATAGCTGTAGGCTTGTCCTGCATAACCTGCATCTTTGCTTCTTTTTTCTTCTGAAGTAGGATTTTCCCCAATTTGTTTCGCGGAGTTGTGTCCCAATGAAGTTGAGCTATGTCAATCCGTTCTGTCAGTGACGGTTGTAGTGGATTGTGCGTGTGATGTTTATGCATGGTTTGTACGGTAATGTGTTGTAAATGACGGTGGTTCAGACTAGATGTCAATGAAGTTTATATCGCTCCCATCAGTTTGAGGCGCACCATTTCGCGACCGATGTACCCTGTATCTGGAATGCAGTTACTTATCAGGTATTCAAAGAAGGGAAGCTATAAGTGTTCGTATATACAGTGTCGCTAGTCTCATTTAAACGTTTACTCCAAGAGCAAACGGTGGTAAAAAGGAACAAAAAGTGGCTATATCGTTATACTCGCCTCCGAAATAGCTTCAAGCAGTGTTGCGCATGATGTGCTACTTACGCTTTTGGTTTGTGTTCCGTGCGGTTACGTTGATGGTTTTGGATTTATGTTTCCAAGCGTTGAGAGAGGGTGGATTATTGACTGTCCTAACACTAGTGAGGAGCTTTGCGGGCATTATTATGTGTTAAAGTGCACCAGCAGTTCAGTTCTGTGCATTGGATAGTATCTTCATAGGTCTATCACGATCTACGCGTACTGATTGCACAACGTTGTTGATTCTCAATTGCTTGAGGCAATCCATCACTGGTGGTTGCTTGCACATTTCTACCACTCTTCACAACGTATTCGTGTATTATGGCTGTCTCCAGCTTTTACGTAATGGCTTAGGAGTTGTGACTGGTCTTTGCATATTTCAACTGTTTCATGTCTTTTACGTCACTCAGAACGCTTACTCCGTTCGCAAGCTAGACGAATTCAGTCGAGCACCAAAGTGGACATCGATAAAGTTCAAGGTAAGCTATTGAGTTGTGCATTGTCACATAAGATCAGTACAGCTGCATGTGTGTTACCCAAAAACACCTTCATTTGTTGCGACCACAAATGAGTGTTCCTATCCGGACAAATCCCTTGCATGTATTCATTCGCATGGAATGATGAGTAACGTCGAACCTTCTATTCCTAATCTATCGCACCGTTTGCACAACGTCGGGCGATATACTTGCAGGTGTAAAAACCCAGCTAACTTTGAATCTTGTTCTTGCACCACCCCTGCTAGTGGCACACTACAGCAAAACCCTTCGTCAGATGTCTCATGAATAAGGGGAACGCGCCACGTGGGGGACACTTTGTAACTTCCCCATGGAGTTTCTAGCAGAATGCCCCTCGAGACTTAAGGACACTCGGGTGATCCTTACATGCCTATTGAATGCAGTCCAAAGAGATTACAAGTACCTCCAGAAAGGAATGCACCTCAACATAATGCTACTCTTAAGCTTGTTATAAAAATATGGCTGAATAGATCCCAGTTGCCAACAAGCTAGTGCAGTGTAGCTTTTTGACGGAATTGTGAGAATGAGCTGCTGGGTGAACACTAATCGTGCTTCGAACTAGCTCTGTTCGCTTCAGACCGTTGTCGACTGGGTGTGCACACTAGAGTGTTTTCTTGACAGGGTATCAGGTGAGATAAGTTCTGCGTGTTTTCAAGACAAAACCAACATGTGGGGTTCGCTGAAGTTTCTTTACTCTCCAGGTTTTCTTCTCCACCTCATTTTCAGTGAATGGACACCCACCTAAGTCAGATAGATGTCCCCAGATTGGTGAGTTATTCTTAATCCTTTGAGATGTGATCGATCGATGGTTTGATTTAAAGCGACGTGGGATGTTGTATCAGAAAGCTTGATTAGGTCTTGCTTTTGCCGATTGGTCATTCAGAGTAGAATTTACTACCAGTCGAAGCACGCTTGGGGTGGGTGAATCCTTAAAACCACGGAAGCAATTCAATTACCAAGCTCGGCGAACGGACCAACAGCTCTCTAATGAACTACAAATTATCCTATTCGTTTGCATACTTTGAATAATCAGGGTATATCTCACTTACTGGATCAGATCCCCTGGAGATACGGTGCTGTCCGCGCCGAGAGTGCCTATGAAGCGAATGTGCTTCTAAGAATGGAGAATAGTAAGTGGAGGATGGATATGTAAATTTGTGGACGTTTTTGCATAAGTTCGCTTGCTCTCAAGGGAACAAGTACCGATGTTCCGAGAGAAACCCTACCTGAATGATTGACACGCTACGGAACGAAAGATGGTTACAATCCTGATGAGCTACTCCATGTGGAGTTCTGTTCGTAAAGAACCTGTTTGATGGTGGCATGCAAAACTGCTGGAGAAGAGTTACCACTCTTGATTTTGGCGACCAAGGCGTTTCAGCAACTTTAAGATAGGTAGAATTGACTCGCAATACGATGCAGACAGAACTGCCTGGATGACCCAAATGTTTTTCGACCTCGGATCCGTCGATCAAACAGTATTATGGTTTTTAATGAAGATTTCATTCTGTAAGTGAAGCCAGTCTAGCTTAAAAGCCAAGAAGCACTGTACAGCTATTTCATGCTTATTGGAAATCATCAGCACTGCGCATCTAACGGAAGTTCAGAGAGTCTCGAACCCGCGACCTCCCGCTTAGGGGTTTGAACACTTGACCGTTCGGCTACGAACGGCGGATCATCGGTGTGATTAACTCGCACTATATCCTGTCTAACAGTGGAGGACGGTCCCAACTGTACGAGATTCTTTGGAAAGGTTTGTACATATTTTCTCGATATAGTACAATGCTTATAGGGGTGTTGAAAACTCTTCGACCTCTGGGTTTTCCCTTCTTGGGGTTCGTTAGTTAGATGTAGTCCTCGAGTTTCCGTTAACCTTGTTGCCTGCTTGAAGACAAATCACATGCGAGTGGCGAATTACACTTCCTTACAAATCGTATCGGTGTTGCTGCGCCAGGTGGCTGCTCATGCCGAATGCATTCGTTCGTCGACCGGTTACTCTTTGTGCCATGGCAGCTAAACCACTGATGCAAAAAGTGATAGACTTACTTTTTACTGTTTTTTATAAATCAACACAACCACATCTACTTGCTTCTACCTATAGCAAGTAAAACACACGTACCCTGTTCCCAGCGTTATGTTCTACTCGTAGGAATCGAACCCAGGTCTGATAATTGCAGGTCAGGCAAATCATCGTGGCAGATAACGGCACCCAACTGACCACAGTGTAACTCCTGACAGACCACTTACAGGACAGCTTTTTCTCAATCCCGACAACTATTATGTCCTCACAACTACAGCTTAATTGTCAAGAGTAGAGCATACACTACCGGATTGCGGACCATACTGCCTTCTGGAGACACCCTCTGCACGCCGACGGTGTGCGACTGTTTATACTTCCGAAGTACCGCCTGTATATGGGGAATCATGGGATCAGCAAAGATGAGGACATACCGGACGATCTTCTGAGGAAGCAAGTCCCCACGAACTAACCAGATCCCTTTTCGCCCAACCGTGTGCAGCATGGAAACGGCTGGAAGGTGGTCGGTCAGTTTAGGGTCTGGAACTATTTATTGAAGCCCAGACCAACAAACCCTTCATGGATGGACACCCCAGAACCCGACACAATAATGGTTCGCAACACTGACTTAGACTCTGACAGACGTTGCCCAATTACACACCCAGTGGGACTTCTGCATCAAGATAGTCGATTTAGAAAGTACCTATCCAAATGCTCATTGAATCAGACGACTGTAGAAGTCCTACACCAATGAAGCGGTTAGGCGATCGCCTCCGGCGCGCCTGATGAAATAACAACCATATATGGTATAAAGCTGAATAACAACAAAAACGGAAGTATTTCGTAACTGTAAAAATCAATTGGCAATTTGAAAAGGACACTTCGAATAACATCTTAAATAGCCGTGTGTGCTTAAACATGTGTCGGACAAATAAGACGCTCATTATTTATGGAACTTTTGATTTTTTGCCAGAGATATGCCGCACTCTGGAGTTTCACTGTGCTCAAGCATGTGGAATGACAAATGATGCAAATATAGATTGAGGTGTGTATACTTGTGCAACTGTATTCATAACTAGTGATGTTCGTGCACGATGCCAGCGTGTTTTGACTGCGCAACAAACCAATCATATGCAGTTCACGCGGGCTGAACCATGACGTACGGTAGCACCATAGTTTACGCATGTGATTTCGATTGTGCTGCAACTCATACTCGTCTATCCTTATCCACTTTTCACTGCTGTACAGTTCACCGGTATAGTACTTGATACAAATTTAAATAAAGCAGTGTTCACACTTAGGTGAGTAGGATGAAACGGAGGTGCGTACAAACTTAAGTGCGTGCAGTATGACATCATGAGGTGGTTGTACTGCTATGAAGCACCATCTTCTGCATTTGCTTAGCTGTCAGTGCTGGTGTGGAGATGAGACTGACAAGGTGAATTGTCATCCTGACGTGGTAGGCAGCAATAGGTAGTGTCGTTAGGCTTGATCAATGACCTAGATACCAGAAGAATAATCGGTTCGACTGATGAAGGACGGAGAAGCCGGAGGAATCGTCAACTACTAGTCATGAGGCCCTACAACAAAGTTGCATCATGACACGGTTTCTTGCTGAAGCTCAACAGATGCCCAAAACGGAACCAATTCGGTGACTTTACCGCAGACGATCCTCTAATTAAGAATATCGGGCGCAAACTCACACTATCAGTTGAAGGTAGACTCCTAAGGAGCGTTTGTCCGAGGGATGAGATTATAGCTGCTTTGAGGCTTACTGGTTGGGCACAACTTGTTCTTCACACCGTTTACTCTTTACATTACAATTTCCTTGAACTGTTCGCGCTGCAGCCTGCCGATATCATTCACAACCGAACGTGAGAGTCTGAAGCCTGGTTACTTCTTGATGTGCTCGATACAGTGGCTCAAGGTCTCGCTGGTCAACCGCACATGATGTCACCGGGTATGTTGTTGAAATTTGTAGGGTTGGGCAAAACAACCGTATTAACCACCGGACATTTGTAATTAGCAAATTGGTGTCCTTGTTCAGTGTTGCTGCGGTTGTAGTTGCTTTTTGTAGGCTACTTCCGCCGCCAAGCTTGTCCAGTTTTGACCTCAATGGATAGGTCATATCACAGACACTCGCGTTTAGTCGCTCACTTCACTAACAAAAATTACGCCATTGAGGGGAATTTCGTTAGCTCAGGTAGTTCAGGCGGTCTTTGGTTTGTTCGCTGAGCTGAGCACTTCGAGTGCATCACCAATCGAGGTGACATTAGCAGTGCGTTGTTAAGGGCTGAGTGGAGCGTAGAGACGGGTCAACGTCTCTACACAACCAAGTCGTTGGTTTGGTGATTTTCAGATTCTCCGCAAATGCTGACTGTTCAGATGAAAAATTCTGACTACTTTCCACTAGTCACTCGACTGCCTGTATAGCTGATTAGAACAAGAATCACACTTCCGCATAAATTAGAGTGAAGTTCACTTTGAACGTGTGTTGCCCCACTGCAACACGAAATGAGGGTTTCGCCATGGTGCTGTCGTCGGCTTCCACGCTTCCAATAAAGTACTAAGGACGGTGATGTTCACTCCTCAGTGAATATCTTGTTTCAACACGTTATGACTAGCTAGTTTCCAATAGTCATTCGTGGCACAGCATGTAATATGTTGGAGACTGTTTCCCTAACCTGAAGTGTCAGTCAGAGCCGATACCTGGGTCCACATGCTTGCTGATTTACCCAAACCGACCCTACCCTACGTCTCACCTATTCCAACCTGAATTTTCTGGATTGTGTTGGGTCCAAGTTATTCTTGTCACTTGGTGGCTGCCGTGGAAGTCTTGTTGATAAAGTGAGTCGGTCTCGCACACTGCCGCTGTCCGCGAAGGGCGTTTAGAGGGCCAGATCCTCACCAACTGAGACCCAATCCAGGTTTCAGCAACCTATACCCTATCCGACACTGAAATCAAACAGCGACATATCTGACTTGGCAGTGGCGGCGCAGGTATTCAGTTCTCTTCGGAGACGACAGTGCATCCCTAGGCCTACTGAAGGATTTGATGCAGGTTTGCTGGCCTTCGGACATAACCGAGCCACTGAAGTACTCATCTGAGACGTAAGATGCGTTCTGCAACCACCAAACTAAGTATTCTGTCGAGTCGTCGAATTTTCAAGATGTGCCTTAAATACCATCACTAGGAGACACGCTTGCCATCGTTCCGGTTCCGGATACGGAACTTTGAGTCACGCGTAGCTTTGACGATCCCGAATATCGAAAAGAAGAATTGGGTTAGAAGGTCTACGGCACTGTTGACACAAAGGTAAGGCAAAGTTATACAACAAACCTTAATTGTCCACTTTCGTGGCGTCAACGAATGCAGTGTGTCACTGACCGGCATAGTGCAGTATCAAGGTCCCCACACCAAACGACGGGGAGCGGAACGTTGGCTCTGTGGTGTGGGTTGCGGTTGTCTCTTCCGAGGATATTTTCGTGATTCTGATTGACAGAAAAAGTCACGGTAGGCTCAACAAACGGGACGCGAACACGCATGGGTAAGTGGATTAGTTGCGCACATTCACACGCGTACATATTTTCTAGTATACCGGTGTTGGACGGGACGGCCTTTGCGGCAAGGCGAATGGTGGGTGCATATAACCAAAACAAGTGGACATCAAAAGCGCATGGACGGAGTAAGCAAATTAATGGGGCAGTTATCATGAGGTCAAGTTAGATTCAATAACCGCGGTGTGACGGTTTATGCGCCTCCATTTCCTACTGAGCTATACTGTAGGTCGCAGGATTTCGTCGCAGTTTAGTGTATAAGTAGATGGTTGAACAGCAGTATCCTGGCCTTCGGAGTTGGAGCCTGTTCGACAAACTAATGTTTGCAGACTGATCCTCTCTTGCGCCGTTTTGTGATAGGAATTTTGAGTTGAAGGCTCCGGTGGTCCTTCTGCCCTAGGTTTCAGCCCCCCGGCAGACCCCGCCTGCGGTCATGAACTGTCTTCTACAAGAAGCAGCTAGGTCTCATTCACATATAGGGACTAGGTGGCTCATTAATTTGACTAGGTGGACCGTCGTACGCAACCTGATTTTCCTTTCTTGCTTAAGGTCTTCATCAGTTGTTGAAAGCCTCCATTTATTATTTCGATACGGAGGTTACCCGCTTCCGTACTCTCCCGTTGAGTAGAATGGGAGAAGCCAAGTATCAAAATGCATTGGCGTGTTCAACTTACTCTCTTTTGTGGAGGCTGCCCCCTAGATATCTACTTGCGATAGAACTTTCACCTACTGATATTGACTGTCAGCCTACCGAACCCTGCATCGTCGGTGAATCGTTCAAGAACGGTCTTTATATCTATAGTTGCTCCAAGTTTATGTCATGAGTATATGCAGGACTGCCATTCCACGTTCTTTTCCAGTTACAGTCTGCTTGGTGACTAGGCAGTGGATCAAGGTGTTGCGAAATTACTTAAGCTCCAATAATTCCGTTAAAATATTTTTCGTCCCCGCTACCGGTTTCAGGTTTTGCTGTGAATTAGTTTGTCGTTCTTTCTAATCAAGGTGTAATCCTACCAAATGAGTGCATACTTTATGTGCTGGACAACGAACCGATTTTTGATTGTGTTCACTCGAAGCATCTGTTCATCACAATAAGATCTGCTGGTTGCACTGCAAGCTGGAAATTCGGTTTACAATCTGTGTCCATGTATGAGGTTATCTTTTTTTGGTGTGTCAACAAGGTTCACCTGGTTGGTCGATGATGACTGTGTAACAACTAACAAGATCCATGCTCTCTGATAACATGGTGCAGTCTGATAGTTATAAACCGTTTGCAAGGTTTTGCTGTCAGTAGTGTCTGGTAGCGAGCGATACTAACAACTGCAACCCATGGCATTCACGATGTCCTCTTGTCCTGTTCAGCAGTTCGCTCCAATTAGCGAAGTATCGTTGCTAGTTGACGATAATCCGGAACAGCAAGCCTCTAGCTGCTGCGTACTGTCTTCAGAAGTACCCGTTAAGTTTTACTCGATTAGTCTTTGGACGCTGCAAACTACTACACACTCACTCCAAATGTTATGGATTTCTGCTGTTTTCTATTCCTTTTGTCTAGGAATTTCTAGTCGAGTGGCACGCTATTTCAATGAGCAAGATTTTTCAGATCGCGTCCATCTTTTACGTGATACCGACGGTGTGACAAGTTCCCGTGGTTTGATGAACGATTCTTCTGGAGCTAACTGGACTAACCCGCATTCAGACTGGCGACCTGTGGAATTTTCCGAGTCCGCCATTCAAAATGAATTCTCCCTACAGTCAGTGAAAGATGCTCGAAAATCTACGTATTTGTGATCCGTGACTTGTAATCTGTGATGTTCTCAATTCCCGTATTCTGGTGCTGTGTTGCATATTCCTTTCATTTCCTCTCTGCTTTGTTGTCAGACCAGTGGAAACTGTGTTGTCGGATCGCGTTGTTGCTCATTCTACTCAGATGTCTTTCTGACCTAAAAACATCATTTTATTTCCACCTTTTCACATTTCATAGCCGCCAATGACAATACGACTGACAGGCATTCGATAGTACTGAATTGATTTGATGGACATGATAAGCCCCGCGAGTCCCAAACCTGCAGATAAAAAAGGTGGATTTATTAAGATTTTGTGAAAGTTTTGATGTTTTTGCGAACGCGAGTGCGCCTATTTAAGGCATCATGTTGTATGTTTATCTCATTATTTTGTGAGTCAAGGATATATGAACAATAACGGCCGACTAACACAGTAGATCAGTGTTAAAGTTTTCAGGATCACCAACATACGAGCCGAATAATGCCCATGTATTGCCAATTGAAAGCGAATACGTGACTACTGATGTTA
This sequence comes from Opisthorchis felineus, assembly GCA_004794785.1. NCBI lineage: Eukaryota > Metazoa > Platyhelminthes > Trematoda > Opisthorchiida > Opisthorchiidae > Opisthorchis > Opisthorchis felineus. The sequence goes on along the minus strand of SJOL01003576.1, from coordinate 39,000 downwards.
GTTTGATGGGTCAACATGTTTAGTATGACTAATGATGTTATATGATGTCACATAAATAATATAATATACATGTAATATTATAGCGTGCTAGCATGCGACCTTTAGTAAAGGAGGGTAAAAGGTAGAAAACAAATGGCGTCCAGATGCGGCAAGGGTTCTGTCCATTACAAGCCGTGAACGACTTGCGATTTGAGAAATAGTTCACTGGGAAATAAGCTGTGTCGTGGTCAAGTATTTCGGCAGCAAGTGGGTTGAGCAACACTCTACTTAACGAGAGCGTTTATATCAAGCTCTGAGGCGGCACGATGTGCCTGTTCGGGTCACATCAAGTGGGAATGACCGTAAGTGGGCCGGAGCATTCCAAATTTCCCACCATTCATTTTCCCGTGTATTTATCATGTTAGAACTATTTTATTTGATAGGTTGGAAACAAACAAGTTCTCTCTTTGTCAATCGCCTTGCGAGAAGAAAGTTTACCGCATGGGCAAAGGAGAGAACGAGGAGAGGCCCGTCACCAGAAAACTACTTCGATGCACGTAACAAATCACGGCAACGATAGTTTCCCAAAAATTTCTACGTAGAGCCAATTCAAACGAATAACTTGGATTCTGGTAAGGTGATACAGACGCTTCACTCGGCCTTGCTGATCATAATTGTAAGCAATCCTTTAGCGCTCCATTCGGGGTGAGGAAATTTTCAGTTCCAATGAAAACATCTCCGGCTGGTTAACAACCGTCAAAACGGAATTTCTGTTTATCTGTTAGATCACAAAATATAAAATGGTCAGGGTCACTGAAGAGTAAGAAGTCCGTTGTGGCACTTGGCAGATGTACCGAGGTTGTAAACGGAGGACATTTCCGACCCATTAGTAAAATGTAAACTTGGGAGTTGAGAGATGCTTCAAAATCAATCTAGTTGAGCAGACCTAGATAATCGAATAAAGCTTCAGAATGGTTGATAGATAAACAGCGGCCAAGGAAGGGAGTTAGCTTGGTAGGCAAAAGGTCCGATTAATTTGGTACAGGAGTTTGAAGAGCTAGCAAAAACAGGGGAGTGGAAATTCGACAAGTAACGTCATTTTCATCATTAAGTAGCCATTGATGTGCCTTTCCAGTGTTGATCCGGAAAACACCAAGATAGTTTGATGGTTGGTAGATGGCACTTTGTGTTTGCGAACATCAGTTTTACGAGTTCCCCATTGACAACAATACGTCAGCAACACACCCTGGCGCCGGACTGTCATACAACCATGAGGCATGTCTTAGAAATGATCGGCAAGGAAGACTAGGGACCGGGATTTGGTTCGAAGAAATCCTGTGTCCTTAAGACAATCAAGGATAACGTGCTTACAACTTTGGACGGCATTGAAATAGGTAAATCTGGGCATCATACCGATTTGAGGCGCCACCAGTGGGAATGGTCAGGCGTTCTTCGCGAACCTGACACGAAGTGAACCCGTATCACAACGACAAGCGAATTGCTGCTAGGTAGTCTGTCTAGGAAACCATAGCATGCGTGACATGTCATGTTCGGCAGAGTTTCCAACCAAGCGCAGGCAGAATCACGTATACCCTAACCGGGAAACCGTGAAGATCCCACAGCGCTCAGTTTAACTGTAGCCGCTTTCACTGCATGTCGTGACCCGTCCCGTGGAAGACTTTATCCAATAATAGCTTGGACGTACATAATACATACCCCAACCACCTGAAACTGGTAGGTTTAATCTGTTGCTCTAAGGATTCTGTCATGCTGCCAACACCACGCTTGCTGATGTTACGTTGCGTATTTGCTGCGGCCAGCTAAATATTGCTGTGCTACTGAAAACCCGCTGGTCAATTTCAACGCCCTTCCTTGGATCGGTGGTGGGGGGAGCAAGTCTCAGCCGTAATGTAAGGTTGTTTTTACAGTTGCCTTACACACGCCTTACACCCTTATCGAACCCAGTTACGGTCAGTCTCCTGCAAGGAGGCCGCTTTAACATGTTTCTCCAACTTACGACTCAAATCCTTTTTACCACTAACTGGGATGCTCGTTTCTGGGTTTTACCAGTAAAATTTGATGAAAGTTTGCACCGAACGAGGTTCTGGACTGAATCGATCAGTGTGCTCCAAAACGATTGGCAGTCACGGACTGAACCCCACCAATTTACACTTGGTAAATGGTTTGTAGCTAATAAACTGAACTGGGATAGGGGGACAGTTAAGAGATAACGTTGAAGGGAGTTTGAGGGTGTCAGTGGTCACTCATCCGCCCTACTGCACGCAACTAATAAGGCGACCGGGTTGACGTTACGACACCCTCATCCAAAGCCTGACCGAATGTGGCAGTGTTCAGTTTGAGACCATTTGATTTGCCTAACTTTCAGCACTTGTGCCACCGCGAAATCTGGAGGGCCAGCAGACTGTTTGTCAGAAATCAGTCAACTTACCAGGCAGCTGATTGATTGTGGATATTGAACGGGTATCCTCCAGTACAACTCTGTGGGTTGCTGCGGTACACAAACCGTCACATCACGATAAGGTCCAGCATCTCGCGACGGTTATGAATTTATGAGTCACTACAGACGCACCCCGGTCTGACGGATTTCAGTGTTGGCGCGTACCACAGGCCTAGTCAACCACAGCTCTATCGCTGGCATCCAAGGCGTTCTTTTGCGCAAACTGATCAGTTGTCGGGAGACAAGTTTGTGAGAATCAAGCTGGGTTTTGCCCTGGCTGAGGGTTCACTGGCGATATGTTTGCCTCGGTACAAGTTCTCAAACAGCGCCACTGCGCCAAGAGTTTCACGTTGGTCGGTTTTCTTGATCGGAAAGCTGCTTTTGACTCTGTCGATCTTCAGAGATCTTGGCGGTTTCTGGCTTATCCCCTACGAGGGAACTCTATGCAAATTCCAGTGGGCGCGTATGCGTACACAGGCTTTCGCCTCAGTCAAACATATCCAGCGGTGTAAGACAAGGCTGCCACCTGCTATAACTCCTCTTCAACTTCTTTATTGGTGTGCTGCTTGAAACTCATCTGCCTGACTCTGAAACCTCGGGGATGGAAATGATTCTGGGGCGTTCGCTCAAGGACACTGAGTATGCGTAAGATACTGCTCTCCTTGATTAAGATCCCTCAAAGAAGCAAGCCATTTTAAATGACCTTAATAATTCTGCCGTACGACTTGGTATGCGCTTCGCACCTGCAGATTGTAAGGTGCTGCTACAAGACTGTGGAATCAGACCCAATGCTCAAGCCTGCAGACGAGTCAATCGACGTGGTAGATAAATTTGCTTACCTGGACAATTGTATAAGTTCCGGTGGACCGGCTGGAGACGAGAACACTTCTCTAACCGCGAAAGCCAGAACACTTTTCACCAACCTGCGACATCTATGGTTCCGACGTGATGTCAGTTTGTTAAAGACAGTATATACTGTGGCAGTGCGATCCATACCGCTTTATGTATCAGGAATTCTGCCCCTACGAGCAGAGGATATACGAAAGCTGTCAGTGTTTGACCATCGGTGTCCCCGATGCATTGGTCGGGTCTGGTGGGAGCATCGGATTAGCAATGCTGATGTGCGCCAGATGGTTTCAGGAAGAAGGTACTCTCTCATGATGGATGAATTACTCATGCTTTATAGGTTACGCCGGTTGGGACCTGTACTCCGAATGCCAAAGGATCATTCGATTCGCACAGCTGTTTTCGGTTAATACTGTTCTGAGTGGAAGCGAACGAGGGGTGGACAGTTTATGACATGGCAATCAAGCGTCAGAGCACTAGTTAGTAAACCTGCAGTTTCCCTGGATGGGCGCGCGGGGTCTCAACTCACCAATGGTTAACAACTCTGGCAGACATGGCTCAATCGCACAGTCAGTGGCACTCGTGCTTCAAAACCATCGCATTCAATGTGTAGCTGCCCAGTTTCCCGAACTAACTGATCATGCCATCGCTTCCGATGCCACATTTTCCGGTCACCGAAACTGTAGGGATTCTTTGTACTTGGTTTGTAGCTGGTAAATTGAACTGAACATTTCTATGTCATGTGTTTCAGATGGAATTAAGAGAATAACTCTAATATGAATGTTGAAATATGATTTATAGGATATAAGGAAGCCTAACCGTGAAAGGGTCGAGGGATTCAGCTGGGTTCCAGGTGAGTCTCCCGTCAAAACCAAAATGTATTTCGCTAGTACCAGCCCGTTTATTTACTGGAAATCAGCAGGTACAGTAGGCTAGTTGACAGGATGTTAACGGAAATATCACTTTAAAAGTGTTTTGCATCTTAGTACTTCGCCAAGCGCGTACGCATTTTTATCAGAAAAAACCACTAGAAAAGCAAAACGCTACGATGCAAGTAATGGTTTCACAACAGGGCTGCGTCATTATCCCCGAAAACAGTGTGACCTTTCCATACTGCGAATGATAGTGGTGGCCTTTGTGTGAAGAAGATGAAGAAGAAGGACGAAAACTTTCAATGTTTGACCGTCGCTACTCTGACCTAGTGGGAATATCGGATCGGAAAACCTGAGGCTTGCGGGATAATTTTTAGGAACAAATAACCCGTTCACAACGCACTCCATAGGCCATGGGGGTTAAACCATGTATTTTGGAGACCAATTGACTGTCTGCCCTGCAGGGACCCTCTTCCAGCTGTGTGTACGACAGATCACTGCGACTTGCCAACGAAGTATGGAAGTCCTAACCATTAAGCCCACATGCGGTGGCTGCTGCCAGAAGACAACAGACTCACTTTGGGGTTAGCATGCCGTACAGACCAGCGCTCTGCAAGCTAGCACTATCAGCCATTTTTGATAAGGATTTGAAAAACCTCCCTCCGCCTGCTCTGAGAGCAGGAGAACTCGGGCTTCGATTATCCAAAAGATAACTGCCAGTTGTCTCACCAACACTGCAATTTAGGCTAATAGACAGATTCGAGAGTAAAAGGTCAGCCGACCCAATGTGCCCTAGAGCTAATCAAACAGTGGACTAACAACAAGCTAACTCACCGGAGCATCCACTGAAGCATGCAAGGCGCAGTGGCCACTGCTGTCTGTGATTCAATAAGTCTCACGGCTTTTCATCAATAAACCATTTCCATGGAGTAGTTAACGTGCGGACTTACTGACCAGAGGGTCCGTGGTTCGAACCCAACGTCGGCATCTTGACTGCTCCGCTCTAGGTTTGAGCAACCTAGCAGTATTTCAGCCCTAGTGCTTCCTTTGGGCGGTATCGCAGTCGTGACCGAAAGAGTGTTACAGCTGAACGACTGATTTGATTGGCCTTAGATCCATCCTTTATGGATTTTATGGGAGCAAGGAGTATCATAAAATAATGAATGGAATTCAACTATTTCCATCTTATCAGCCGTTTGCAAACGTCCAAAATCAAGGTCAAGGGAGATCATGAACAAATAATTCGAAAGACAAGCACTTGGAAAGTAAAATCACTACAGCAAGAAAAATTCATCAAGCATCAGATCTACTTGGACAAAAGTGCTTGGGCTGTAGACTTGAACCAGCACTAGGCAAGTAAAGGCTAACCACAATTTTCAGTTGTTCACTCGATTTGGTCGCTGCCGCTCAATAAAAAAAAGCGTGACGGGCATTTGTTTTCCCGACAGCTTACGAATTTCAGCGACTGCCTTTTTCTTTCCACTCATTGCAATCCATTGTTATTATGTGCATTACGTGCTAACATTATCGGGGCATGGTCGTAACTCCTTGTCTACTTGTCTTTTCGACGAACTTAGTACTTCTAGTACAGAGACAGAGTTTGGTTTGTCTAGGTTGGTTTCTTTTAGCATTCACTGTGGTTTACTGAGCACTAGTAAATTCGCATCTGCGAAAGTTTGACTCAATCACCTCTAGGCTAGTCTTTCACACCGGTTCCCTTTTCATCACTTTGTTACCAATTCTATTTCTGTTTCACAGACCTCCCGTTTTTGACAAAGCTGCTTGGATAGCCACCATTCTGCTTACATTTGCATGGTCTCTTTCCCACGTCTAATTAGAGCAGATTTTACTGGCTCTACTGAAGAGCACTGATAATGAGTACTCAAGGTTATATCCAAAATATGAACAAAGTTTTCGGGAACCGAAGCCACTTCGCTCTACTACACTGTGTGTAGTAGAACATCAAGAGTCAAACAGGCGACTGCGCGCGCAAAGCTTCAGTTACAGTCTGATAAATAAAGCTATGCTTGCTCAGCTCATGTCGTAAGTCGTTACTCCCTAGACCACATGGGCTACCTAGATTTCACAAAGGCAGTATTTCATTGCAACCACTACCTTCTATGATTAGAGTGCCGCGTCAGAAGTTAGACGAGTGGAATTCCCAGCTCATTGAAGCAATCAGGAGAAGACTAGCGATACAGTCCGAAGGCTTCATCTGAGTTTGCTTATAGGATTCGTAATTAAGTGCTTTCCATAAAGATGTTGTGTCATACGAGGTGTGTTCCATTTTTACAAATGTTCCTCTTGAGCAGACAGTTGATATAAAATGCACGTACTTCATTGAACTACTCACCGTCCACAATCCTTTCCTCTATTGTGCACTAAAGTTTGCAGTTATGTTTTGTGAAGGATTTATACCGACGAATTGATAGCTTGGCGTTGGGTAGCCCGCTTGTGTCATCTGTAGGGGTTATAATTATGGGATATCCGGAAAAGATAATCCTACGCCATCTTAGCCCGCTATGTTTGCGGATGTTCGAATCCATACTGCACAGATAATGTATTCACGGTTGAACAAGAAGGACAAGAGTCCTCCCGCTTCTTAGATATCCAAATGGTAGGGCACGATGTTGATTCCCTTGTCCGGATCCACATTCCCTACTTCAGCCTGAATAGTAAAGTAACTTAATTTCAAAAGGTTGTGCTGAGCAAAATCTAAAGGAGTCCTTTTTCTTGATTTGCGAGAACTGACAACCCGTCGTACATAAATTTTGACCAAATGAATCGGAAAGTATTTCGTGAGTTTCGATCCCCAGTGGTGTTTGCCTTTAACCAAAACATGCTGCATTTTTGGTTATGAACCTAAGAATCAGCATTAACAGAGACAGTCACTGCGTGTAACCTTTTCCTCAAGAGTACATATGCGAATAGCAGATCTCACCAATAACCTGTCGATTTTGCCCAGTTATCGCAGTTGTCCAGACTACATTTGGTTGTAAACTCATCAAAACTAAACAGCCATCCGTCACAGAAGTAGTACAGCATCTCAGTTCCGTCAAAATGCTTCGGGGATTTTATCACTTAACATATGAACTCACCCAAGTTGGTACAGTAATGGCCGCCGATATCTTCTCTGTATACATACGTTGTCACCTGGGGAGTAAAACAGTTTCAGCCTTAGTATGAGTAGTTACCAGTTGTTTAGTTGTACTAAGTATTTGTACCATCAGATAGTGTAAAGCATTCAGAATATTGGTTAAACGATGTTGGCTTGCGAAAAATGTTAATAGTTTGGAGGACGGACTTGGTATATTTACTAAATGTAAGGATATAAATCAGACATGGCTCAGAATGGAACAGTGAAGAGTAGTAATAAAGTAAACACTAGCTGTACCGCTCCTCTGATGAACAAGTCAGTTTGTGTGTGTCTGTTGCTCAAGTGGATGACACACCGAATACACCCGTCATATTTCCACATACGCTAACTTCGTTCAGTACAGTCATGGATTGCTGAACAACACCGCGATCAACTCACAATTGGGAAGGCATAGCACCACTTTAGATCACCACGCATAGTCGGATGGCATAGTGCTTGACCACTAAACAACATGTTGCGAGTTTGAATCATGCACAGCTTTGTGAAATGCGCACTGCTGACGATTACCAACAAGAACGAAGTTGTACACGGCTTCTCAGATTTTCATCGTCGATTATTTTCACTTACGTGATGAAACTTTCGTAGTAATTTTCAAATATCCTCGCTTCCTAAAATCACTCATTGAATAGATTTTAATGACCTTATTATTCATATCACAATGACTAAGATAGGCTGCACATTTGGCATTCGGTAAAGTCTAATTAAAAATTGGTGGTCATCTGGACAACCACATTTGGCACCCGAGGGTTTTCATCGACTTCGTCTCTCATTCCTTAATCGGAAACCAAGAAAACCTGACGTGGTTCGACATACGGCAAGAACTATTGTTTGGTGGTTAAAGAAAATAAATGGGAAAGTCTACAGTCATCAGCTCCCTCAGTAGCGAACGCCGTTTGCACCAGCGGCCGGGACTTTGGTTTAGAATTATGTAAGCCTGGCAGACTCATCCCTTAGGTGTACCACAGCAAAAATACTAACAGAAGTAGCCTCATTCGTGACAATGGATTGATGAGCTGATCAAACACTTACCGAGGGAACTATTGCCGCTGTAAATGCTAACAGTGCGTAGATCAGCAACCTGGAAGCCCGCCCTCGAGCAAAGTCCGGACCAACTGATGTGAGACGCTTACAGTGCGGGCATTTAGCATCCGCAGTCAATCTGAGAGCACCTGGTGCAAAGAATCTGTAGTAGCAATTGCCACAGCACAGTTCGATCGGTCGAATTCCTTCGTTCGGCCAGTTAGCTGCAAAAAAAACCACAAAAACGTATGAATGCTTGCATCCTCAGTTGACAGCCTGCTTGAGCTCCATTTATTTTGGAAACGAGGTTTCTCAGAATCGGGAATCATCTCTGCCTCAAAGAGAAGTAAAATTGCTAATGAATATTAATTACTGACTGCGGCACAACGATGCCAAGTTGTCTGAGCATGACCACGAGACGGGGAGAATAAGGCCCTTACTCTAGTACATAAATTTAACCATATCTTAAGGGGATGCCAATGCGACGCCCGGATGCATTGCCTGCGGCCTCACCAATCACCTTTTTCTGGATCATATTACTGCAGACTCGTCAGCACTGCGATAATTTAGCATCGTCACCAAGTCAAGGCCGGTCAGAGACCTGATTTCACCTCAGGTCCTCCCAAACCAAAAACGTAGCCTCGCGAAAGCACAGCAACACAATCCGCGCCATTTGAAACCCGACGATAAGTTTTCTTGGACGCCAAAGGTCAAGATAGTTCAGTCTTGACAGTTTGTGCAGTGACAAGATTATTCGTTTGTAGAGCTTTTCACAACATCGACTACACTGCTTCAATCACAACTGACGCTGTCAGCACTATATTAAGCTTTGCACTGTGGGGCGCATGCCGAAGGATGATACGACTTGCGTCAGCCTTCCCAAGAACCTATGTTTCTTCTTTCTTTTAAAAAGACAACAACAGCAGCTGGGTTTTCACCCACAGCAATCTGAAAACGAGGGTTTTAGTACTCACTAGCCTCCCCATCTTATTGATTGCGAACTTGCGCAAAACTGTGTGCATATGTTTTTTGAGAGCTCTTCGTTCATCTCTGCACTCGAAATTCCGTAACGACAGAGGACTTTGATATTCACATTTGCTATTCTGCGTTGTGACCTAGTGCACAAGCTTGTTAGGAGGTCGATGGATTTTGGGATGCAGTTGATAGGTTTTTGGTAGCTGCTTCATTTTCCTTCAGTTTATAGTCTTTCGGTCAGTGCGTGGCATGTACCAAAGCCGACGATATATGGTAGTCCTTATATGTCCCTCCCAATTTTTCAACTATTCTTTTCCCTTTCTTCCTAGTGAGACATCTTGGAAGTGACCATTTGAAATCCCGATCAAAATAGTCCATGCTGTCATTTGAACTTTCACCATCCATATTACATCAGTTTACTCAAATTCGAAAGGTCATTGGTACGAAGTTCCATGGGAATTCGTGAGATGCGCATCGATGATTACTCTCAAAAAGGATGAAATAGCTGTACCGTGCTTCCCAGCCTTTCAGTAAAGGTCTTCCGTCCCGGGAAGAAATCTCTGTTCTTTCACTCTGTTGTAATCTTTTGAACGGTAGGATTTCCCTACATTTCGTCTGCGGCCAGAGGAATGAAATTTTCATAAGTTTTGGTAGGAGTCAGTCAACTAAATGTTCAGTTGATTCCGTTGCTTGTTATGATAAATTGAGAAAGTCACATCAGTGCGAATTGAGACACTGATTTAAAAGACTTATAGTCGTACTTGATTATTGTGATGCACTGAAATCAAAACATCTTGTGTAATTTGTTTTACTCACTTACCTGCTTACTTAGTTACCCACTTACTTACTAACTTTGCTTGCTGCATGACGATGTACCGGTCTATTGGATGTCCAAAGAACAACTGCGCAAGCGCGGCGTTCGACGGAAAGACTGTCGCATATATCAGTCCAGTGTTGACTACGTCGGTGGTGGCCGAAGATGGATTGTAGCCTTCGACGTGGTCTGCTGGAATCGACGTCACTGGGGTTCAGCAAGGCGACAGCACCGACGGCGAACCTTTACATTCGATATGCTGCCTTTGGGATGCATTTCCGGAATGTTTCTCAGGAGTCAGTCGTCACGCTTCGACCGGCTTTCGTAAGCAAAATGTAAAGCACACACACTGTACATGTGTTGTTGACTTGGTTTTGGGGTTTTTATTACACTTTATTTATCTTTGGTGGTTGTTTTTCTGAAAACGCTAGGAAGGTTTTGGCCGAGAATTGAGCTGAGGCAGTACCGTTATTACACAGCCTTATCCAGCAACTTTGCTTGAAGGCATGATTTATTACTTACATTGTATGAGTCCAGAATCCACTGCCGTTCCACTTCTCATATCTGTTGCCGCCTGATTTGAATGAGTACGTGTTAACTCAGTAAACTCCGCGGCTTTTGTTGCTGGCAACAGCAGTAATCGACGACATCCTGGCCTTGGACAATTAACACATGGTACGTACATGGGAACGAGGATGAGGCGTCCACAAGGGCACCGGAAGAAACGACGGCCACTTGGTGGTGGTCTGGCTGGCTTCATAAATGGAAGAAATGGGCATTTTGCTGGTGTTAGATGACCTGAAAATAAGTATCAAACTGTTTCATCAGCACTCAAAAGTAGTAACGATCAAAGTCGGTTTTCACAAAATTCCGTAACGACAAAAAACAAGGAGAGTGCACTAAGGGCATGCCCGAGTGAAGCAACTTTTGAGTGTATGACCATTCTCTTTCCATCAACGCATAGCAAAATTCTGACAACATTATTGGCGGTGATTAAACAAAACCACATTAACTGTGAAGAATTAAAAATCAAGATCCTCGTTCTTTTTGGCTTTCTAAACTTATGACAGTATCACTAGAAATAACAGTCTTCTAAGTCCCCTAAGTTATCATCTGTTTGTAGCTACCGGAAACCTCATGGACAAATGCAGTCTGGACTCTGTGATCCCTTGTCAAGGAATTCCTGAACAGGAGTTCGCACTTGCACACTCTTGAACATTTATGGGTGCTTATTCAACAGTAAACTTTTGAGCGTTTACTTACCGAGAGCTGTTAGTCCAAACAGCAATCAGAAACAACAATTCCGCTGTACTTACGGTTGATTCACGACAGTTTTCGCATAACACAACCAGTTTTGCATAGCTCAAGGGGATTTCAATAAGGTGTCCACACACTTGGCAGAACATTAGGCGGCCAAGATTTTTTGATACAGATGCCGGTGGCGGCCTGCATGAGGACGGAATCGTGTAACCAAGACTTGACAGGTTTTCCAGACCTTAAAAAAAAGTAAAATCGCCCAAGAGGTCCAATCTATGTACTTGTGGATGTGCGCATTATGCCTTTAGCCTCCACATGAGAATGTGTCTTTAGTATAACTGGAGGCATGACAAACTGCTGCCGAGAGTGGGGTAGCTGATTCAACGGGATAGCCAGCAGGAGCATATGCTATGCCTTATTTTGAAAAGGTCAAATCGATAACGCACGCAGGGCACGTGACTCCAGACTTCTGGGTCCTCAAGGGAAAAACCATTTTCGAGGGGTAAATAAAATGTTACTGATGGGTCTTCCTCCTAGTGGACTATTAACGTGCACAGTCTTCCACACCATACGCCATTTTTCTACTTTAAAGTTTAACCAGTCTGACCTGCATAGTTGTGACAGTTCGGCATGGACGAACGATTATTTTTAATACTAACTCATTCTACCCAGTCAGGAGAATTGGAAGCAGGCAGTTCTAAAGCCAAACTTTTTTTAAAATTAACGACGAATATATCACCTCTATAGGGAACCCGATAGTTATCAGGATATCTCACGAAGTTTCGTTCTGGTAAGTGAAGTTTACCCAGTGCAGACAAATAACTAGGGAAAATATCTCGACACTACTTACTTCATACAGTCAGACTGTTCCTTGCGCGGATATCTGGTGTTCGCTTTGACGCAAGAAAACAACGTCGCCGCTGAACTGTTGATTCGTCAATTCTAAGTCATCTTTACACACGAGAGGTCGGTCCACCGCAAGAATTCAATAAAAGAATCGAACAGATATACCTACAGGTTGCCGACTTTCAACTATGCAACACAAGACCATCTGACGCAGTAACGTCAATCAAAGATTGGGAACCCATTTTTTGCAACTAGTTTTTGTAATCAATCTAGGATAAACTGATCCAAGTATCTCATGTGACATAATAGCCGTTTAACCTTCTATTTTGGAGAAGTGTCCGTTTCAAAACAATTTTGTCATTCTGATGGTTTCTCCAAGAGGTAAGCGGGTCACTTGAGCGAATCAGAAGTCAAATTTTGCGGGAACATGGGTCTTTTGAAGGAAGAACCTCAACAAAATCTCATTGCCAATCTCACCTTCAGAGTGTAGAACAAAGCTCGAAGTACCAATGCGGTGTTAGCAACATTCAGACCGATAACACGGAAGATGTACTAGGACTGAGCTATGGTACCTGAAATGTCTTTGATCCTGTGATTTGGCCTCCAATTTGCCAACCCCATTCTAAAGGAATGGGTCCAAATTTAGGCTACCGATAACCGAGTCTTTTGAATTTACGATTGTATGTCGACCTCTCTACTTAACCTAACAAACCGCAATTTACAGCAGATTACATAACTAGACAGTCTAAACTGTCTTGGTTAGATTTCAGATAGTTAATTTCTTGAATGATTGGACATATGTTAATCAACTGTGTGGAAGACTAAGGTTAATAAACGGATATCTCTAATACGCCCAAAAATTTTCAGTGGGTTCAGATATGAACTATGAGCCGATCAACTGAATATTCTTCCCTTGCAATGATGAGATACAACACGTGCAACAATAAATTTTCGTGTCAAAACGTCGTATATCCTACAAGTTTATTTCAAACAGACATGTACGAAGCTGTCATTTGTGTCAGTAGCTGACCGTATGCATTAGCAAACATGACTGCCGAAACCTTCATGTTACTCCATTCACCAGGTCACCGCCTGAAGCTTGGTTGGTCCTTCGTTCGGCCGTAACAATGATGAATGAGGAAAAAGATCGAAATGAAGTTCGAATGACACTAGCTAAACTACTGTTCTTTATTGCCATCTTGAAGAATTCAGGTAACTTCGGTCGAAGTAGACGGGTAACCATAACAGCAAATGGGAAGTAGTTGGAAGCGTTTCTTTAATTGGAATCGGGTGCATCAGTCAAAGCATTTCGTCAGATCATATATGTCATAAAACACATTGGTTCAGTGGGTTCCACATATCGTATTTTCGCAACTCCCCTGTTGTTGGTCTTCTGTGCGACGCCCACACTCTGTTAAAAGTGAGCCATTCCTTCTCCCAAATAGAAACAGCATACACAGTTTGATATCGCTGGAACTCGGGTCGGAAGATCACAGGTGATAGGATTGCATTATTCCTAATAATTATTCATAGGCTGCTCCAAACGATCAAATCGCGCCCCGCTCCATCAAGTGCTTTAAAATTGTGAGTACAGATTGACAGGACGAAATGATTGTCCGGGTTCAGTAAACGCACTCCGTGATTAAATAAGCTAACACAGATGCAGCTGATGGGCGCAGCTTAAATACTGAGCAAGATACTCAGTTTAAACCCAAACCTATCATCCATATACGGGCACGTCACCTGAGACAAAATGCACGTACATATATGGGGCGAAGATTAGAGTTATCTGTGCCGGATATCCTGTTCAAAATAGGACTTGCCTTAAAACGACATTTTCTGAAATGAAGCTGCTTCTTGTACAACTGTTTGGCAAGAATTTGGTCAACTTTTGTTCCTTTCAAGTTTGAAGGAAAGTGACTGGTTGCTACCGGTTTAACACGCTCCGGTATTTATCAGGTAAGCTCAGTTCCCGAATTTCGATTGGTATTATTTTGTGCTTGAACAGCCTAGTGGACATACGTGAATCCAAACGCTCACATATGTAATGAGATGGTGCCAGGTGCATACATAAATGGGGCCATCTTACATTTGAATGAGTTATGCATCTGGTTAAAGCTATACCAATTTGCAAATGAGTGCTCATCTCCACAAATGTTCAGTATGGTTTTTAAGTAGGGAATAGGGTTGATGAAAATTCCTATACTTCTACTTGATGGGCCTCTAAAGGACGAAATGATAGTGCGCCGTCGAACCGTTTTCGCTATTCATTTGGATTCGTGGGGCTCAACCGAAGGAGAATTTCTCTCCAAGGGGAGCAGGGGCTCCAGAGTCAACGACATTAGCCATTGAAATGTGAATTTTGTTTCAATTTATATCATTCTTGGATTTTGTTCTTGGAATTTGTTCTCCCAAGACCTTAGGTCATAATTTTTGTTACTTTTTAACTATGAAGATGTCGCAGTTGATAAGCGGTGTTCCCCTCAATTCTGCACCTGTAAATGGGCAAGGTGCTTCGAAAACTACCCGTTCTACTGTGTCCCTGTAACAACACACTCATCAATACTCGTCAACTCCGTTCGAGAGTTCGTAAGTCGTACACATATGAGGCCAGAACAAGTTTTCTTACCTTAACACATGCCGACATTTATCTGCCGAGACCATCGAAAGATTTTATCACTCCGTATCTCTAGTTGCTCTAACATCCAATACAGAATGAGATTCACAGATGTCATAGCAATCAATTACAAGACAAAGGAGAGATTCGAAGAACAAGTACGCAACCAGATGAAAAACCAGTCATACTCTGTCACATATTCCTTATCACACTAAGAAGACAGTGTCATATCGCTACATTCTGTTTGCCAATCGGTGTTCTCTATGGTAGTTTACCTGTTTTTCTTGAACTCAGGTTTCCGACCAACTCAGAACATTCCGATTACCAAAACTAATAAGTGGTACTGTGACCCATTTAAGAGGGCCGCGTCAGGCACACTGGTACTTGGCATCAGAATTGAACCTGCGTCGGCTTTCTACAACAAAACACGATCGATGTTACCCTTGTAGACAGATAATGGAAGGGACATGAAATGAACATTAAAAATGACAGTATTTGGCAGTGTCTTTGTACTGGATGCTCTAACGCGTTTCTATAGATGATCAATTGACTGTTGGGCAGGATAGCTAACCAACGGTCAGGGACCGTAGAACCGAGTGTGTATGCGCGTAATGTTTTCTCTCACAAAAACAAGAGACCAAGTTGAGAAGCGAACTGCGTCACATCCTCCCTGTAGTCGATTATCTCGTGTCTCATACCTTGCACTCATCGCTTGCATTGAGGTCAGTTCGTAACTGATTCGAGCATGGATAGCTTATGCGATTCGCGATGTCAAACCTGCAGCAATTACAGCTTATGTACTCGTCCACATACCAACTGGATTTGACAGGAGACTCACCTGAAACCCAGCTGCATCTACCATTTATGATGTTTTTTAGGCAACCGAATGTGCTCCACCAGGCCACCACATGTTTCGGTTCGTAAGATATTCAAGATATCACGATAAGTGAAACATGAGGCGGCCTGTTGCAGCACATTCAGTTGCTTAAGAACATCATAAACGAGAGATTCAGCTGGGTTTCAGGTGAGTCTCTTGTCAAAACCAGTTGGTTTGCAGCTGAGTGCATAATCCGAATTTCGTGCAATTTGGGTTCAAGTAGGACATAAAGTTGATGGAAACTCGGGAACTGCGCCTACCTGATGAGCCTCAAAAAGGGCGAAACCGGTCGTGTGCCGTCGGCAAACCTGTGAGTAGTTTATTACGTCTGTAACAGCAACTGCGTTTGAAATGTTTTTTCTACTAGGAAAGAATTCCCAAAGCGTCTTGCTGGAAACCGGACAGGCCCATAAAACGAATATGAACACTACTTGTCTCTCAGATAGCCGATATACCAGATATCACTTTCCCCACTTGGCATCAGTTGGTGCTGAACAACAGTAGGGTATAGCATCAACAGTCACGCTTGATCACACATTCCGATGTGAAGGCAATAACTATCCCAATGAACCTAAATTGATCTCATGCGTTGCATCACTGAAAGTTATATTAGTAATTGATCAGATAGCGGGTTATCTGTTCGCCGAGCTTGGCATCTGACTTGCAGATATGTTGTCACCATTCGGGGCGACATCTTCAGAGCGCCGTTGGGTGGGTAGTCCCTCCCTTCATGCTTGCACTTATGCAGTTTGCAAAGAGCAGCTTTGGGTTGTAACCTGATTGGCTATTGATGATTATCACACTTGGATTCCGATTGGTCCGGCCGTAATCTGTGTTGCGTTGTGGTCTGTAGATCTTGCGCTCTGTTGCGCACTACATGTTGAAACTGTCGTTCACTAGTTTATCTTCTGGTTGGTCCGTTTGTGATCTGTATTGTGTCGTGGTCCACCTCCCTGTTGTTTGATTGGCTCATGGTGTACCTACTGTCTTCATCCTGATTGGTCCATACCCAACTTCCCGTTTATATTCATGAGCCTGGTTGCTTGATTTGCACGTCTTCTCTCAGTAGAGCTCCCGCTAATTTTAGCTCGTTTGGTTGTCGGATTGAATGATCCTTGATGAGAGCCAGAAATTCCGGTCCAATTAATTTGCCGTTTCAGTCCGAATATCTTTTCGCTTTAGTTCTATTAGTTCGGCTCGGGGCTTTTTGGCCATGGATTTCTTTTGTTCTCAAAAGCTGATAGACAGGGTCTATCTCAATGTTGCTGCTTAGTGCTCCATCCGTGGAGAACCACGCCTCCATGAATTCGCGTTGTTTCTTTGCTCTTCCTTGTTCCAGTATGCTGACGTTGTTCCAGTCGAATTCATGTCCTTCCTGGTCTTCACGTACAGAGATGAGCGATAGTTAGTCGTGTCTCCTAGTAGCGAGCTCTAGTTCAGTGACTCTGGTTGGCAGTTTCCTTCCTGTTTGTCCCACGTAGTGCTTTGAGTTTTCGTAGGAGATCCGTTCCTATCGTTCTCATACAGGTCTCCCTTTCTCCCATGGCGATCCTTTCATACTTCCTGATACGGTTACGCGCATCCGTTATCATGAGTCTAACCATCCGCCTGCCGTTGCTTCTCGCAAGCGCCCCGGTGGGTGATTAATCGGTGGTGCATAGGTTACGCTACGTGGAAGAGTGCGGTTTCACAAGCACCCAGGGAAGAAACCTAGCTGTTGTCGCATTGAGGCTTGTCGGCATGCGAATCTCCCATCGACGAGCTGTTTTGAGCGCGGAAAGTCCGAAAGTGTTGGAATATTGGTAGCTTGGATGCATTCATTGGTAACTGATCAGGTGACTGTTAAACTGTTCACCGAGCTTGGCAACTTAAAGTTAAATGCTTTTCATGAGGATATTGGTTCTGGTTTCTATCACTTATTGTATCACATTCCAGTATAATGGCTCTGTTCTGACAAACATCTGTTTAAGTATTACAAACTCCGAACTAAAACTGACACACCACTGTACCTACGGAGAGATTTAGAGTTGCACTTAGCTTCATGGGAAGCCTGTAAGTCAGGTTTAACATGTTCTGGTTGCACCTTTTTACGAGGACAACTGAAGAAACTCGTCGTTGGAAGCTGTAGGAAATTTGACGACCCGGCTTTTTTGCACAAACATGAGTTCCCTCGATAAAAGGGTGATTCTTCTTTATTTTGATAGGAGAACGCAGTCGACGGTGACGTGAGGACCGGTTGCTTTAGCTACGGTTATCGGGAAAATTGGGGCTTATTCCTAAACACCACAGTAGACACTTGACGGCACCGACCGAATGCAGTTGCTATGGAAAGGAGTTTCTTGTAGGTAGTCAAGTCGAAAGAGTGATTTATTTAAAATCCTTAGCTGTTCTTATCCGGTCCGTTACGTATGGGGGAGAATGAACGGCTCGTAACTTGAAAAGTATGGGGGTCCCTATTCTGAAACACTATGTCGCGTGCTGAGACAGTGCGAAAAACTGCCAAGGCCATTTCACTGATCCTATCGATAATGGTGCCCTTGGCTGCCATCGATAGTGATGCTCGTCTGTTCAAGAAACAATGCCCCGATTTCACAAATGTGGCGTTTGCGGTCACGGTTGGCACTTACTAGTGTGCTTTATCCTCGATATGGGCAATATAATAGGGTTGTCGATTCTCTTACAGATGTTCGTCTACCAGCCTGTTCTAGACATTAGTGTGGCCTATAACCCACCGAAACGATTATATAAAGAAAAAAGTCGCTTAGCCGTTGTATCCGAAGTCCTGTATATGAACGGAAAAGGCAGATGACAAACGGTAGACACAATTTTGCAACGAAGTCTTGTACATCTTTGAAACTGGAGAGCTGGAAAACGTCATATCTGGGGGCAGCAGCCTCTGGTACCGCAAATTGGTTTGAACGCCATTATCATCGTTAGTCGTATACATCTGTGCAGAGATCGTGGCTATCATTTCATTCCTGACACACTTCAGTAAGTCATTTATGCGTCGTCCGGACTAACTGAGCCCTGAGTTACAAAGTAGATCATTTCTGTCTGTGATGCGCCTTAAAGAGGCAGGTAGTCACCCGTTAATTGCCTTCGTTGATGCCGGCGCGTCCGTGGAAGTCGGCTTTCGAAAATCGGTTGGAGGATAAAAGTGGCAGGCCCTGAGTACTTCTTCATACTTTTGGGACTAACCACTAGAGCACCAAAGCGATCCCACCATCACTTCCAATAGTAGAGTCGTATACATCGTACGGCATGCTTTTTTAGTGAGTTACGACTGTAAAACTAAAGACAATCTTTGAAACGTAAAAGTACACTGTATGAATTAGAGGGCACGCCTTGGTACGAACGCAAACGGCCGACCTCCCACATATCTCTCAACAAATGATTATTCCTATCGCGTCAGAAACAGCAGTTCCCGTACTTTTGGAGTACATCGCCTCTGGTGAGCAAAGCTTGTAGGGTGGATGAATGTTCGCAATATGCTGACAGGGGGTGGAGAGGCCACGGTATCAAGGGGAAACAGTACGAGACACTGGACATGGAAACAACTGAATCGTGGAGCGGCCTTCATGCAGCATATTCGCTTGAAGAATTTTACTGGATCTCATTCACGCAGTCTTCAGTCGCAAGTGAGTAATCAATGCAGTATTGTTCCAAAACTTAGTCTGAAACACCGTCAACCTTAATCTAACCCAATCATATTTCAAATCAAGAAAGTTGTGTAAGCGAGGGAGCGTTTTGTGGCAGACTATAGTGCAATACCCTTTTCAACCGCTTTCTGTCCATGTGCTCGTACACATACCACCCAAAGTTTTGCTTTCTCTCAGTCACATTAATGAAAGCCTTCTAGGCCTGTGCTGTGGACGTCTGTTATCAGGATAAATCAGTCGCGTAACGGAATGGATGACCTTACATCAGTAGTAATTTTCACCGAATAGCGTAGAAATGCATCAGACAGAACGAAGCGCGCCCCCATACTACGGAGGAGGCTGTCAGAATAGGATTATTGCATTCTCATTTCCGGTTTCAAGAAAGAAGCTATTATGCCCATCTTGTTTAGTTGTTAACGTGAACCCGCTGCTCCAAGGGATTTTATACATTTTCGTACATTTCAGCTGCGGTCCGGATCGTGCTGGATTCGTTCCCTGCAAAGGCCTTAGAAACTGTGTTAATTTGATGCGGCACCTGAAAAGTTTCTTGGTGTTCACTAGGTAGCTTCGTAAAAAACAAAACCTAAAACCATGAAAATCAAATTCTCTTGTCAATTAATTTTTGTGGCAACCCATAGGCTAAGCAACCTCCTTTTATTGCACGAAGGCGTGAAATTATGGAAGACACTGAACCCTTAGGATCCAAATGTCACCTTTCCCTAGATCATAACGAGCGAACGAGTGCCTTCAGTGCAACAGATTAAACTGAGCGTTGTCCACACATCGTTCAACTTGGGGTAAGACAATAACAAGTAAGTCATTGTCCTCAAAACATGCGCACACGTAACACCGGGAGTTCGCCATTCGGTATTGTAGTGACTAGTTGCGAATCAATCTAGAGCCTGAGATTGCTCAGTGGTTAAGGCGCCAACTTATGGACCTAAAGGTCCGTGGTTCCAACCCAACCTAGGCATCTCGACTGCTGCCGTCTAGACTTGGGTAACCTGACAGTATCTCAGCCCTCGTGAATCCTTCGGGTGGCAAGGCAGCTAAGCACGGGAAGAGCTTTATAGCTGGGCGGTTATTTTTTATTTATATCAAACTAGGGTGGAATAACATTTCATATCCTTTAAATATATTGTGCGCACTACCTCGATTTTCATCATCCCGAACTCTGAATTAGCAATTTAACTGAGGATTTGTCAGTAAACGTACAAATGTATTCGTAGATTCATTTTAACGCGCGTCGATAGGAAATTCAACAGCAGAGTGATCTTGCCTTCCGGCGGACCTTTAAAATCTACCATGAGCCCCATGAGGCTCCAAATGCACCTGCTATGCGCAATAGCATCAGAAGTCAGACACTTATGCTTTACTCTCCACGACCTCGGACGGGCCAGTCACTTACTGCCAAGTGGGTCAGACTACTGAATCATTGGCTCCAGGAGGGGTACCTAACTAAAACCATAATAAATGTAGCCTAACGGTTCGGACGTCTGAGTCACAGACTACAGGGGTCCTCCAGCAAAATACTACATCATTCCAGTGCTCTGTGGGTCACACTTTCGAGTCAAAGCACTTCACTTTTCAGGTGTCTGGTGATTCTGACGCAATGGTTCGTAGTACCTAGGGAGTGGGAGCTGTGCTTAGCCCCAAGGCTGAGTGCGTGTCAACGGACTGGATCCCAGTGAACAGTCGTCTTTGCGCCGTTCGGTTGACTGGCTCCGTTACGAGCAATGCATCTCAACGCGGTAAACCGCGTTAGCATGTAGACGGCAGCTCTGAAGCTGAAAAAAACAGCTTCCATCGAGATTTGTCACGGATGCTTCGGTCAGCAAGAAATACAAAAACCGTAGTTCTGTTGGGTGATATAAATGACTAATTAGGGCGATCAAGTCCGGAAGCCCATCACGGTGACGGATTCGGGGTTCACGCCCTGGACTCGGTTAGATCATGGAAAGCTTCGATACAAGATTGTTCAACTTGTAGTACTCCAATTGACCGTAAACACAGCATTGTATGAGCACGTTTATCTATTCGCTTTTCGCCTGGAATGACTCGGCTGATGCAAAAGCGCTCACCTCTGTAGCCCAACAATGTCGAAATGAACTGGCTTCAAAGGCTATGATGGCTACAATAATGATATGGGTGATGACGGAAGAAAGGCGAGAGGTCATGCTCACAGCTTTCGAAACGGTCTGCCCGAGGACCCTTGTACATCGCCAAGGAACGCCGGATTTACACAGGGCGATGATGGATAGCAAAGGCCGGAGAAAAGGAAAAACGTGTGCCACCGGAAACAATCGCACTCAGTTCAGGCTAATTCCATCAACTAACCCGAAGAGGGCGGGCTCCTGGAACAATCCCCTAAAAAGATAAGACCTCATTTTATTCGCAAAAACGCCGTCCCGAACGATGGACTGAACAAGTTGAAGAACAGTTTAGCTGGCCTCCAGCAACCCATCCAATGGATAGTCCATATGAACCAGAATGGAACGTATACAAATCCACCATTGATAACGGAAGCCCGGAGCGCAGTTTCACCGCACCAGTGTGATAAAGGACCTGATCCAGATGGTTTGCATCTTGTAATCTTCAGAGAACGTGGCGGGTGCCTCGTAGCTGTCCTGGCGACTTTACTCCAAAATATCTAGGGGTAAAGAAAATACCAGTAGAATACAGCGCCTCGATGGTGATTCCCATATTAAAAAGGGGTGCAAGAACATCGTGCGAAAACTACCAGGGCAGCAGCGTAGTGGCCATAGCTTCCAAGGTGCTCTCTGGTATTATTCTGTGCAAGTTGATGCTTAATCGGGAGAGTCAGATTCGCGAGAACCAAGCTGTCAATCAAATCTTCACTCTGCAACAAGTACTGAAACATACAATGACGGGTCTTCTCGCTCTGAAAGCTGCTTTTGACTCCGTTGATCGACAGTCCGATGATGAAATGCGACTCTTCTAAATTCCTGTCCCTCACAAAGGCTGTATATGACTCCTCCCGTGGACACGTGCGTATCTATGTATACTTCCTGAGTTCACAACAACCAACGGTGTGAGAAGAGGGGATATACTACCGCCCCTCCTCTTCGTCAACTTTGTAATCGATGCGTTGCTTCAGTCTTTCTTACTTGCCTCCAGTACCTCAGGGATCGAAGTATTCCCAGACTGTTCACTCACATACACTAAGCACATTAACAATATGACCCTTCTTTGATCAGACCCTTTACGAATGCAACCCATCTTAAATAGCCTAACCTGCAAGGCTCGTCATGCATTTTAAACCTGAAGAGTGCAAAGTACTACTACAAGACTGAGTGGGAGCAAATCCAAACCTTACGCTTGCGGATGAGCCGGTCCAGTGAGGCTGAGACATGCCAGATGCTCCCTCGATAGAACAGCTGGTCACATTTCATAGGTTAGGCCATGTACTTCATATGCCAGAGTATTGTTTGCTCGCAGAGCCCTCTTCGTCCAGCTATGCGTCGGGTGGAGACGACCTAAGGGGTTGTTCAATGACTTGATAACGAATTATGAAAACCCTTATCAGTCAACTCAGTTAGGTTGGTAAGAGTTGTCCCCACGCATGGGGGACCAAAAGAAAAAAATGTTTGGTGACCCTGAGACATATGAGCATGTCGCACAGAAATTGATGATTCTGCATCAAATTCTATCGTATTTACTGTGTAGTTTCCTCACTCCCTGTCATACCAGGCAAACAGAACCATGTAACGTCAATGAACTGGCTGGATCATCACCTCCAAGGTGTTGCTTTGATTTCCTTACTCTCCTTTTCTTCCGTGAACGAATCTGTGGCAGCCGGAACCACCGTACATCGATACAATGTTTGCATCCGAAACAATGAGTGACTAACAGACTCTCAAATAAACAGGCGTTTCATACTTGACCAAAAAACTTTTAATCACGGCGTTACTGGCTGTTTTGCATGCACAAGAAAGTAGTGTGTACAGATAGCAAGTAAAAGAAGTCAATTTACATAAGAGAAAGTAGTAACATGATCTGGCTACCGGGTAGCTGCTGAGTCCGGACCAGTCTCAGTCCCGGAGCCGTTGGATTGTGAATTGCCCGACAGCACTCCAGCGGGTGCAGTATTCGGCGCCTCGGGGTCTCCGCGAACGGCTCGATACTTGGCCATCTCGTTCGGAAAGTGGCGAGACAACTCAGCAATAAGCAGTGCACGAAACCTCCGAAGGCTTTCTAACTTCCCGCGCACCGCCTCGTTTTTCGCAAGTGCTTGTTCCATAAATTCGCGGGTGTACAGCTGTGGGTTCTGTCCGCCGTCAATTTTTGAAAATAGCTCGATTGGCACATGTACATCGTGAAGATCGGCTTGCATTCGATCAAGCTCCTAAGAGGGAAGAACGAATGTGGCAGCTGAATGACGGGATTAATGTGTTCTACATTACCAGATAAACGGCAAACAGCTTGTGACGGACAGGTACTCAGATCAACGATAAAATTAGCAACCACTGGAAGTAGGAACTACTTGCTGTGTAGAAGGAACCGACGTAAGTAATTATTGAGATTAGGCCGATAGATGTTATGTATCTAGATGATACAAGTAAGGTATCGATCCCACGAGCTACAAAAGTGTGACTTTTGAACACACCTGTGTTTGCTGTGTCAGAAAACAGTTCGAACCCTAACTTCTGAACTACCTTGAAATCACGGTCACTGTGTGCTGGAGACAGGAGACATTTCACCTTTGACCAGCAACGGATCTGAACTACTACGAAGATAAAGCAAGCAACGCTCAAATGCGAATGGATTCCGGGAAAAACGCCAGCAACTCACCCAAATAGAGTGATAGAGTTGGACAAGCTATGCTGGCTCAGTCATTTGCTGTGGAGGCCCTACGTTTAGCCGAGACTACCGAGCCACCGACAGTCTATAGACTGGCAACTAAGTAAACTTAGATAAATTAATAAATTCTGCCTCCCTGTATCGGGATTCTGGGACTCGAGTAATCAACGTTTAGTAACGCTGACAGACACGGCCAAGTCAACATCAAAGCCATCACCCATAGTGCGTTTTTGACCAGTAAACCGAATAATTCAACACCAATTAACTGATTGTGCCACACCATCCCCTTTTTTCTCATTTTCTCGTGGCCGAAACTGTAACAGCGGCGAAACTAGCTTACCCTTGATATATCGTGTACAGCTGACAAACCGAACTGAGGTGATCATTTACGT